>CM062805.1:1299585177-1299920244 GCA_031772625.1 Pinus tabuliformis
TTTGAGTTGGAACCCGACAAGGGGAATGACAAAGGGAAGCATATTATTGATGCAAAGTCCAATGCCACCATTTCCACCCCCAAGATCCAGAGGAGGGGGAGTGTCTCTTCCACTCACAAATGTGGGTGAATGTTTGTTCGTTGCAGTTCATTGGCAACAACGAGAGCCAAAAGAACATCATTTCATCAGAGGTCGTGAAGCAAATAGGCCTATCGACACCACACCACACTCGTGGGTCGCTTCACGAAGGATGACATCTTTGTGTTAGCCAGTAGTGTCGCCTTCCCTACAACATCAAGCCCTTCACATATGAGGTATTGTGTGATGTTTCTCCTCTTGAAGTTTGTGATGTATTATTAGGTCAACCATACTTGTGGAAACATCATGATGTGTATGAGTTTAGGCGTCACACTATTATTATTACTTTGGGAAATAAGTTATATAGGATACCAGAGGCCGCCTACCGCCATCTCTTTAATCTCTTCAAAGAAATGCAGTAAGATCATTTCCCAGAATGAGAATTTTTTCTTCCTCATTATTCGTCCTCAAGGAAAGAAGAATATTGTGGCCACATCCACGGCCTTTAGACAAGGCTCATGTGCACTGCATCAACATATGGATAAGGTCGTGGAGGAGTACAAGGATATCTTTACCTCACCCACAAGGGTACCCCTACACTGTTAGGTCAAGCACTCCATCGATCTGACCCGAGGCACACCGCTACCAAATGGACTGATCTAACGACACTTTGTTCTGGAGAATGATGAAATCAAGAGGTAGATTCAGGAGTTGTTGTAGAATGGGAACATCAGGCCAAGTTCATCACCTTTTGGGAGCCCGATCATGTTGGTACAAAAGAAGGATGGGACCTAGAGACTATGTATTGACTATCAGGTGTTGAATAAGATCACTTTTCGGAATAGGTATCCAATCCCATGAATTGATGACCTTCTAGACCAGCTCAAGGGGGCCAAATATTTCAGCAAGATTAACTTGAATTCCAATTATTACCAGGTGCCAATCAAACCCTCCAATGTGTGGAAGGTTGCCTTCAAATCCAAGGAGGGCATTTTTGAATGGTTGGTCATGCCTTTTGGGTTGATGAATGCCACTGTAACCTTCATGAGGATGTTGGAAGACATATTGTAGCCCTTCACCAACTCATTGGTGGTCATGTATTTGGACGACATCTTGATCTTCATCCAAATTTGGGAAGAACAGCTTCACCATATTCGACAGGTCCTCCAAACCCTGCGTCAACACAAATTGTGTGCCAATTCAGAGAAATTCACTTTTGGTATGACCAGGTTCAATATCTGGGGTACATAATTGATGAGCGGGGTGTGCATGTGGACCCAACTAAGATACAATTTTTTCATGGACCTGCTAGTGAATATGTTGGATGTGCTCAATGAAGTTGTTTGCCTTATCTGTTGAGATTTAGACCAAAAGAATTTCACTTTCTCTCCTCCCTTAGTGACTTGACTCAAGGGCCAAGTGATATGAGAAAATCCCAACACAAACTTGCGGTAGAAGTTGGCAAGACCTAGAAAGTTGCAGAGCTCTGTCAGAGTGGTTGGAGATGGCTAATCCCGAATGACTTGGATCTTGGATGGATCCACATGTACCCCCTGTTCATCAATAATGTATCCCAGATACTGAACCTGGGTCATGCCAAAAGTGCATTTCTCCAAATTGGCACATAACTTGTGTTGTCGCAGTGTTTGGAGAACCTGTCGGATGTGGTGGAGGTGTTATTCCCAACTCCGTCTGAAGATCAGGATGTCATCCAAGTATACCACTACAAATGAGTTGGTGAATGGCTACAAGATGTCATCCATTAGCCTCATAAAGGTTGCAGGAGCATTCGTCAATCCGAAAGGCATAACCAACCATTCGAAAAGGCCCTCCTTGGCTTTGAAGGCAATCTTCCACACATCAGAGGGTTCGATTAGTACCTGGTGATATCCTGACTTCAAATCGATCTTGCTGAAATATTTTCCCCCCTTCAGTTGGTCCAAGAGGTCATCAATCCGTGGGATCAGGTACCTATTACGGACAGTGATCTTGTTTAGTGCCCGATAGTCAATACAGAGTCTCCAAGTCCCATCCTTCTTCTGTACCAACACGATCAGGCTCCCACAGGGTGATGAAATTGGACAGATGTGACCTTTCTATAGTAGCTCTTGAATCTGCCTCTTGATTTCATCATTCTCCATCACAGAGCACCGACAGATTGGTCCATTGGGCAGCGGTGCACCTGGGGTCAGATCGATGGAGTGCTTGACCTGACAGTGTAGAGGAACCCCTACGGGGGAGGTGAAGATATCCTCGTACTCCTCCATGACCTTGTCCATCTATAGTTGTCATGCGAAGGGGCCCTGTCTGGAGGTCGTGGCCACCATCTTCTTCTTTCCTTGAGGGCGTATCATCAAGAAAACAAATTTCCCAGTTTTAGAAACGAGCTTACTGCATTGTTTTGCAGTAATCAAAGAGATGGCAGTAAGCGGTGCTACCTCCGGTATCCTGTACAACTTATTTCCCAAAGTAACAATAACAACACGGGGCCTTGATTCATACATAGCATGTCGCTTCCACAAGTAAGGTTGTCCTAATAATACATCACAAACTTCAAGGGGAGCAATGTCACACAATACCTCATCCGTGAAGGGCTTGATGTTGTATGGAAGGCGACACTGCTGGCTCACGTGAAGATCCCGTCCTTGGTGAAGCCACCCGATGGTGTACGGTTGTGGATGTGTTGTGGTTGGTAAGCCCAACCGCTTCATGACCTCTGTCGAAATGAGGTTCTTTTGGCTCCCGTTGTCGACAATGAACTATAGCGGGGAGCCCTTTACCCACATCTGGGAGTGGAAGAGACGCTCCTCCTCCTCTGGATCTTCGTGGTGGCAATGGTGGCATTGGGCTCTGCATCGATAATCTGCTTCCCTTTGTCATTCCCTTGTCGGGTTCTGACTCAGAGTCGGAACATGCATCTGATTCTAAAACCTTTAGCTCAGCCACCAGTGACTGCTTGGCCTGACACTCACTTGTGTTGTGAGTGGAGCTCTTATGGAACTCACACCACTTTCCTGTGTCCTTTTTCGGCTTCACAGTGTTGTTCTTTGCTTGCAGCTTTGGCGGGTTGTCTTGGGTCGCCCCGCCTTGGCTTTGTTCTTTGTTCTGTGGTTTGGGGGCACCTTTCCCTTGCTTCGGATTCGTAGATCCAAAGTCTCACTTCTTCTGTTTAAAATTTTGCTCGACCTTGACGGCATATCGGTATGTCGTGCCGAGCGAGGGGATGTTCAGGAATTCTATTTCTTCCTCGATGTAATTGTGCAGGCAGCCGCGATATTTGAGTATCAAATGTTGCTCAGAATCCTTGATACCCAACTTTGTACGAAGGGTATGGAAAATATTGGTAAACTCCGGCACGTCTTGGTCCCTTGCCTGCTGCAGCATGGTCCACTTTATGTATTGATCCTCATAGATTCTGACAGGTAGTACTGCCCCTTGATAGCATCTCGGAATGAATCCCAAGTGGGTGCAGCTGAAAACAGTGAGCCTGTACTTTCATCCTTCTGCTCGTAATAGGTTTCCCACCAGTCCTTGACGTGGGGGGCTGCTTTGAGAAGAGCGAAAATAATCTTTTCTCGAATGGAAAAATCATGAACAGAAAAATAACCCTCTAGCAGATTTAACCATTTATCGATGGCATCTGCGTCTATCTGACCCTCGAATATGGGGATTTCAAAATTAACTTGTACCTTAAACGACGTGGCATTTCCAGAGTAGCTGCTGGAAGTCAATGCATCGCCCCTGGGTAGCCACTGAAGGAACTGGGCAAAGTTGTCTATCATCGCGTTCCTTTGTCGCTCGAGGGCTTCTTCGAGCAAGATTTTGATAGGATCTCCTGCCCCCTCGTCTTTATTTTCATCCGCCATGGGAAACCGTCGGGATTTGCGAGGCTGGTCTTGCAAAGGTTCGACCAGTTTAAGCCCTAACTCCTTATATCCTGACCTCGTTGGGGACATGTAAAGAAAAACAAAGAAAAAGCAGACCACTCTAATACCACTAATCTAGATTTAAACAGGAACGCAACAAATTACAGAGATAACCATAAACACAGAGATGCAACGGAAATAATACTTCATTTCATTAATGTAAAATACTGAAATATGCTTACAAACAGAATTGGAAATAAACCAGCTAGGGCGATGGTAGCTTATCTCTGAGAAGAGATGTGGCGGCTACATGCCTCTGAACTGTGTTACAATGAGGCTCGAAGGCCTATTTATTGTTGAGAAACAATGGAAAACCCTTAACATCCCAAAACCTAACCCTAGAAGATGAAACGCCAAACTGTGGCCCCGTTTGGGTAAATTGGTACATCAACTTCCCGGGGTCGTAACTTTGGCATACAATCTCCGTTTGACGCGCACAGTATCTCATTAGAAAGATCTATCCAAGAACTACAACTTTGGGAAGAGCAACATCGGTCCATGGACCCATGTTGCTCCCAGTTTTCCCAAAAAATGTCGTTTAGGGCCTCAAAACGGCTCCGGAAGTTCAGGACCCGAAAAACTGCTAAAAATAGTAAACTGGGCTACAATTAAGGAAACTGAAAAGATGAAAGAAACAATGGTGGGGGTCCAAGTGGATTTGGTAGGTGGCCACCAATATCCACCTGGATCACTCTCACCTCCAGGACGCGCTATTATGCCACTTGGGACATCTCTTTGTACCTTTAAGCAAGTGTGCCAAGATGATTTGGGAGGTGCATGACAGTTGAGTTGTTGGACATTTTGGGGTGGAAAAGACAATGATAATACTGCAGAAGTATTTTTATTGGCCAAATCTTCAACATGATGTTGGGAAGTACATAAGATACTGCACTCCATGTGCCATTTCCAAACCTACAATCAAGAAGAAAGGCATGTATACTCCTTTTCCTACTCCTTGTCACATAATAAACACTTTAATAAAGCTCCAAGTTGATGAAGAGATCCCTAGGAGCTTGTATTATATGATTGAGTCAATAGGGATCAAACAGAGCCAGAAATGACTTCAACTAGATAAGTTGATTCATTCAAGTGAAATGGAGACAAGTCTTGGACATCGAATGATCATAAATGTTTGAATACCATGTGAAATGCAACCCATAAAGGTAAAAAAAATGCAACACATAAAATAACCTTATATTTAATTACTAGGGTATTTTACCATTAGCATTGGAATATTTCTCTACCTGAAGGGATTATACACTTTTCCTCTCTCTTTCCTATCAACATCAAGGGACTACTAACTAATGGCTTGGTTTTGGGTAAACTCCAATCAAATCTATGTTAATAGCTAGCCATATCTTTTCCCCTACATCACCCATAGGAGCATGTACTTTTTCTAGATACCTATTTTGAGGTTGTTGCTTCACATTTAATTCATGTACCCCAGGGGTGGTTCCAGTCAATCCAATAAGCATTCATTCATGCAAAGGAATTCCACATGATAACATTCTAAGAAATATTTGGTCATCATCTAAATCTCTATATTTATTTATAACTTTCCAAGCTTTTGTTTCACCTATAAGTTCATTCTGAATATGTTCTATAACATTGATTACAAGCTCAATGAAGAAATATTTTGTAACCCCTGCATAAGTAAGCAATGTGATCAAACGCCTTGAAAGGGATGTTGTGCTAGGCTTATACCAGGTTCCACATATTTCCAAGGAGTTTATACCTGAATGAACATAATTTTCATCTCTTTTAATTTTGATCATTGGTTCTCAAAATGGATCGTTTTTCATGGCAATCTTCTATTAAAAGGAAATGCTCCTTTGACTGCATAGCCATTATAGAAAATACGACACTGAATGAGCAAGGGGAAGACCTTTGAAATATAATTGCTTAAATGTTTGGCTTAAAATACATTTTTTGGGCATTGTGAAGAAAAATATTCAGATATAAATCTAGTGCCATCAATATGTATTAGAATCTCTCCATCCAAGTCATAAACCTCTTGTTTATTCTCATCCAAACATGATATATCCACCACACGGATAAAATTTACATCTGAGATATCGCCTCCAAAGGGAATGGTTTTAGAATCAATGAAACCAATCTATTTACTTCTTCAAACTGATAACAATATGTACATGCAAAAATAAACATCACGCGTCATGGATATATTTGTTAAACAAAATGTATGTACTTTTTTTAGCTACATCTGCAAATGATTCGATGCAAAAAAAATAACGTTTGACAGATGATGACATGGGATTTTTCCTTTCCACCATCCTTAATTAAGTGTTATAGGGAGAGGGTAGGCCAAGGTCTTAATGCAGGTGTGACAAGTGGTGTAGTTGGGTTTGCATAGTAAGCAACAAGTGCATCTTTGAACTGAGGGGGCTTAGGATAGTGGTGAGAGTAATGACCATAGGCCCACCAAGATAACTCGATTATTGCTTTCCCGTTTAGAGAGATCTTACTTATGCTAGATAACAAGAATTTTATCTATGTTTGGTCTAAAGAAACATTATTGCTTCTATTTCTTTAAGTGGTGGTACCTACACTTGTCCAAAGGTGAGATCTAGTACAATGACACAGTGGGTATAAGCCATGAACTATTATTGTCCTATGGATGTAGAATGGAAAATGCATAAAAAGGGGTGAGGGATATGAGAGGCTCTTTATAACGCCAGTCAGGGTCAGCAAACTAGGAATGTTTTTTTCTTTTTTTATAAATAACAAATCACAGTAAATAAATGCGCTAGATCTCACAAATGCAACATATTTTTACCTTTTATAGAGATGTTCAACCAGTTTGGAGCTTATTGGACTAGAGTTGACCTTTTGAACATACAAATTTATCATTCTTAACCATTTTTGTGTTAAATTCTAACCAAAGTAGTTGTCGGACACTGTAAATGCCACGTTTCTCAACAAAGCATACAAGAATTCGAACCAACCCTCTTGAGGTCCAAAGTTTCAGCTCAGGAGAAGAAAGAAATAGTGATCAAAAGATACCAACCTAGGCAGTCAACCAACCGACAAACAACTCCAGCAAAGAGTGCCTCCACAGGATCTGAGCTTCTAGGAAAGCCTTTTGGTCATACAATCGTCATCAACCTAAACATTCCCTGAGAGAAGTTATGAATTGCACTACTAGATTGACTATTGGTTCATTGGATGAAAATTGTGGGAGGAGGAATTTGCTATTTTCATGGATGATGAGACTTTGTGGGAGGAGAATGACAATTTTCATTGATGAGAAAAACCTCTTTCCTACCCACCTCCATCTTCTTGAATATTTTAACATCAAATCAAAGCTCAGAGCTTAAGCTCTTCAAACCCAAGCCAACAACTTGATGCATTTTACTATACCTTAGACCAAAAATAGATCAAAATGGAGTGCTACAGTATCGATCTAAGTTGTGTTGTGTGAAACCAGGAATGGTTATAAGAATGAATAGTTGTGTTTTTCCAATAAATTGCCCATGTTGAGAGAAGAAGCTAGGGCATCATAGAGGTTAAATATTTATATGGGACCAAGATGGCATATACGATCAATGAGTGCAATAAATCCCTAAATGATGTCCATATCTATACAATAGTAAGAGGGAGCCTTCATTGACAAAAATATAAGACCCACGGCCATATTTTCCGGTGTCTCTTTGCCTCTGTGCCACCACCTTCTCACACTTTCCACGACCACCTTCCTTTTTCCCATCGAATGCCCTCGTGCCCTCGTGCCCTCCTTGAATGTCCCTGCTCGGTTAATTCTATGATCTGTGATGGGTTTATGTTTGAAGCGAAGTTTATAATGTTTGTTAGTTTTTCGAATCATCCTCAAATACCAAATTACTCATATAATTATTATATTATTACATTTTGATTTTAAAATCCCGACAGTCGTCAGATATATGAGGGAAATCCCAAATTGTTGAATATTAGACGACTAAAGGACTCCCATTAGATATACGATGGTTAAGAAATCCCATCAAATATCTGACGATAAAGGAACTCCCATTAGATATCCAACGACCATTGGGATTTAAAAAAAAATATACATTTAACTTCTAACAATTTTTCCGATTTTATTTGTTTTGTTAGATTCCATCGTTAGATTCCATCGTCAGATTTTCCGAACATGTGTATTGGTGAAGAATTTTTTCTTTTTTTAAAGTAAACTTTATTTACCCTATATTCGATAACCAATGGGTTCACCTTTGGTGATTGTTCCCAAAAAGAACAAAAAAATAGAAAATATGTGTTGACTATTGAGAGTTGAACAAAGAAACTCTAAAATATCACTTTCCTCTACCTTTGATTGACTAGGATTTTGATCCACTAGCGAGAAATAAATATTCTTGTATCCTTGATGGATTTGGTGCATATTACTAGTTTTAAATAGCTCTAGAGGATCAAGATAAACAACCTTCACATTCTGTTACAGAATGTATGCTTATAAATTATTACCCTTTGGACTATGCAATGTACCTGCAACAATTCAAAGAGAAATATAAATATTCTTTTATAATATAATACATGATTGTGTAAAGGTATACATGGACAACTTCTTAGGGTATGGGATTTCCTTTCTAGAAGCTTTAGGTAACCTGCAAAAAGTCTTAATTATGCGAAGAAACAAATCTTGCAGTTAGTAAAGAAAAATGTTTTATTTTGCTAACAAAAGGAATTGTACGTGGTCAACATGTGTTTCTTGCCTAAATCAAAGTTCCACCCAAAATTGAAGCAATGGTTAAACTGCCAATTCCATCCACATAGAGGGATGCAAGAAATTCTTGAGAATATGCAGGATACAATCATCATGCCAGAAAATTTTAGTAAAATATCCTTTCCTTTATTTAAGCTACTTATGAAAGATCTTGAATTTTCTTGGAATGCTAATTGTTAAATAACTTTTAATACTCAGAAAATACTTTCAACCGAAACTCATATTAACAATGCTAGATTGGAACTTACCATTCCATATATCTACGTATGCAATAGTAGGAGAAATTTTAAAGTAGAAAGGAAATTTTCAAATCTATGCTACTTATTTCATTGGTAAAAATTTGGCTCCTACTAAAATTAACTATATTTCTACGAAAAAATAAATGTTGGTAGTTATTCATGTAATTAAAAAATTCCAACGCTACATTACTAATGACAATGCGTTCATCCACACAGGCCATTCTTGCAAAAAGATCGCATTAAAATGTATTGTTCGATGGTTGCAATATGTGTTGAAATCTTATAATCAATTCTAAACTTTGAAGATGCTAGAATGAGAGGGTTAGAGCATAAATATATGAAGAGCACTTTAGATTGCAAAAATGTGTAGAATCTTAGCATTCACTCTTTTCCAAGCAAGGATTTTAGTTATTTATATTTTATAATACTTTTTGAACAGTTTTAAAACCATAAATAATTGAGTGATTTATATTTTATAATACTTTGAGAGTGGTGGAAAAAGATTTTGTTCATACACAAATCAGAACAGAAAGAGTCCATACACAGAGACAAATCAAGAACAGAAAGAGTCCATACACAGAGACAAATCATGACAATCCTCATTAGTAAAATTTACAATCATGCAATCAAAAGTGAATTACAAATATAAAATTTCTAGTCCAAAAAACTATCCTAAAATATGGAAATACCCTTGAATATGGAAGAAACCATAATGATGGAAGCAACCTTGAAGATTTTTACTAGTTGGAGCAAACTCTAAGAATGGAGGTTTGGTAAAAAGAATTTTGGAATATTTTAATTTTGTTAAAAATAATACATATCTTTAGCATTTCAAATATCATTAACCATTAAATTAAATTATGATATTTAATGATATATTTTTCATATGTTGTTAACTAGTTTATTAAATGATGATTATTGTGCACATTCCTATAAACCCACAGAAAATTTTAAGTATGGAAAATTATTTTGAAGTTTAAAAACATTGTTGAATCTCACTAATCTTTAATATGCAAACTAAAAATTGTTTATTAATGTATTTGTAAAATTATTCAAATTTATAATGATTTTATGTATACTCTTTATATAATGTTGGCGGTTTTTAAGGTAAAATAATTTTATATTGTAAAATTTGAGCGAATCATCTTTATAAAAAATGGAAATTGGCCATTTTTTTTGGAAAAATCATGGAAAATTAGCCCACTTTTGAATATTAGCCCCTAAATTTTTCCATGATAAACCCCTAATATGCTATCATACTATGATTCGATATGCAATTATTTATGGATAAATCTTTCCATGTGGTTAATTAATATAATGGAGCGATAACAAGTCATTGGTGCATTTTGAAAAAAATTCAAACATCACCATACTATGATATTATACCCTACCATCTTTCATTTGGGTTTCATTACCATAAGCCAAAGTACATGTGATTAAAATGAGATAGAGCGAAGAACACAACAACCAATTTATGAATGGCCAACAAGGGTGTGATTAGGTTTGAACCAAAAGGAATTGAGCAATTAGGTGTCCATATTGAGTGCCCTAACATATTATAGAGGGATGGCTCAATATAATTTTTTGAGAAATTCCAAGGATATAATTTGGAGGTGACAAAAGTATTTGCATAGACATTTGACGGGAATGTGTATAGATATGGAATCTAATCTTACAAATTTCAGAGAATTTGATCTTGGTTAACGTAGATTTACATTTGGAAGGAGAGAGATGTATTAAAAATCAAGCCATAAAGGAAAAAAAAAACATAAATCTTGTTTCTCAACGGAGTAAGAAAAAATCATAATTAGGAAACTAGAGTTCCTTCACTATGGCTTTTGGACCCTTGGAATGTTATTCTGTTCCTAATCTAAAATACCTCACATGTGAAGGAAGTTACAACCTAATTTTCCTCTACCATAATTAACTTTTGTTACATTTGAAAGATGAGAAATTGGTTAATATTTAATTCTATTTATTGAAAATCCTTACAAAAATGGAACAACACATTCAATGCAAAGCAATAATATCCATTAAAGCTTAATCATCATGGTTTGGTGAAAATGATTGTTGTATCTTAATTATAGAAGGGGTACATATTTGATCCATAAATTTCAGTGGATATTCCACTGGATAGTTCAACACAACAAAGTTGATAATATTATATTAAAGATATGAAATTCTACTCTATTACTGTTTGATTAAACTTCAAGACCTGTGGATTTTAATTGTAATTATTGGATGCATGTGAATGGAAATTATGCAGAAAAATAAAGAACGATAAAATAAATTCTCTCGTACACATAAGACACAACATATGCTTTGGGAAACCCTTTCAGGAGAAAACCCAATTGGAAGGTGAGGCCACTTCACTCTCTTTCTCTGTTTGGAAATATGGTTGTAGGTACAAAAAAGTAAGGCCTATGGCACGTGGGCTACTGCAGTGCATAAATCTTCTCTATGTGTCTACCTCCTATCCCTCTTGGATATCTTTTCCCAACTATGGAAAAAAATTCTCTTGAAAGAATGGACTGTCCCTTTCTCTTAGTGTCTCGATTATAACACAACCTGATAGTTTACTAGTGGTTAAGTTTGACTACATAAACTCTTAACTAGAGTTACAATATAGACCCTTCTAGAGTATTTTACATCATCATCACTTGTCTAGCCCCCTTTTCCATGAATAATGGGGGTTGGCGCGACATCCTCCCAAATTATTGGTGTGAAAACAAGATGGTCAACTTCTAAGTGGCATAACTTTTGCATATGGACTCTGATTGACGTGATTCTTGTGTCATTGGAAAGGTTTTTGTGTGTAGAATAGCATGAAAATGTGCTAAATTAAAGAGAAAAATTTTTACCCCAAAAAAACATCATTTTATGCCTCAAAACACTCCCAGAAGGCTTCAGACCCCATTTTGCCAAACTAGGTCCCCCAAAAAAATGGTCCCGTGAGTTGATTCCTCCACTTTTTCCACTCTGAATGCATTGAGATGCATTAAAAAAAATTTAATGATCCAATTCGGATAAATATTTCTCTCATTTCCTATTAGAGAATGGATTTCAAGGTGAGAATACTACAATAAATGTACATGAGGGTTTTGAAGAGGAGAACAAAGTATTGCAAGAAAATAAACAAATAAGAGGAAACCTACAAACAAGTGACAATGATAAAAAATAAGTTATAACATCAATTTAGGGTTACCATAATGATGACATTGGAATTAAAGAATAAAGATGAGGAAAATAAAACAAGTAGTCAAGAGAATGAACGAGAAGGTTCATGTTTAGAAATCTAACAAAGAAACCTAGAAAAAAATACTCTACTACAAAAATTTGACCAATTCCTAAGGTAGATGTGCACCAATAGGCCTTTTATGATTATCTGGAGAGAATAGAAGCTAATGACATGGAACAATCTCCATTTACCACAATTAATGATAGGGAACCATCTCCATTTAATATGGTGGAGGATAAGGAATTTTCTACATTCACTGTAATTGGTCATGATGATGACCTTCTCTATTTTCTAAGAATCATAACTATGTACAAACTTCTACTACATTATGAACATCAAATACAGACAAAAAAAGAGAATTAGAAAGTTGAAAAGAGAATTTGAGGAATTACAAGTTTTAGAGAGATATGTGAAGACTGAAAATGAAATGTTAAAAGGAAAAATATTGAAAATGATAAGTTAAAAGAAGAAAATGAATTATTAAGGAAGCAAGCTTGCGAATGGCATAAAACATAATTAAGCCTTTTAGTTATAAAACCAATGATTCAAGCTCAAAATTCTCATGCAAAAACCAAAGAGATTGTTCACAGGGGTTCCGCATGAAACATGAAGATGCTATTGAGGGAAACAAAAAACATTTAAGCAATGATGAATGCAAATCCACTTTTGTTTAATTTTGACATTCAAGATTGCACGATGACATGCAATAGCCTTCATTGGGGGAAATGTTGGGGCTATGTTTTGTGACCAATTACACTCATAAGATAGATTTTTTCGTTGTTTCTCATCCTCATTTTGACCTTGATTATATCCATTTTTTGCCAATTTTACATCATTAAAACATGAAAAGGCATAGAAAGTACTAAATTTGTTTTATTTTTAATTTTCAAATTTGAAAAGTTAATTATTATTAAACCAAAAATTACAAAATTTTAATTGTTTTGGTAAATCATTCTTCATCTTGATAGCTGCAAATTTCTATAAATGAAGCAACCATCTAGGTTTTATTCACAACATTCATGAAATGGATCATTTCCTATTAGATCCCCTCTAGAAGGTTCGAGAATCCTGAGTCAACATCGAGTCAACATGGAAACCAGGGAGAAAAGCACATAGAATATAGATTATAGGGATCACAATTTCATCGAATGATTAAGAAATTGGATCCCAAACATAAGATCAACCTTTTCATAACTTTAATTTTCTAAAATACCAATAATCTAGATGCTGGAAAAACAATACATGATTGTAGATATTTATTGTTAAATTTTGTATATATATATATATATATATATATATATATCTAGCACAATGACCATACTATTTATTTCTCTAACCTATTTCAGACTTGGCGTTATATCTATATATGCAAAGTTTTAGTTTCTTTATATTGTAGATTTCCCTTGCAATGTGTACCATACTTGGAGGGCACCCTTATTTTGGTCCAAGTTGCACATCGTTTTGTGATATATATATGTGTGTGTGTGTGTGTGTGTGTGTGTGTGTGTTTCTTGGCTTAAATATTGTGTTTGACTATACAACTGTATCATTTCCTTTAAATTTTCCTTTTACACATTTCATATTCTCTTTAGTTCATATTATGAACTGAGTGCTATGTTTTATGATTTTGTCTTGAATTATTGACATGATTTATGATTACTCAAGTAGTTTCTTTTGATCATTGATTCCAATAGCGAACATAGCATTGTCACAAGCTTCATCTAACCATAAAGATGGATGAAACCATATAAATTATATTGATACCATTGAAGCTGCAATAGAACTTGATTGGAAGATTAAAATTCATTTTTTTTAGATTTCACATTAGGAATATAGTAGAATTTATGTTGTTTACTATTTATGGTTACTTTGGTTAGATGATATGAACTATGGAAGTTCCTTCATTGGTCCATAACTCTCACTAATGATTGATTAGAAATGATAGTTGACCATAGTTTTGATTTGAATGTTCATCAACTAGGGTTTTCGATTGGTTTGCTTATCAACTGAGCTTCAAATTGGTGTTTTCCTATTACTTTTCCTTCAATTTTGTTGAAGGGGAGGAGGTTTGACAATGATAGAGACTTCCTGTTATTGCTACTTTGTTATCTAGAACATTAATCGACTAGACTATGTTGTCTTGTTATCGAGTTGATTGGTTGAATGGGACTATGTTTTGGGAAGTAGTTTTGCAACTTATTTAATTAATTGGATGAATGCATTGATAGTATTCCATCCTTGTGTTTGGTCATTTTTTATGGTGACAATGTTCATACTTATTTAGGAATGTTGTTGTACCATGTGTGATCAAATTTTAGAATTAGAACAAATTAAAAGGAAAAAAATCATGCCATGTAATTTGTTTTCCTTCAAACCGAGTTTACAAGGGGGTGTTGTAACCTTCGGTTCCTTGGTAAACCTCACCTTGTTATAATATGTTTGAACATGTCCACCATTAGATTTTAGATGCATTTTCATGGATAGTTACAATGATGTTGTTATTTTCTTGTTGGTTTGGCCCATGTCCAAACATATTTATAGATGTTCCTCTATATCGGTCTTTCATCATTGTGGTATCTTGGTAATAACTTTCACCCTTATGGATCATGCTCTTTGTTCTTTAGTGTATACGTGTCTTTATACACCACCACTACTTGTAGATTTTCTATTATCCTTTCTTTTGATTTACCAGTTGCAATGTAGGAGGCTATGAAATGTTTTGTATTATATCGTTGCATTTGGATCTTTTCCCAATCAATGGTCTCCCTACCTTAAGAGGTGACTGAACCATTTCTTTCTTTAATCCAATTATCATAATGCAAGGGCATATTTTTCATACTTAATCTTATTTCTCTTTTATCTAGTTTTTTATAAATATATTCTATGCATACCTAGTTGTATATTAAGTATCTAGGTTAATTAGAACTATAAGTGACATGAGAGCTCTTTCTTGAGCCAACACATCTCCATATTTTATCATATATCTCAAGACTAGAGACATGTTCCAATGTCTTTTAATAACATAGTGATCTATCTTTTAGTGGGTAAAATTATGGTTAGGGAAGAATATGTGTAGAAAATACAAGTCATGCCATATTTAATTAGACACCTTTGAATTTCTTGTTAGTATCCCTTCTATTATTACCATATTTGCTTTTTGTTAAGCTTGGTAGTACCTCCTTTTTATATTAATTTAACAACAAGTTATAACCAGTTTTAAAGATAGTTAGGTGGCCTCAACTTGCCCTGTGGGAAACCAAGTATGTTGGCCACCTAATGGCATGGTATGCCATCCAAAAATGATAAGTCTTAAGTCTTTCTAACCACACAATATATGACTATATGTCTATGATTATCCTACCATATACTTGCCTACTGGCATAACTGTCTATACATTGAAAAGTAAAAGCTATCTACATAAAAAACTACATAAAGAGACATCATAATAAGTAATCTACTTCCTCAGCTGAAATAGATTCCACTAGTGCCATGTCTTTTGCGTTAAACCTTGGGAGTACTGTCAGAGAGAGGATGCAAGGTATGTGGTTTTCTATGCACCAGAGGCACCCATCCTGCTTCTGCATTTGGAATTGGAGTTGTTGGAAGTCTTGCTTGTAGTTTGGGAAAGCTTTCACTGTGGTGGCCATGTTCAAAGCTATTTGTTCCAGGGCCTTGCCCAGAATCCCTTTCATAGACTAGTAAAGAAATAGAGTGTGTTTAAACTGGGTTACTCGGCCTCGTGTATGCCTAGGATCGGGCACCAAGATCCGCCAATCCTCAGCATCAATTTCCATTGAACTTGCCTAGTGGTTCAGATCTGCCTCCCATTCCTCAATCAATTTCTAAATTTCCTCAGTTGTGCCTTTGTGGAAGGCTTCAATAGTGTCATTGATGGTGCTCATAGTAGTCTTTCTGCCTCTCGGTTTTCCTCCAGGTGCACTAGATTGGTCCTCTTCCTATTTGCCTTTGTTCTTCCTGCTATAGCCCCACAGGGCAGGCCTTCGGGTTTGAGCTGCCACACGAGCTATGGTTTCCCTCTTGTAGCCTAAAGAAATGTGTCGTTGAGTACTTGCAGGTGGTATAAACCCACAACATCCCAACTTACAGGTCCTGTAACCAACTTGTTCACTTGTCCAGAGACCAAAATACACCCGTAAAACTAGAACATGGTTCTTGCTGGCCTTCCTTTCTTCACAACAAATTTTAAAATTGTTCCTCGAAATAGGTAGGGGTTCCATCCCCTTACACTGAGATTAGTAATCAGTCACCAACCTTTCGATGAAAATCCTAAGGTCCTTACGTCCACTATTACCTTCTTCTTTGAGTTGCAGACTCAACACATGTCAACTCACATGGAAATGGCCCAAGGGTTTGCTCCCACTGGGCAGCTAAGGAGTCTTAGTAGCAGCATATCCCCCCCACACTAGTTTACCCAGCACCCACCCATCCTGACTCGACTCAGAATTCTGGCAGCCATAGGCCCGAGACTTCACTATACTACCCTAGAGCCCAGCCAGGTCAACCTTGTACAGATACAGAGCCATGGGTTCTATTACTGCGAGGAGGCCAAACATAATAGACACAGGAGCATGCCCAGTCCAATTACCATAATTTAACCCTCGAACTGACACATACATTATCAAGACAAGACGTAGGCCCTCTAATCCCCACAACTTCAGACCTGACCGACCCAATTATTTTATCCAGAAGACTCTCTTCATGGAGAAAAAGGAAAGGTAACAAACTACAATTAATCCCCTTCAGGACAACCAGATGCCAAACATAATAGACACAGGAGCATGCCCAGTCTAATTACCATAATTTAACCACCAGACCGACGCATGAATTATCAAGATATGACGTAGACCCTCTAATCCCCACAACTTCATACCAGGCCAACCCAATTCTTTTATCTAGAAGACTCCCTTCATGGAGAAAAAGGAACGGAAACGGACTACATAGAAAATATCCAACACTAAGGAAGGATGAAGGCACACCAGTGCCAGTCTTTCTCCATAACAACTAACACCGTCTGCCAACTTCCTTTGAGCTAGGACCAACGAATCGTCTCCAAACCACTACATGCAATCAACCAGATGCTTACGCTTTCAATGGGTCCCCCTACTGTCACCCGCATTGTTATTACCTCCCCTCTTACATGAGGCAGCCCTGTGAGACTTGCCACGCATGTGGAAGGTGGTGGGTTTGTCCTTCAAGGTACCCATCATTTAATTGAGGTGATTGCGCTGAGGATCTAGTACACACCCTAATCAGGGACTATTATTACCATATTAGACAGCACATATATGCAATATTTCTTTCCATGCACCCTTAAGTATATCAAAATCCAATTAGGCCTCCTAAAACCAGTGCTACATAAATTGAAAACCATCTTGTTGCTATAGTACAACAAGAATGACACTCAAGGAGATCACTCTTGGATACCATGATATCACATAATATGATTAAGAGTATGGAATATCCTACTTAGGTGGCACCATGAAAGATTTGGAAGAGTAATATTGTTCAAAACTCTTTAGTATATCAAAGAGATATAACACTTGACACTCATTTGTGATTAGGAATCCACAAAGTGAATTTATTGAATGATAATAACTATTACAATTTTATTCATAGGAAAGTGGATAAAGAGCCATTATTATGTCTATCCTATACTTAATATTCAAATTATGAGAGCTAACGGTGGTGTGACGAAATGAATTGGGCGATGTGAAAATGTGAAACTCCAGATGGGTGAATGATGTCTCAAAAATCACGTGTTTACTATTGATATGGGTGGTTATGATGTACTTCTTAAAGTAGAATGGTTGCACACTTTGGTACTTGGCACCTTGGATTCCAAAAATTTGTACATGAGCTTCACTAAGGAAGGGCACAAACATTAATGGGATTACATTGGTTCCCTTGAAATTATCACCTCTCGTCGCATGGAAAAGATATTGAAGAAAGTTCATTCAAGCATTATTGCATAGTTTAACGCCATACAAGTAGCGTGTGATCCCCCGCCCCCACCCCTGCCTAAAATAGTTTCACCTTGATTTGCAATTAGTCCTCTAAACACCCTAGGGTTTCAAAACCTTCATGGGGGGGACATGAGTTGGTATTCCACTAATTCCTAGTAGTCTACCATGGTGCAATGTTTGCCCTTATAGGAACCTTTTGTATAGAAAGATGAAATTGAAAATATCCTACAAGAACTAATGGAGGTTATATTCATGTGTCCTAATACTAGCCTTTACTCATCACAAGTGGTCATAATGTTAAAGAAATGAGGTAATTGACACATGTGTCCTAATTTTCAAGATCTCACTAAGTTAACAAGCGAAAACAAATTCCTTATCCCATTTATTAATAATCTCGTGGATGAAGTTTGTGGAGCCTCGTTTCTTCCTGAATTAATCTTTGTTCTAAAGACCATCAAATACATATGAAAGAGGTACACATCTTTAAGTCAACTTTCTATACACACGATGACCATTATGAGTTTTTACTGATGAACTTTTGCCTTGCGATGGTCCAACCTTATGAACAATTTTTTTTGGTTACGATTTCTATATAGTTTTGTGTTAATATCTTCGGATTAGAATATTTGTTAGTTAATTTCACAGGCATGAGCAAATTGCAGGAGACTTTTAAAAAGAAAGACGAAGTTCTAAATTCATGGGTTTGTTGAAAGCCGTGTTTTAAAAAGAATGACCAAGTTCCATGACAAGTACCACAAGGATTGGTTTCTTGAAAGTCATATTTGTAAAAGAAAGACCTAAGCAATGTGTTTCTTGAAGGGCACGTAGATGGACGTAGTTATTTATTTCAGTCAATGCACGTAGGTAGATGGATGTAGTTATTTATTTATTTCAGTCAATGGTTTGTATATGTCTAATCTTTAATTTAAAGATGCACTGCATATAGATGATGTTTAATGTAAAGATGTATTTCATATATTACGTTTTATATGATAACAGAGAGAAACATTCTTGCGTGAAAATACTTATAAATTGATGTTCGCGTATAATGGGATGGCAAGGCATATTATCACATGATAATATACATTGAGCAAGGGAAATCAATGACTTCCTTCATTACGAATAATTAATAATTTTTAATCTATACAAGATTATAAAATGCTTTGACCATATTTATGTTGTGTATTTGTCTTAATTAATTTGACGTGGGACAATGTTTGTCTTTATGAAGTATGTAGATAACTGCAAGGACCAGAGACGAGGCAATCATATATACATATCAATATCAATGTTTGATTTTATTATATATATATATATATATATATATATATATATATATATATTTTAAATTATTTTTATTTAAAATAATTAATATTCTTAATATTTTAGGTTGTAAAATATATTACATATTATATATATATATATATATATATATATATATATATATATATATATATATTATATTAAAAAATATAAATATATATATTTTTGTATATTATATTAAAAATATATAAATATATATCTCTAGATGGTTGGGAGAAAGAAAAAAAATTTCACTATCAAACTTCAATTTTAGTAAATTATATATATATATGAAATTAAACTCAAATATTTAATTTAATTTAATATAAATTTAATTGGCCTAAATTATTATTAAATTTATTTTAAAATATAATTATCTCATTACATATATGACATTATACTATACAATGCATTTTTATTTTATTTAACTTTACAATATATTAAACATTTTACATGTAATTTTTGTTGAGTCAGATGTTTATTCTACAACACTGTTTGTCTGTCATCAAAATTGAAATTTTGCTCATATTAACAAAAAAATTAAATAATATAACTATACAAAATATTTAAATAATATCAGCACATAAAAAAATTTACACTTGAAAAAATTAGAAGTGAAAAAATTGAATCTGAAATTGGGTTAAATCTACATTTAAAATAAAATTATGCTGATTTAAACACATTACCATTAATACATTATTTTATTTTATTTGACTTTAAAATATATTAAATATTTTAAATTATACTCGATAACCCAACATTTTTATTATAATTAAAATTAAAATTAAAATAAATATATAATTATATTTATTCTAATTATATATATTAAACTTTATTGAACTCACTGAATGTATTAAACAGATTCGATTATACTATACAGAACTTCTGTTTAGTTTTTCCCGCGTAGTAATATTACACACATAACATTTAAAGTATCACATTGGATTATGTAACATATTGTTTATTTTCTATAAATACATCATATTATTTAATATTTTTAAATATTATTTTATTAGAATATTTTATGAAGAATAATTTTTTATTATTTATTTATAATTATATTAAAATTTAAAAAAAAATATTTCAAAATTACATTTATTAATATAATTTAATAATGATGATGATAATGATGATTAACGTCCAGTTAAACTAATGTGGTTTATCAGACTTCAAGAAAGAAAAAGAATCTAATTGTGATTCTTCAAGATCTTGTTTCTATGATAAAAAAGAAGGTAAAGAATGGCTCCAAGATCGCTATAGTTGGGTTGGCTTAATAAGTCAAGAAGATTGGAAGTGTGGCAAATGTTAGGGAATTGAGAGCGGATGTGAGTAAGAGTCGGGCAGTCTAAAATGAAGTGTTTTTCATCTTCCACTTTCTTAGTATCGCAAATCTAATAGATTCTATCGTCCCAGGGAATATTGGGAGTAGACCACAGCGTGGTTTCACTTCGAAGTTCATGAGAATTAGTCCTTATCCTAGCGATGTTCATTTTTTTCTTAGTGCTGGTCAACATAAAGATATAATTTTGGTTATCGAGGGTGGGGTTGATCACCTCCTTATATTATCTTAGCTTCCTTTTACCCTCCAGCTCCTTACCATCCCACAACTTGTCCTTAAAATTGGAGCTAATAGAATCTTTGACACTATCATTACTTCCCATGATGATCTCCTCCTTAATCCCCCAATGGTTGAGCCAAGACTAGGCATCCTTATGTCACCCACGCTTAAGGCGAAGGTGGGGGTTTTAACTAAAGTTAGAAGCGATTTTTGGGAGCATCTTGGAGTCCATGTTGTAAAGCTTTTTATTATACATCAGATATCTAAACACAATCATACTTTCAACATGGGACATACCAACTTCAATTAGAAGATAAGATAGGGAGTATATCCCTTGATTTTGAGGTTGTAGGTTATGAATTGCTTTTGAATCATCTCAATCTTTCTCCACGACTCTCTAAATATACTACAACCCCAAACTTCACATCTGTATAAGACAACAGGGGTGACGAGAGTCTCAAAGAGGAACCTTTTTTAACTCCAAATGAAAATATCAATCAACTTACAATTGTTTTCAAGCCCATAATAAGATTTCTAGCCTCCAATAATCCTTTTCTCAATGCTATAATTCCAGTTGAGCTGATGAAGAAAGTCATACCCAAATATTTATAAGAAGGAACCTACTCTAAGTAATGGTTGTCATAGATGAAACTACCATGGGTGATATTTTTGGATTTGATGATCATGACTTTAGTCTTGTCGGTATTGGCTGTCATACCCATTTTGGAGTAGTAGACATGAAGAATCTTAAGCTACTTGTTTAGGTCATCATAGATTTTTGCAAGAAGAACGCTATCATTAGCATAAAGGGGAAGAGTAATGATTATACCAGCAAGCTCGGTGCCCTTGCAACCTGTAGTTTCTAGACACTCCTCTAGCTTATTGATGTAAATGCCAAAAAGAGTAGGGGATAGGGGACACCCTTACTTAACCCCGATATTGTATTTAATATCTTTAGACCACCCTTCATTGGTCTTAAGCTTGGAAACGATTGTCTCGTAGAGGCAAATCACAAGAATCCTTAATTCAGGAGGAACCATGATCTCTTCAAGTCTCTTCAAGAGCTTATCTCGGGAAACAGTGTCGAAAGCTTTTCTAAAGTCCACAAAATTCTACTTTCACACACACATATATAATTTCGGTATTCTAAGATTTATTATAAAATAAGTATTTTGGTATTTATGATGAATTAATATTTACACACATCTACCATCCATTTAATTTAAATGACTTAATTGATTAAAATATAATTTTTTTCCATTATATTTATTTTATCTTCTATGTGAAATAATTTTAACTATTCATATATACCCAATATAAATTATAAATATATACCCCATATAAATTATAAATATATAAAGTAAATTATAAGTATATTAAAATATTCACCAACTTTTTAAATATTTAATTAAAAGATTTATGACTTATGTTTTGCTGGATGATTTTTCACCATTCAAACAATCATTATAATTATTTTAATAAAAATGATTAAAGTAACCAAGTTAGGAATGCCTTAATTTTTAAAAACATGTGTAGTGATGCAAATGGAATTTCAATGATCAAACTCAATATCTCTTATAACTACAAATAAAGAATTAATGACCACATCTAAAAATGTTATGATCAACATCATATTAAACTCAATATCTCTTATAACTACACATAAAGAATTAATGACCCTAGTTTAATATCTCTTATAACTACACATAAAGAATTAATGACCATATCTAAATATGTTATGGTCAACATCATATTGAACAAAACTGAGCATGAAAGGGAATTAAGAGCACGTATGATTCACTGCTCTTATCATTAGAGAGAGTAGGTGTCATGGGGTGTTACTAGTTTAAAATTTTGATTTCTCCTTTGCTAGGTCTTTTAAATATATATATCATTTGAGCCACCTTGTCTCATGCTTGAATTTCAATTTTCATCCATGGGGAGTTATATTTATCATTTAGAAGTTAAAGGATGTTTAAAATGTTTTCTAATATAATATAATACTATTTATGAGGATTTATTATCCATGTTGTAAGTTATCATCTTTTTTGTATAACAATACAAACATGCTATATATTTGTAGTGAGTGAGGGATATCATTGCTTGTTACAATTTTTTTTAGTATTTGATCACCAACTAGCTATTAATTTTTCTCATTTTCTATTGAACATTCTAGTTTAGGTTGTCTAACTTTTATTTAATAAAATCATTTTTACTAACAGAAAACACATCCACTGAGTATAAAGATTTTGATTATTTTCTAGCATGAAAGTGTTAAAATTCCCTTCTTTAAAACTAAAGTTATGGAGATCTTTCATCACCCCATTTTTTTACCTTTTTTTGTAAAGAAAAAAGAAACTTCTTTTACATCCTCATGTTCATCCTTTAAACTATTTCCCTCAAAAATCAAATTTAACGTATATAAAATAAAAATAAAAATTAACAATGCTCTTTTTGAAAATTTATCAATGTGTATTAGCTTTAACTGTCCTACTATTTTCTGTATTCAGGATTCTGTATATAAAAAAAAAAAAAAAATTAACAATGCTCTTTTTGAAAATTTATCAATGTTTATTAGCTTTAACTATCTTACTATTTTCTATATTCAGGATTCTGTAATCCATAATAATTTAAGAAAAGTCTTTTGGTAGAAATCATATAAGAGAAATTTTCCTTTACTTCTTTTGAGGATCACGAATATAAACCACACTAATAATAATAAAAAAAAAAAAAAAAACAAAAACAAAAACAAAAACAAAACGATTGTAACGAGCTTTTCAACATACTCATGTAACCTCTTTAATTAGTTATATAATTAATTAATTAATAACTAGCCTATCACATTCTTACCTTATAAAAACAAAACATATACAATATAATAAACACAATCCCTCTACCTTATAAAGACAGATACAATATAATAAACACAATCCCTCTGTACAACAACATCATCGTATTGTTTCCATTCTAACCATTAATATTAATCTATATCCATCCATACAAATTATGTACAACATCTCAAGGTATTCTAGATACCATGATTATTTTGTAACACAAAAATTTAAAACTTTATCTTTATATCATAATCAATGAAATTTGTGGGTGGTTTATGTTGTACCACAAATGACTCAGACCAAATTTTTGACTTCTCAGATGTCCGCAAACATCTTTCTTTTCTCGAGTTTTATTTGGGAACCATCTCAAGGAGTTACAATACTTACGTTGATCACAAGACCTCAAGGTGGTAGGAATATACACTGGTTCCTCCCCTCAAGGGATTTCGATAATAGACCTGAAATCAACATTACGTGATTCTGAAGAGGGTGGCCACTGATATGTTGTATTTGTAGGAGCAATCGGAGAAGAGGGTCATTTACAAGACATTAAATCGAGCAATCCTATTCCAAAAATAATGTGCTCACGGGGAAAGATTTTTCCGTTGATTTTTTCAAAGACAAAAGTAGTAATGTAAAACAGTAAAACAAAAAGTATACAGTAAAACAAGGTACACACAGGTGGTGGAATACGTTGCAATCTTTTAATTGTGATTATGTATATGGTAATTTCTCATATCCAAAAAGGATTTTTTTTGGATTCATGATAGGGAATAAATAAAATTGTGTTTTTTAATTAGTTTTCATGTTTTTTTATTTCAGATTCATATTTTTTCCTTTTTCTAGGTTAAGTTTTTATTTCAAATTCATGCTTTTTATTTCAATTAAATATTAATTAAAATAATATAATTAACTCACAAGTACAATAATTTAATCAAAACAAAATAATGATAAATTATAAATTAGAAAAAAAAAAAAAAAAAAAACCGACTATACCCAAATGAATAATTAAAAGCCTATGCCCAAACACTCCATTTAAAAAATTCAACCGTCTAAGAGACCGACATCTGAGGATGGAAGGCAGTGATTAATTTGGAGGTGGTGGACATCAACTGAATATAAAGAGACCGAGGGGCGCATGAAAGGGGGGCATCTGAATTTCTGGTTTAATGAACACAAGAGGAAGTGTTGAGAGAGTCACAAACATTTGTGCACGGGGTTAAAAGGCCAATTTTTTAAATCTGGGAACCGGACAGGTTGACCCTAGATAGACTGGAGAAAAAGTGGGTTTGGTAGTAGCAACAATATCTCAGAACATCTCCCAACAAAATTACAAGTAAATACTTACTAATGATATCATTAATATTTAGGAATGTCTCGTTGCTTGTTAATTTAGGACTTCATTTCTGGATGAATGATTAAATTAAGGTTTTTCATTATGCTATTGTAAACCTCGAATTTTAGTCTCAGGTTAATTTTTTAAATTTAGAGTATTACATAAAAATGGTCTACAAAATATTACAAAGAAAGAAATATATATATATATATATATATATATATATATATATATATATATTTTCAAAATAAAATAAAATAAATATAAATATATTTTTGACTTCCATTCTGTAATGATATACTTGAAATTTTAAAACAAATATCTCAATTAACTAACTTGAATCATCCAAAAAAAAACTTAATTTCTAAGATTGAAACACTGAATATGCGATAGAGTCGTGTCATTTACTATAACACAAAATCACAACCTAATATAAATATTTTAAAAGATTTATTTAAATTTATTTATTTTTTTCAATAGAAGGTTCTCAATAGCAGGAGCAGGAGCGACGGGCGAGCAGGAGCGGATTGCAGGAGCAGGAGCGATGAGCAGGGAGTTGAACGCAGGAGAGCGAGCAGGAGCAAGAGCGGCGAACACAGGAGCGACGAGCAGGGGGTTGAGCGCAAGAGCAGGAGCATCAAGCTGCGCACTCCTCTTTTTGTTTTCTAAAGGAGCGGGAGCGGCGAACGCAGGAGCGGCGAGCAGGGGGTTGAATGCAGGAGGGTGAGCAAGAGCAGGAGCGGTGAACGCAAGAGCGGCGAGCAGGGGGCTGAGCGCAGGAGCAGGAGTGGCGAATGACCCTTGTCAACGGGCTTTGTTTTGGTGCGAGCAGGAGCAGGAGCAGGGGGTTGAGTGCAGGAGCAGGAGCAGGGGGTTGAGTGCAGGAGCGGCGAACGAGCAGGAGCAGGAGCGGCAAGCGGACCCTTGAAAACAGGCTTTGCTTGGAGCGAGCAAGAGTAGGAGTGGCGAGCGCAGGAGCGACGAGTGAGCAGTGAGCGGTGAGGAATGCCTTAGTCCAGGGGCGAGCCATTCAACGAGAAAGTCGACTGGCTGCTCCATTCTAGACAGGGGCAGCAGATAACAAAGTAGACTTTGCAGACAGGGGGCAGCGGTCAGCATAGCTTTCAGAGGCAGCGACAGTGGATAGCAGCGAGGGTTCTTCCTTGGCTCAGTTTTTTCCTTGGCAGGCACAGTGTATTTCTTCTCTTGAGGCGTTCGAGGGCTTCTCCTCAGGCGGCAAGGGGTTCATAAAAGCTGGGTTTCTCCAGAGGTGAGCGGCAAGCGGCGTGAGGCGTCACCAGAGGCGAGCAAGGGCTTCACTCAGGCAGGAGAGGGCTTCTCCAGAGCGGCGATCAGCGAGGGTTCTCCTCAGGTAGCGAGGGCATCACTAGAGGCGAGCGGGAACTGCGTGGGTTTCACCGGCGACTCCGCGGGGCTTCTCCTGAGTCGAGCGGCGAGAGGCAAGCAGAGAGGGTTTGTCCTGCAGGTTCGTTTCATCTTCTGGTCTTTTAGTTTTCTCTAAGCGGGGGCGAGGTGGCTACCCTTGCCGCCTCTGCTCTGGTGGGTTTTCTCCTTCTCGGCGACAGATAGGTTTGTTCTCGCCACAGTATATCCTTTGGAGCGTTGAGGGAACAGCGGTGCTCTGCTCTGTTTCATGCTGTTTCTATGGATGATTCCAATGGTCTTTTCTGCAGGCAGATGCAGATGATTGAGGCAGTTTTTTTCCTCTGTTTCTTGTCTAATTCAGGTGGAGAGTTTGAGGGGGCGGAGAAGGAGTGGCTTCTTTTGCTGCTCTCTTCCTCGTTTCGTACCTCTCCTTTCGTATTGGGCAGTCAGATCTTACGTTGGTTGCTCTTTCTTCAGATGCTTGTCTGCTTGATGTTTTGGTGCCACTTCTGCACCTTATAGTTGGGTTGCCTTGCTGGGGGGCAATATTGGCCTTTCGGAGCTTTATTTGGGATCTGTTTAAGCAGATTTGCATGTGGATCGGTCCATGTTTCTGCATATGCTTCTTGCATTTGCATTATGTAATCTTCTTTTATGAATATATTATGTTTTTTCTTCCTGAAAAAATAATAATAATAATAATAAAATTTAAAAAAAAAAAAGAGAATAAAAATAATAAATAATAAAAATAAAAAAATAAAATATATATATATATTTTAAAGACTCGAGCCAACTTTCAATAAGAAAAATACATATATCTAAACACATTTAACATGGAGGTGTGAATAAATAACATAATTTACTTGACTTTGTATGGTACATTGAATTTTAAAAAAATTATATAAAGGTAGGGTTTATTCATAATAATTTTCTTATTATTATATTTTCACATTGTTATTTTTATTTTTATTTTTAATTTTTTCTATTTTATGTGGTTTATAGTTTTTGGAGATCAATAATCTACATAATATTGTATTAGGTGGATGTATCACTTTTTGCTAGCTCAAACATGGAGTCTAGCCTCGAGAATGTTGATAGAATTAAATCTGTGACTTCTCAATAGTAGAGGTACTTTAACACCGAGGACTTAACCAACTAAGCTAACCCTTGAGAAAGTTGCCTCTAAGATCTATATAAAAGATAATTCCAATTACCAAGCATAAACCTTATGGGAAGTTGAGGACACCACTCATTGTCACTTTGATATTCGCCCACCTCACTTTAAGTAGCTCTTTTCTAACACAAATTGCATTCCCTAGTAATACTATAAATGTGTCATTGCAACTATTGATATAAAAATTAATTTTTAGAATCAAGATACTTTTAGATTAGGGTGATAAATAGATGGTAGATTCTCAAAACCAATGCTTATTCATTGAGCAATAAAATCAAAATGTTAGGGTTCTACCCTAACCCCCTTACTTTGGGCTACATATGATCCAAGTGGATATTGTTGGCCACATGCCTATTCCACTAAGACCTTGAGTTGGCTTCATTAGTTTCCTTGATTACAGCAACATTTACTATTTTTTTTGGGTCATGAACTTAGGAGTTGTTTTGACCCCCTAAACGACGTTATTTTGAGGTCCGCCGCAGGCCCATAGCCATAGGTCAAGGCTTGCTACAAATCTTGTAGCACTCAGAAATATATTTCTAACGAGGTATCGTACACGCCAAACGGAGATCATATGACCAAGTCACGACCCCAAGAAGTTGGCTACCCAACTAACCCCAACGGGACCCACAAACTCTTGGTGTTCCATCACTTAGGGTTAGGTTTTTGGTTGTTTAGGGTTTCCCTTTGTTCTTCAATAATAAAAAGGCCCTTGGGCTTCATTGTAACACAATTCAAAGGCATGTAGTTGTTGCATCTCTTCTCAGAGATAAGTTACCATTGCCCGAGCTAGTTCATTTCCATTCTGTATGTAAGCATATTTTAGTTCTTTGATGTTAATAAAATGAAGTTTTATTTTTGTTGCATCTCTATGTTTATGTTTATATCCGTGTTCTATTGCATTCTTGCATAAGTCTGGATCAACGGTATTAGAGTTGTTTGTTCTTTCTCTGTTTTTCTTTGCATGTCCCCAACGAGGTCAGGGTATAAGGATTTAGGGTTTGAAATAGTTCAACCTTTGCAAGACTAGCCTCACAAACCTCGACGACTTCCCATGACGAAAGAAAAGAAAGACAAGGGAGCACTTGATCCTTTCAAAATATTGCTCAAAGAATCTCTCGAGTGACAAAGGAATGCGATGATGGACAACTTTTCCCAGATCCTTCGACGACTACCCATAGTGATGCATCTTCATCAAAAAGCAACTTTGGAGGTACCACTCCCTTTAAGGTACAGGTCAAGTTTGATATTCCCATATTTGAAGGTCAAATAGATGCAGATGCCATAGATAGATGGTTAAATCTATTGGAAGCATATTTTTCAGTTCATGATTTTTCCAATCGGGAAAAGATTACTTTTGAACTCCTCAAAGCCGCCCTCAATGTCAAGGACTAGTGGGAAACATACTTGTAAAAATAAGGACGAGAGAGAACCCTCGTTGTTTTCAGCCGCACCCACTTGTAATTCTTTCCAAGACGCCATCAAGGACCAATATTACCCTATCGGGAGCTATGAATATAAATACAAAAAGTGAACCACGTTGCAGTAGGGAAGGGACCAAGGCGTGCCATAGTTCACAAATATTTTTCATTCCCTTCACATGAAGTTGGGTATCAAGGATTATGAGAGGCATTTGGTACTTAAGTACCGCGACTGTCTACACTAGTACATCCAGGACGAGATGGAGTTCTTGGACATCTCCTCGCTTACTGTTGCCTATCGATACACTATCAAGATCGAGCAAAAAATTAAACAGAAGAAGTGATAATTTGGATTTGCGAATTTGAAGCAAGGGAAAGGCGCTCCCAAACTACATAACAAAGGAATAAGCCAAGACAGGGCAACCCATGACAACCCACCCAAGCCACAAGCAAAGAATAACACCACGAAGACAAATAAGGACATGGGAAAATGGTGTGAGTTCCATAAGAGCACCACTCACAACACAAGTGAGTGTCGAGCAAATCACTCAGTTGTGGCTGAGTTGAAGGCTTCTGAATCATATGCATGTTCCGAATTTGAGTTGGAACCCGACAAGGGGAATGACAAAGGGAAGCATATTATTGATGCAAAGTCCAATGCCACCATTTCCACCCCCAAGATCCAGAGGAGGGGGAGTGTCTCTTCCACTCACAAATGTGGGTGAATGTTTGTTCGTTGCAGTTCATTGGCAACAACGAGAGCCAAAAGAACATCATTTCATCAGAGGTCGTGAAGCAAATAGGCCTATCGACCACACCACACTCGTGGGTCGCTTCACGAAGGATGAGATCTTTGTGTTAGCCAGTAGTGTCGCCTTCCCTACAACATCAAGCCCTTCACATATGAGGTATTGTGTGATGTTTCTCCTCTTGAAGTTTGTGATGTATTATTAGGTCAACCATACTTGTGGAAACATCATGATGTGTATGAGTTTAGGCGTCACACTATTATTATTACTTTGGGAAATAAGTTATATAGGATACCAGAGGCCGCCTACCGCCATCTCTTTAATCTCTTCAAAGAAATGCAGTAAGATCATTTCCCAGAATGAGAATTTTTTCTTCCTCATTATTCGTCCTCAAGGAAAGAAGAATATTGTGGCCACATCCACGGCCTTTAGACAAGGCTCATGTGCACTGCATCAACATATGGATAAGGACGTGGAGGAGTACAAGGATATCTTTACCTCACCCACAAGGGTACCCCTACACTGTTAGGTCAAGCACTCCATCGATCTGACCCGAGGCACACCGCTACCAAATGGACTGATCTAACGACACTTTGTTCTGGAGAATGATGAAATCAAGAGGTAGATTCAGGAGTTGTTGTAGAATGGGAACATCAGGTCAAGTTCATCACCTTTTGGGAGCCCGATCATGTTGGTACAAAAGAAGGATGGGACCTAGAGACTATGTATTGACTATTAGGTGTTGAATAAGATCACTATTCGCAATAGGTATCCAATCCCATGAATTGATGACCTTCTAGACCAGCTCAAGGGGGCCAAATATTTCAGCAAGATTAACTTGAATTCCAATTATTACCAGGTGCCAATCAAACCCTCCAATGTGTGGAAGGTTGCCTTCAAATCCAAGGAGGGCATTTTTGAATGGTTGGTCATGCCTTTTGGGTTGATGAATGCCACTGTAACCTTCATGAGGATGTTGGAAGACATATTGTAGCCCTTCACCAACTCATTGGTGGTCATGTATTTGGTTGACATCTTGATCTTCAACCAAATTTAGGAAGAACAGCTTCACCATATTCGACAGGTCCTCCAAACCCTGCGTCAACACAAATTGTGTGCCAATTCAGAGAAATTCACTTTTGGTATGACCCAGGTTCAATATCTGGGGTACATAATTGATGAGCGGGGTGTGCATGTGGACCCAACTAAGATACAATTTTTTCATGGACCTGCTAGTGAATATGTTGGATGTGCTAAATGAAGTTGTTTGCCTTATCTGTTGAGATTTAGACCAAAAGAATTTCACTTTCTCTCCTCCCTTAGTGACTTGACTCAAGGGCCAAGTGATATGAGAAAATCCCAACACAAACTTGCGGTAGAAGTTGGCAAGACCTAGAAAGTTGCAGAGCTCTGTCAAAGTGGTTGGAGATGGCTAATCCCGAATGACTTGGATCTTGGATGGATCCACATGTACCCCCTGTTCATCAATAATGTATCCCAGATACTGAACCTGGGTCATGCCAAAAGTGCATTTCTCCAAATTGGCACATAACTTGTGTTGTCGCAGTGTTTGGAGAACCTGTCGGATGTGGTGGAGGTGTTATTCCCAACTCCGTCTGAAGATCAGGATGTCATCCAAGTATACCACTACAAATGAGTTGGTGAATGGCTACAAGATGTGATCCATTAGCCTCATAAAGGTTGCAGGAGCATTCGTCAATCCGAAAGGAATAACCAACCATTCGAAAAGGCCCTCCTTGGCTTTGAAGGCAATCTTCCACACATCAGAGGGTTCGATTGGTACCTGGTGATATCCTGACTTCAAATCGATCTTGCTGAAATATTTTCCCCCCTTCAGTTGGTCCAAGAGGTCATCAATCCGTGGGATCGGGTACCTATTACGGACAGTGATCTTGTTTAGTGCCCGATAGTCAATACAGAGTCTCCAAGTCCCATCCTTCTTCTGTACCAACACGATCAGGCTCCCACAGGGTGATGAAATTGGACAGATGTGACCTTTCTATAGTAGCTCTTGATTCTGCCTCTTGATTTCATCATTCTCCATCACAGAGCACCGACAGATTGGTCCATTGGGCAGCGGTGCACCTGGGGTCAGATCGATGGAGTGCTTGACCTGACAGTGTAGAGGAACCCCTACGGGGGAGGTGAAGATATCCTCGTACTCCTCCATGACCTTGTCCATCTATAGTTGTCATGCGAAGGGGCCCTGTCTGGAGGTCGTGGCCACCATATTCTTCTTTCCTTGAGGGCGTATCATCAAGAAAACAAATTTCCCAGTTTTGGAAACGAGCTTACTGCATTGTTTTGCAGTAATCAAAGAGATGGCAGTAGGCGGTGCTACCTCCGGTATCCTGTACAACTTATTTCCCAAAGTAACAATAACAACACGGGGCCTTGATTCATACATAGCATGTCGCTTCCACAAGTAAGGTTGTCCTAATAATACATCACAAACTTCAAGGGGAGCAATGTCACACAATACCTCATCCGTGAAGGGCTTGATGTTGTATGGAAGGCGACACTGCTTACTCACGTGAAGATCCCGTCCTTGGTGAAGCCACCCGATGGTGTACGGTTGTGGATGTGTTGTGGTTGGTAAGCCCAACCGCTTCATGACCTCTGTCGAAATGAGGTTCTTTTGGCTCCCGTTGTCGACAATGAACTATAGCGGGGAGCCCTTTACCCACATCTGGGAGTGGAAGAGACATTCCTCCTCCTCTGAATCTTCATGGTGGAAATGGTGGCGTTGGGCTCCGCATCGATAATCTGCTTCCCTTTGTCATTCCCCTTGTCGGGTTCTGACTCAGAGTCGGAACATGCATCTAATTCTAAAACCTTTAGCTCAGCCACCAGTGACTGTTTGGCTTGACACTCACTTGTGTTGTGAGTGGAGCTCTTATGGAACTCACACCACTTTCCTGTGTCCTTTTTCGGCTTCACAGTGCTGTTCTTTGCTTGCAGCTTTGGCGGGTTGTCTTGGGTCGCCCCGCCTTGGCTTTGTCCTTTGTTCTGTGGTTTGGGGGCACCTTTCCCTTGCTTCGGATTCGTAGATCCAAAGTCTCGCTTCTTCTGTTTAAAATTTTGCTCGACCTTGACGGCATATCGGTATGTCGTGCCGAGCGAGGGGATGTTCAGGAATTCTATTTCTTCCTGAATGTAATTGTGCAGGCAGCCGCGATATTTGAGTATCAAATGTTGCTCAGAATCCTTGATACCCAACTTTGTACGAAGGGTATGGAAAATATTGGTAAACTCTGGCACGTCTTGGTCCCTTGCCTGCTGCAGCATGGTCCACTTTATGTATTGATCCTCATAGATTCTGACAGGGTAGTACTGCCCCTTGATGGCATCTCGGAATGAATCCCAAGTGGGTGCAGCTGAAAACAGTGAGCCTGTACTTTCATCCTTCTGCTCGTAATAGGTTTCCCACCAGTCCTTGACGTGGGGGGCTGCTTTGAGAAGAGCGAAAATAATCTTTTCTCGAATGGAAAAATCATGAACAGAAAAATAACCCTCTGGCAGATTTAACCATTTATCGATGGCATCTGCGTCTATCTGACCCTCGAATATGGGGATTTCAAAATTAACTTGTACCTTAAACGACGTGGCATTTCCAGAGTAGCTGCTGGAAGTCAATGCATCGCCCCTGGGTAGCCACTGAAGGAACTGGGCAAAGTTGTCTATCATCGCGTTCCTTTGTCGCTCGAGGGCTTCTTCGAGCAAGATTTTGATAGGATCTCCTGCCCCCTCGTCTTTATTTTCATCCGCCATGGGAAACCGTCGGGATTTGCGAGGCTAGTCTTGCAAAGGTTCGACCAGTTTAAGCCCTAACTCCTTATATCCTGACCTCGTTGGGGACATGCAAAGAAAAACAAAGAAAAAGCAGACCACTCTAATACCACTAATCTAGATTTAAACAGGAACGCAACAAATTACAGAGATAACCATAAACACAGAGACGCAACGGAAATAATACTTCATTTCATTAATGTAAAATACTGAAATATGCTTACAAACAGAATTGGAAATAAACCAGCTAGGGCGATGGTAGCTTATCTCTGAGAAGAGATGTGGCGGCTACATGCCTCTGAACTGTGTTACAATGAGGCTCGAAGGCCTATTTATTGTTGAGAAACAATGGAAAACCCTTAACATCCCAAAACCTAACCCTAGAAGATGAAACGCGAAACTGTGGGCCCCGTTTGGGTAAATTGGTACATCAACTTCCCGGGGTCGTAACTTTGGCATACAATCTCCATTTGACGCGCACAATATCTCATTAGAAAGATCTATCCAAGAACTACAACTTTGGGAAGAGCAACATCGGTCCATGGACCCATGTTGCTCCCAGTTTTCCCAAAAAATGTCGTTTAGGGCCTCAAAACGGCTCCGGAAGTTCAGGACCCGAAAAACTACTAAAAATAGTAAACTGGGCTACAATTAAGGAAACTGAAAAGATGAAAGAAACAATGGCGGGGGTCCAAGTGGATTTGGTAGGTGGCCACCAATATCCACCTGGATCACTTTCACCTCCAGGACGCGCTATTATGCCACTTGGGACATCTCTTTGTACCTTTAAGCAAGTGTGCCAAGATGATTTGGGAGGTGCATGAAAGTTGAGTTGTTGGACATTTTGGGGTGGAAAAGACAATGATAGTACTGCAGAAGTATTTTTATTGGCCAAATCTTCAACATGATGTTGGGAAGTACATAAGATACTGCACTCCATGTGCCATTTCCAAACCTACAATCAAGAAGAAAGGCATGTATACTCCTTTTCCTACTCCTTGTCAGCCCCAAAATGATAGCCAAACATAGGTCATCAATAGGATGATCATTCACATCCTTCACATGTACAACCTGAAGCACCCGTGCGCATGGGATGAGAGCCTCCCTTATGTCCAACATAACTATAACAGGGCTCTCCATAGCTCAAATGGGCACAAGCCATTTTAGGTGGGACTGGGATTCCAGACACTATGTCCCATTGATGTTGCCATACCATTTGCAACTACTCATCTAGATTCAACCCATGTCTATTTTGAAGCTGATAGGGCTAACATCTTCATTGAACACATTTAACACATCCTCTAGCAGGTCCATGCCATATTGGACATAGGAAATGCAAAGTATAAGCAACGTCAAGATCAACATTATGTGCCACACAAATTCTATGTGGGCGATAAAGTTTGGTTACATTTGCAAAAGGAGCGCCCGTTGCCCCCGCCCCCACCCGCAATCTTCACCTGCTCTAATATGAGCCTTGCAGCATCACTAAGGTTGTAGGGGAAAATTCTTTTGAGCTCATCATTCCATTGTTCTTTGTCGTGCACCCAATATTCAATGTGGATTGGATGTAGCCATACTTTCCCCATGATTATTGGACACATTCGACGTTGCTGAGTAGTTGACACCAACATAGCTCAACCCAAGTTGTATCGAGTAGGACACAACTGATAAGATCATGGACAAACATATCAAGAACACTTTCTAGCAGAGAATCCAATTATATCAAGTTGTTAAAGCAGGCAAACTCCTTCACCAGGGCAAGTGGCTCACTAGGGACTAGGTTCAACAAAAATTTCCTCACCTCATGGAGGCTCTACAGGAAATGGGTGACATTGCTTCCTAAGGGGGGAGGACTGATACATGTGGATATTTATGGCTACCATCCTATTCCACCTAGACCTCCAGCTAGTTTCAACAATTTCCTTGATTATATTAACATTTACTATTTTTAACAGTTTTTCGGGTCCTTAACTTCTAGAGTTGTTTTGACCCCCTAAATGATGTTTTTTTAGGTACGCCACAAGTTTGTAGCTTTAGGTAGGGGCCTACCACAAATCCTATAGCACTCAGAAATATATATCTAAATAGGTGTCATATGCGCCAAATGAAGATCATATGACCAAGTTACGACCCCAGGAAGCTGGCTTCCCAACTAACCCCAATAGGGCTCACAAATTCTTGGCGTTCCATCTCCTATGGTTAGTTTTTTAGTTGTTTAGGGTTTCCCTTTGTTGTTAAATAATAAAAAGGATCTTAAGCCTCATTGTAACATAGCTCAAAGGCATGTATCCTCCACATATCTTCTCAGAGATAAGCTACCATCGACCGAGCTAGTTTATTTCCATTTTGTATGTAAGCATATTTTAGTTTTCTGATGTAAATGAAATGAAGTTTTATTTCTACTGCATCTTTGTGTTTATGTTTATATATGTGTTCTATTGCATTCCTGCATAAGTCCATATCAACATATGATTTATTAAAGGGATGTATGTAGCCATCATCTTCGTATAAAGTTCGTTAAATAGTAGTATATATTTATTTAATGTAATGGAGTCAATTTTATAAGGATCACTAGGTAAAATTTTGTACCTATTAATGATTGAACCATGAGTAGTTAATATTTAACTATTAAGAGAATATTTAAAAAGAATAGGAGACTATGTAATGTTTTTTCACGTATTTTCGTATTTGGATATTTTCTTACTAAAAGATCACCCCACCTAAAGAGGCAAGTGAACATTGATTTTTTTCTTATTATTACCATAATAAAAGGGTCATTTTTGCGTATTTCACCTTATTTGTCTACTATATTTAGTTTCCTAAAATTATATTCTTTGTATACTTAGTTCTATTTCAACTCTCAATGTTAAGGAACACTACAAAATATCAAAGGGTAAGTAGGCATGAGTATCATTGGTGGTGGCATAATTAGGACACATATTGATATGCTATAATTAGTTCAAAGTAATTTTTTATTTTGAATAACAAAAACGAGGGCTCTTATGTAAGATGCATCATCATAATGATGATATTACTACCAAGTAATAATGTGTAGCCATGAACAATAGAGAAATCTCCTCACATGACACTCTAAATGAAGTAAATTGTATATTACAACATTTGAATTGAATGATCAACCAACAACATACCATCTATTCATATTTAATTTCATCTTGAGATTAAAGATCCATAACATACCTTTTCTTAATTTTATATATTTCTTATAATAGAATTCAAATTATTAATGAATATCTATAATTTTTCTTAAAAATTAAACACAAGTATCCCAAGATATTTGTAAGTGAGTCTTCTAGCATGATCACTCCTCCTTCTCCTTCTTCATCATCTAGCCATGATCCATTAATGTACCTGTTCCTGCAATTCACTCATGACAGGACGACATCAAATCAAAAACCTCCCAGTCTAAGATGATGCATTGTTATCCATGGACTGGGCCCAAGACAGATGACAACTGGGAAGAGGGCCCAGCAATTGCGCATTGCGTAGTTCTAGGTGATGGGGAGGGATATTGGTCACTAAGACTGTGTAGAGAGCAACTTAGGCTTGGGTGAGGAACTCTGGAGCACATTCTTCACTGCCAGGAAAAATTGTGTAGAGGTCACTGGGAGGTAGGATTGCGCAGTTGAGATCATTAGTGGTAATTGCAAGGTGAGACCCTAGGAGACATGTCTGTGTACTTTTTTGAGGGAAGGAAAGATTGGGCAACTAAGGGACCATAGAGGATAGACCTGCACAGTTTTTGGGATTAGTGAGTCCTGGCTAAGGGAGGACACGAGGGGGACACCTCTGCATAGTTATGGGAGGCAAGTCAGCTTGGGTCTCTGTTCATTATAGGGTTCCAACAAGCAGGGAGGAGGCTTGATGATTGATCTTGTGAAATGCGTAGTTTAGGTTGGGCTTGAGGTAGCTTCTGCATAATTTTGGGAAGGAAGGTAGGCTGCTCAACTTTGGGATTGCGTAGTGCCACTATCCTGGAGGAAAATCTATACACACTACAAAGTTCCAGGAAGCATAGCAACATCATTGAGGGCTGATACTGCACAGTGTGCAGCTCAGTCGTGGTCCGGTGAAAGAGAGTTTCTCCGTCGGAAGGATTTTTAGGAAAATGATTGTGTGGGAGGTAGGTGAACTTGTGAGGAACCTGACATTATGATCACACACTTAGCATACTTCAACGACATGACAACATAGACCACCAGAACAACAAGATAAAGTATTACCATCTGTGAGACTTTCAAGAACAAAAAATGACAAGTGCTACACTTGAGATAGACTCTAGGACAACCATGACGAAACTTGTGTGACAATGCTTAAAACTTTGTGTATGAGTACGATAGTTGTTCACATGGATAGGACAACTTATATACACAAAGAAAAACCTTCGAGGTCACCAGAAAGGCTTGCAAACATGAGATAACAACCAAATACGCCAAAAGACGAAAGTTGATCTAACAAGCGAAAGGGAGCAAGACACTTAGAGGAAACATATGGAATGAATTTTAGTGCTTGCAACCATGCATGTCATTGAAGACATAATGATATGAAAATGTTAAATGATCCTTGATGCTACACTAAGAGGTTTATTTCAAAATATGTACTTTTTTTTTCCATACCTACCCTCCAAAGGGTTATGCATAAGATGGAGTTTTCATGCAGTCTCGATATTCTATCATACCTTGGGTTCCTTGGTCTCCTTATCTTTCTCCTCAACTCCTTGAGAGTCATCTAGCATGTCATCCTTCTTCGTGGCCACTGAGAGACACAATTGCACAGTTTAAGTGGGCAGTGACTGTTGCGGGATGAGGCCCTGGGAGGACACATCTGCGCAGTTTTAGCGGGCAGTGACTGCTGTGGGATGAGGTACACTGTGTAGCTGAGATGCCTAAACGAAAAAAAAAAAAATATGTATTTTTTGGAGACAATGGGTTTCAGTTGAGGGGAGGAAACTGGAGGAAGCCACTACGCATTTTTGGATGCCAAGGGAGGTTGGGCTTTCTGTACATTGAACAATTCCAGCGGGCAAGGGAAAAGCTCTAGGGTTGAAGATGTGGAGTGCGCAGTTCAGGGAAGCTGAATGAGGCTAGGTTGCTAGGGGAACTCTAAAATTTAGTTAAGTGTGGGATCAGTGGAACGAATGTGAACAATGATAGGAATTGACTATGATCAAATAATTAATGATACAACATAGACCATCCAAAACGTATAAAAACTTTCTATGCTTAATGCAACAACCTATGCGGAAACTTATGAAAAGTGAGGCTCCGATGATATACTTTGAGAGGATAAAGGCGACACTTGTGCAAGAGTGCGTGAAATGAGTGTGAAACATGTCTATATGGTGAGGACAACCCACTCTCACAAATATTTCCCCATGAAGAAAATCAAAATTCCCTTTGCATGACAAGTAATAATCCCCATGCCTAAAGATGACACATACTATATAAATATAAAAGTGTGAACGACTCTTAAGATTGAATAGGGGAGCTTGAGATCATCATCTTACCGATAAGTGAATAAAGAATAAATGATCACAGGATCCACAATAGGCTCTGAAATTTAAGTGTAGGCCAATATTTTGGAGGGCGTTGTAGCTGCTACAACAACTAGGTAATTAAACAACATATCTATTAACCCTTGACATAAGAGGGGGCCCCACAATTAACATGATTGTTCAATCTCAAGCCTTAACCAGATCGATGGTAATTGAACATGAAACACACACCACTTTTCTAATAGGAAAGGTGTTAACTACCATGCATCTTTGAACTCTTCCACTCGTTAATCATGTGATCATCCTCAACCTGTTTATGAGCACTTCATAATCATGCACAAAATAGGAAATTTGAGGTTTTAAATTTGATCAAGGAGTTTCGGGGTTTTCTTATCAACCCACACAAATTACCCATTCTCATCACTTCATGAAACACCTCAATCACATATTTGCACATATGCACCAGACATAATTACTTTGACATTAATGGCAAGAGTTTCACAAATGACAACACATATCCACAAAACATTGTCTATTGGTCATTGATGGAAGCTTTATGATGAAAACCTGATCTCATACCTAAGCTCAGGTTCATTGAAAACCCGCATGGCCCAGTACTCTACTCAAAAGGTGCTTCCTTCAATATTTACTACAGACACGTTACGAGATTCAAAATCCCTTCTCTGTTAATTTTTTAGTGGGAGGTGGTTATGGGGCAAGCCAACACTACATAATATCCTGCAACCAAGTCTTTCTGGACAGCCGCCTGGAGCCAAGATCCTTTTTTGTTCCAGTCATGCTCACTAGAATGAAGTGTTATAACCAAGTGTTGTACAATATCTATTATCCTATAACCCCACTTCCCCATAGCCTTTTTTATTAAAATTCCTTTATGAAAGCTTACAGGAATTCCGAACTCCCGACTATAGCCCACCTTCCAATAGTGCTTCTCCTCATTAGCCATTCCTTTATAAAATCCTCCTTGAGTCCCTTTTACCTTATACTCGAAAAACTTTACATTTCTTCCTTCTCTTCTTGTGGGCCCTGCCAAGTTCCCCGATGCCTTTTTTAAATTCAATTAAAAATAGCTACAGGTTCTGGGTTTTTGACCTTCCGAGACTTCTGACCTTTCAAGATTTAAAACCTTTTGACCTTCTAACTTAACAATCCCGAGTAACGGGAAAATTCTTGTCCCTAGATGCTCTGTCAACTAACAATCCCTAGTGCCCGAGGCCTTTTTAAATGCTAATTCATAAAACATGACAGGATTTCAAGGTTCCATACTGGTACTGTAAAGTCCATGTCTCGACTCTATCAATTTTCGTATCCTGAAGTTGTCAAATGATGAATCCTTGAGCCCGACACTAATTTTAAATGAATTATGGGGTTTCAAGCTTCCGAGTCTTCCGAGCTATAATTCTGTTATGGAATTCTATCAAGAGTCAACCCTAGATAAGTCAATTGATATAATTTTCTAGAAAATTCAAAATTTAACTAAGTGTTGTCTTCACAACCTTTCTCTATGTAATGCACCTTTGATCTTCTCCTAGTCTCCTGCACTTCTGATCTATCCTCTCGGCTTTGCCAATATTTAATTCAAGTTTTTTGCACCACTCCAATCTTACCCGCACTATCTCTCTTGAGATATAATACGGAAAACTAGTCTAGTTCTCATTCCTCCTTCTACAAGGTTCCTTTGTACCTCTGTTCAACTTCGCTCTATTTCGCTCTCTTAGGTATACTTTTCCTCAATGCTCCTCTCACTTCTTCTAGCTCCTTTGGCTCTGTTTGGACTCTAAATCCTCTTGCTTCTTAATTAGCAAGCATGCTTCTGTTGCATCCTTCCTTCTTGTAAGGTAGCGAATCCCTCTTGAGATTTGATCAATTCCAACCTAAAATCACCACTAGTTCATCCATTAAAAATAATGTCACACACACACACTTAGGGAACCAACTCCCTTGGTAAATGAAAGATCCCCTAGCCTAGTCAAAATACATTTTGACTTGGGGTAAGATGCTCTTGCATCGATTTACCACCAAGGAACACTTTCTCCTGTCACACTCTCTTTTTATGTTGTTTTTTTCTCACTCTCCCCATGTGTTCTTGATAACTGATAACTCTTCATCTACAATATATGCAATGGTTGTCAATGTTGGCATACTCTCCCCCTTGAAATCAATGGAAAATAATTTAGGTCATCCTCTAAAAATGATATAACCAATTACTCACCATGTTCCCCCATTTGAATGAAATCAACTAAAATGCTACCGTAGATCTTTTCTTACATTTGTACTTATCTCTCTGTGTAACTTCCCTTGTTCGTCTAGATCTAAAACTCATTTCTATTACCTATGGGTTGGCTTCCCTTGTTATGTAATGAATCTCTCCCCATGAGATTATGCTTCCAACAATATGTTCTATAAGGTATAATAGGTTATTGATTTTGATTTGATGTTTCTTTTACCGATTTGATATTCTTATGGACCCATCCAGTATGTTCTAATTTATCAGATGATTTATCTCCACTACATCTAAATTTCCCTTCTCAATATCATGACCAATTATTTTTGAACATCTCCCCTTGAAATTGTACTTCTCCTTCTAATCTGAAAAACTCCACCTAAGTTTGTCTGAGATTAATACAACCATCCCTATACATATGGAACAATTGCCCTCTTATCTAGTGGATAAAAGCTAGTGAAAAGAAGAGTGAGACACAACTCTAGGTAAATTTTTAGGGGTTAAATTTTGCTAATTGGCTATTTTTTTGGACATTTTCTGGAAATATATATATCTATATATATATATATATATATATATATATATATATATATATATATATATATATATATATAATAAAAAAATTAATTAATTAAAAAAATAAATAATAATAATTGCCCATTTGCTTATAAATTTACCTAATTTTTACATATATATGATGAAATGGGTGATAGTCACCAAAATGTTACCATTTTTAATAGTAAATTACATGTATATTGTTAAATATTCACCTACATTCTATATGTATGAATTTTCAAACTAGAATACTTGCCTATAATACTATAAATTGGCATATTATTTGAATCCTTAAAAATACTCTACATAATTCCCAACTTTTTGCCTCAAATATTCAAAAGGTTCCTGAGAAAGAGGCTTGGTAAAGATATCAACAACTTGTTTGTTTCTTGAGATATATTCCAACTTCATAATCTGATCAACTACATGTTCTCTAAGAAAATGGTACTTGATGGGAATATGTTTTGTCTTGGAATGAAGGCCAAGATTCTTGGATATGTTGATGTCACTTGCGTTATCATGGATAGAGAGTATAGGCTTATAATATATCACTTTCATGCCCTACAATGTTTTTTCATCCATAAAATTTGAGTACAACTTGCAGCAACTGCTTTAGCAATAGATATAGAGGTAGATGTTTTGTTTTTTTCTAAGCCAAGCAACTAACCTATTTCTGAGAAAGAAGGAACCACCACTTGTGGTTTTCCTATTATCCACACATCTAGCCCAATCAACATCTATTTAGGAAGTTAATGAAAATTTTGACCCTTTGGATACCATAGACCATAGTCCATTGTGGGTCTTAAATATATGAAAATCCTCTTGGTAGTTAAGTGATGACTTTTTTTGGGGTTGATTAATACCTTGCCATTACATCAACAAACTGCATAATTTCTTGTTGTGGGATTGTTAGATATATCAAGATACCAATTATTGATCTATTTATTGTTTGATTTACCTCTAGTGACTCATCATCTTTACTAAGCTTACATCCATTGACCATAGGAGTACTGACAAGAGAATATTCTAACTTCCCAAAATTATTTAACATTTCTTTGAGGTACTTGCGTTGGGAGATGAATATACCTTTCTCTTATTGATTGATCTATATTCAAAGGAAATATGAGAGTTCCCCAAGCACGGGCATCTCAAATTCAATTTTCATATCTATAGAAAATTTTCTACTAGGTAAATCTGCATCACTACCAAAATTAAGTCATCGACAGAAACCATAATAATTAAAAGAATATAATTCTCGGATTTGATATTCAGGTTATTTTTAGTTTCTCCTCTTTTGAACCCTGATTACTAGAGGTATTTATCTAATATATAATACCATGCCCTGGGTGCTTTTTTAAGTCCATAGAATGCATTTTTCAATATGCATACTTCCTAAATATTTTCTGATAGCTAAAAACCTTTAGGATGTTTTATGTAAACCTTTTCTTCAAGATTTCCATTCAAGAAGGGTAATTTTTCACCCATCTAATATACTTTAAAATTTTAGTGACTTGCAAATGCTAGGAACATCCTTAGTTCCTCTAATCGTGCTACAGGGGCAAAGGTCTCTTCAATATATATTCCCTCAATGTGAGTTAGCCTTTCCATACCAACCTAGCCTTGCTTCATACAACTTGAATGTTCTCATCCAACTCATTCCTAAAGACCATTTTTTACCAATTATAATTTTTATGAGAGTAGTCTTCAGCGAAAATCACATCATATTTTATTTGTCGACGCGTTTCGAACCCACGAGTGTGGTTCATTGTCAGGACGAGTTGAAGAACCAGATCATAGCTGCATGTTAAATAGAGAGAGCAGGACCTCAAACTATTAAATTTGACTGGGCAACGACTATATTTGACTGGGCAACTAGGTTGTACTAACGGCTACTATGAAAGGCTAAGTTTAATTAGGCACCAAGACCAAGAAATAGGGAGAGGAAAAATAATTATAATTTTTTTTTAATACCAAATGTTAGAGTATGAAATAATAATATATTAATAGGTCTTTTAATTAAATTGATTAATAGTTAGTAAGTTAATATAAGTGATATTATATAATATTTAATTGAAAATAATAAGAAATATATTTAAATAGATAACCTATTAATTTTGTTAAATAAAGACCCCAAACTAACTAAATGGAATTCCACTACATTGGTCCATTAATAATTTATAACTACTTAATAATAAATATATTCTATATATATATATATATATATATATATATAAGTTAATAAAAAATATTACTTAGTGGGCAGAAAATAATTAAAAATGTTAGGTTGGTTTGTTATAATTGTTATCTTAAGGTAGAGCAATAATCTATTAATAGGCTTTTTAGTTAAAACTAGGTATGTAAATAGTTCGTTAATTTATTTTTGTGGGTTAGTATGTTATATATATTAAAGTAAAAGTTTGAATTTAATTAACAAGAACCATAATCTTATTACTAGATCCAATTAATACTATTCTAGCATTAAATTTATATGAAATAAGAAAAATTATAGATAACTTAATAAAATAGTTAAATAATTACCTCAAACTAGCTATAATTTGATTTTATCTCGATAAAATTAATATTTTAATTCCATGTTCTTGTGGGACCCCCTATGTAGGTGAGACGGGGCGTTCTATTAAACAAAGGATTCATGAACATTCTGTTGACATCAAACATAGGAGGACCTGGTCTTCCGCCTTGGCAGAGCACGCAGAAAAAACAAAGCATCACATTTGCATTGAGGAGGCCCAGGTCATTGCCAAGATTGCTCCCTTTCATCACCGAAAATTTAGGGAAGCCATCGAAATTGAGAAAAGGCCGAGAAATCTCAATAGGGATGATGGCTGGAAGATTAGCAGCTATTGGATTCCTGCCCTTTCCTCCTAGCTTATGCCTTCCCTCCCCCGCCCCTTGGGTGGTTCTTCTCTACGATCTTCTTTGTCTTCCCCCTCATCTTTGAGACCGCTTGTTTCCTTTTCTTCCTTCTCGACTTTGCCCCCCTCACCCCCCTCCCCCCCTTTTACAGTGTCTAGGTTTGATTTTAGTGCTCGAATTCCTTTTAAGTGACCTAGTAAGGTATTGAAGCAAGCATTGTCCGTTCCTTCTCGTGGATGGAAGAATTCCAATAGTATGGTTTTTCTTTCCAACCCTTTAGATATAAATAAAATAAATTAATTAACTAACCTATGGTAAATTCTATATTCTTTCTAATTGAATTAACATATTAATTTTATCGAGATAAAATCAAATTATAGTTAGTTTGAGGTAATTATTTAACTATTTTATTAGGTTATCTATAATTTTTCTTATTTCATATAAATTTAATGCTAGAATAGTATTAATTGGATCTAGTAATAAGATTATGGTTCTTGTTAATTAATACATATAACATACTAACCCACAAAAATAAATTAACGAACTATTTACATACCTAGTTTTAACTAAAAAGCCTATTAATAGATTATTGCTCTACCTTAAGATAACAATTATAACAAACCAACCTAACATTTTTAATTATTTTCTGCCCACTAAGTAATAATTTTTATTAACTTTTATATATATATATATATATATATATATATATATATATATATATTATTAAATAGTTATAAATTATTAATGGACCAATGTAGTGGAATTCCATTTAGTTAGTTTGGGGTCTTTATTTAACAAAATTAATAAGTTATCTATTTAAAGATATTTATTATTATTTTCAATTAAATATTATATAATATCCCTTATATTAACTTACTAACTATTAATCGATTTAATTAAAAGACCTATTAATAGATTATTATTTCATACTCTAACATTTGGTATAAAAATAAATAAAAAAATTATAATTATTTTTCCTCTCCCTATTTCTTGGTCTTGGTGCCCAGTCAAACTTAGCCTTTCGTAGTAGCCGTTAGTACAACCTAGTTGTCCAGTCAAATATAGCCATTTCCCAGTCAAATTTAACCGTTTGAGGTCCTGCTCTCTCTATTTAACATGCAGCTATGATCTGGTTCTTCAACTCGTCTTGACGATGAACCACACTTGTGGGTTCGAAATGCATCGACAAATAAAATATGATGTGATTTTCACTGAAGACTACTCTCATAAACCTGATATGGATCACAGAAGCCTCAATTCAACAATTATATTTTTATTTAATGGTCTAGGAACCAACTCCTAGGTCTATTTTTTTTCAATTTGATATAGTTCCTCATTCATGTCTTTTACCCAATGCTCATATTCGTTTGCTTGGTTCAATCATTGAGAACATAGCAATATGTGCTTCACTGGAGGTATTCATTAATATTCTTTGAGTTTGAACTCCATCTTCCTTATCTCCAACAATTTGGTTTGTAGGATGATGCTTTTGTACATACCTTGATGGAGTTTTTGGGTGAGAACATTCTACCTTCTCTTCTTCCTCTTGTCTTGATTCCTCGTCCTAATTTTCTTCATCTTCACTAGTGGCATGATTAGGTGGACTAATAAATTTTGGTTGCTAGTTTTTAATAAGTAACTCCTCATCCACCTTGACATTAGTTCATTAAAATATTTTACAAAGCCTCATATTGTAGCACATGTAGCCCTTTATTTTAGCAGAATATATATTATTTCATCAGCCCTATCATCAAACTTGCCCAGATTATCATCATTATTCTTGATGTAGCACTTGATACCAAAGGATCTGAAGTGTTTTATTATGGTTGGTTTTCCATACCATAGATCGTATGGAGTCTTATCATTGTTTGGCCTAAGGTGATATTTATTCAAAATGAAGATTGTTGTATGAAAATCTTCAACCCAAAAGGTTTTTGGTATAGTTATTTCATCCATCATTGATCTTGCCAATCTATGCATTAATCAATTTTGTCTCTCATCTACACCATTTTGTTGTTGATTGTTAGCTATAGTAAACTATCTCCTTATCCCATATTCTTCATAAAAGTTGTTAAGCTCATTTGAAGTGAAATCTACACCCTTGTCTGACCTTACACAATTTAATTTGTGGTTAGTTTGGTTCTCAACCATAGCCTTAAAAAATTTAAACTTTTAAAGATCTTTAGACTTCTCTTTTAAAAATGTAATCCACATAAGTTTGGTATAATCATCAATAATTAACATGAAATATATCTCACCACTTGTATTCTCAGTTCTTGCGGACCCATATAATTATGTATGATCTAACTGCAGTGGCCTGGTGGATGAATACTCCTTGGTCTTGAAAGTCACTAGAATTGTCTTGCCAATTTGACATGGTTTACAGATGGTATTACTTGGCTTAGAAATATTAGGTAAGTCCCTTATAGCTTCCCTGTTGTTAAGCTTCACAATATGCTTGAAACTTAAATCTCCCAGTCTTCTATTCCACAATCAACTCTCATCAAGCTTCCCAAGATAAAAATTGTCGTTTTCTTCTTCAAGTATGAACACATTATTTGTAGTTCTTGCACCCTTTGTCATTATGTTTCCTATGTTTTCTGTCTTTATCTTATAGAATTTGGACCAAAAAGTAACATCGTACCCTTGATCAAACATTTGGTTCACATTGAAAAGATTATGCTTGAGCCCTTCTACAAAGATAACATTCTAGGATTTACCTCTTCCATTGTACAAGCTCACTATTCCTTCCCCTTGATGATGCCTAGGGAATCACTACCAAAATTTACACTTCTTGTCTTCTTTTAATTTAGTGACAAGAATCTTATTCTATCAAAAGTCATATGATTAGAGAAACCACTCTGCACATACTAGAAGCTCCCTTGATTTTGGGCATATGACACAATGCCACATTCTCCCTTATTTTTACCCTTCTTCTTTCTCAAGGTCTTTGGTTCTTCTTGAATTTATCTAATGTAAGGAGCTATTTTGAGTTTGTTGTTCCTACACTTAATTGCTATATGTCCATAACTATGATAGTTGTAACATTCAACATCATTAAATAAGGGGGGAAAAGGATTATTGTCACTCATATTGTTTCTATCTGAATTTACAAATAAGGTGTCTTCATTTGACTAATAAGATTCATTTCATCTATTTCTCATCAATTTTTTTCCAAAATATGTTGTAGCATCTACAACTTTGTGCCTAAAATTTGTACATGAAAAAATGGTAACCATTCAAAATATTTTGGTACCAAAAAGCATATTCCTTTTGGGGGTGTGATATGCTAATTCTTGGATAAATTTCTCTAGGAGAGAAACGATATATTTTCTAATTTCCTACTCGTTCCCTATGGTTGTTCAGACTATTGTTATGAATTATTAATCATTGTTGCTGAGATGAATACTTTTCCTTTACCTTTCTTTCTTGTGATATTTTCCTTTGGGTGCAATGTTGTTTGATTCTTTTACCGCTTCAGCATAGCTAATTGACCCTTCATCTTCATATTTCTTGATGCTCTATTCTTATTCATATCCCAAACTAGTTTTAATGGTAGGAGATCTCTAAATACTTAGAATCTCATCTAGATTATTGGATCCTTTAATAAGCTGCATATTCTAGTTTAGTTAGTTAGTTAGTTAGTTAGTTATTTTGTTTGTTTGTTTGTTTGTTTTGTTTGTTTGTTTGTTTGTTTTTTGTTTTTTTCCTGCAGAAATAAACACGCAAATTTATTCATTATAAGAGAGAAAAAAAGTTTACATTATGTATATGTTGAGAACATCCAAGTATTATGCCTTGCGGCAAAGAAACAAGCTTGAAGGCCATAACCAGATGCAAGCATGCATGCCTATCAATAAGCCCCAAAATAGGGTGAAAAAAAACCTAATGGGTGCGAAAAAAAAACCAAAATAAATGTTGGCTGAGAAAAAAGTCAAAGGTTGGGCACATGCCGCCCAACAAGCCTAAAAAAATGAGACCATATCAGTCCCCAAGAAGGAAAAGAGTACGTGCCCAAACACAAAACCCATGACATCCAAAGTGAGTAACAACCAAAAAGAAGTGACGACAAAGCAAGCACATCAACATAGTGGAAGAGGTACGAAACAAGGAAAATATTGCCCCTCAACTCCCCACATCCATCCCAACACCACACACAGAGCCGTGAAACCCTAATTTGGTACCACACAGAGAGAGAATAGGTGAAAGAAGGAGGACGACCTATGATGATATCTCAAGAAAAATGTCGCACCCGAGAGCATTAACAGGCCAATGTGACAGCTACAGAGAGGATGACAAAAGTAGAAATGCTAAAGAGCCATCAATCCCCCTCTTGGACGGACCCTTGACAATTTCTAATTCCTTTTTGAGGGAGACAATTTCTTCTTCTTGCTTTTCACACTCCTTGTTTTTCTCTTTCAAATCTTGTAATAAATTATCTTCAACTTCCTTTGCTTCTTCCAACTTCATTTTTAGAAGAAGTGATGAATCTTTAGATTCATCCTTTTCCTCTTCAAATTTTGCAAGCATCTCCTTTTTCTTTTTAATCTTTTCTTGAGCCGTTGGATTTCAGTTAATGCACTGATCAACTCACACTCTAGGTCTACTTAGACCTCTTCTTCGTCAAACTGATTTTGTGCTTCATCTAAACTATCCAAATCCATTAACATAAAATACTTTATTGTTTCTTTTGTTCCTTCTTCATCAAAGGATTTGTCATCTTCATATTCTACAAAATTATTATCATCTTGAGTATAAGAACTCTTCTTTTGAACTTCTTTTCTCTCTTTTTTTCCTATATTTATTCTTTTCTTTAAGATCACTTTCATGTTTTTCTTTCTTGTAAGAAAGTTTTGATTCATAGTGACCTATTTCTCCACAATTAAAGCATTTGAAGGGTAAATTACCTTTGTACTTTGTAAATCTTCTCTTAAACCTTCTAACAAACTTTGCATCTTTTTCTTCAGATTCACATCTAGAGTCTTTTGCTTCTTCCTTTCTCTTCCTACCATATTTTAATGCATTATCACTCAATATAGATTTTCCTTTTCATTTCACATTTCATAGGCTATCAATGTTCCATGCAATTGATCTAATGTTAATGTGTTGACATCTTGCATCTCTTTAGTGGCTAATATCTTGGCATCGAATCTAGATGGTAGAGATATCAACACCTTTCGAACTACAAAGGAGTCCTCCATGGTTTCATCAAGTCCTCTAATGGTATCGACCATTTCATCCACAAAAAGAAAAAAAATTGGTTATATCCTTGTCATCTTTCATTTTTAATACTTCAAATTACATTATGTAGCCATAGAGTTTTTCTTTCTTCACTTTACTACCACCTTCATAACTACTCATCATCTTATTGAATATATCTTTAGCTTTCTTGCAATTCATGACCTTAAGCAACTCATATTTAGGCAATCCACCTAGGATTGTATTCGTTTCTTTAGCATTTTTTGTAAATGCTAGCTTATCTTACTGGCCAATGAATTTGGCTTTTCATAGCCATTTTGTATGGTGTCCCAGACATCCGCACCAAGAGACATCAAGTGTGTTCTCATTTGTACCTTCCAAAATGAATAATTTGTTCCATTGAACATGGGGGCTTTACTAGTGGAACTCCCTTCTTGGTTAGCCATTGTTCTAGATCTACCTTTTGGTTGTTAGACAGATGCTGAAGGAACTGACTTTCATACCAATTGTTAGAAACTAGGATAGTAATGGGGGGTGGGGGGCGGTGAGGGGTGAATCGGTATTATGTAACTCTCTGACAACATTTAAATTATTTCTGTTATAACCAAATAATAACACCACAAAATTATAAATCAAACAACAAGAACTCATGAGACCCAAATGTTTATATGGAAACCCATAAAGGAAGAAAACCACAAATCTGCTTTTTTGTTTTTTTATGCAAATGCAAGTTTGAAGCTATTGTTAAAATAGATTTACTAGCACCAACTAGAATGAGACACTCTTCCCCTAATTTGCAAGCACCTACTTGTCGGAAGCACCTATTCTCATGATTTGCAAGAACCAATTTACAGAAGGCACCAATGTGAAGGAAGCACCCACATATGAAAGAATCATCTCAATGTTTAATATGAATTTGATGTATAACATTTAAAGAATATCAATAAGAAAAAAATATTTAAATGTGAGACAAATAAAATATTTTAACATCCAAGAAAATTATTTCAATATCAATTATACATAATATATAAACAAAAATGAGAAGTAAGAAGGATCCCATCTGATTGATATGTGCTCTTAAATGAATGCATGATATTTAAAAGGAAAATAATAATACAAAATAAATATTCCAAATACAATATTTCCATATTTTTTAAATAAAATTCAATATATCACACACACAACAATTGAAAGTAAAAAAATCTTTCCAATTAAAACAACATTTCAATTGTATGTTAGTCAATATGAGAGAACTTGACAAGTGGTGCATATATATCCATCTTAACTTTGAAACTATCATTAGTCTTCCCGAATAAAATCTTTGAAATTATCATGAGTCTCACCGAATAAAATCCCTCTAGGTGTAAGCCTCTTTGATCAAATCCTTGTAGATATAAACCTCTTCTTAAAATATAAAACTTGAGAACCAATTTAATCCCTTTGAGTATATAATATATCTTTAAAAATCCTTCATAATAAAATACCCTGTTAATTCCATTATGATACTAAAAAAACTAATGAAAATTACAATATGAATACACCTATTAATTACATTCCATCTTAATTTTTTTTTCCCTTTGGAAAAAACATAATTTTCATTGATATATAAAAATTACATGTTGTATATGCATAAGCATATGTTGTAAGAGGCAGTGCCTATCAGATAAATAAGTTCTAAAAAGAAATCCAAATATTGATGCCTTTTGTCCACGCAGGGAGATATCCTTTTCTGATGTGTTCATCATATTGATTTTACCAAAAAAAAAAGTAAAAACTGTAGCTATATAGCATGTCCATAGGTCTTGCTGAAAACTGAGAAAATAAACATATGGATATTTACAGATGGTAATTTAAAGCAAAATTCCATGATCTAAGCTCCCTGTGAGCTTGCTATAGCATCTATGTCCATGAAGGGCCGATGGTAGTACTAGTAGAAATTTCCTTCTCTGTGTTCTTGGATCATCCAAGTGTTGTATGGCCTGTGCGTAGCTTCTTTGGATAATCTGTCAGCATCTGCATTTCGCTCCCTAAAAATATGATGACATGTAAATGTGTCAAAAGAAGTAATAAGACGATGAGCCTCTTCCAAAATGTGTGATAGTGTGTATGTTGAGCATCTAGATTTTTTGTTAATCCAATCACAAACAATTTTTGAGTCTCCAAAGAGTTGTAGGTCTTGGCATTGGATTTGCAGTGCGTGTTGTATGAGGAATTTTGCAGAGGATAGCTCTGTGTAGTTATTTGTACCTCCCCCTAACCCCATCTGTATATGGAGGGAATGAGAATTAGTGAGGTTAAGAATGGCCCCTCCCCGCATCCGTCCTCCTGGGCAGACCCGTCAAAATAAGCCCAAGGTTTTGAATGGTCAATGGATTTGGGTGTGATGGATCGGGGTCAGGTTGTCTCCTCGTCGTCTGGTATGATGGAATAGTCGGAGATGATATGGGAAGCAATGGAGGGCCAGTGCAGCGAGGTGTTTTGAAAGATGAGGTTATTGCGAGCAATCCACAGTCCCCAGCATATAAGTAATGGGAGATTTCTGAGTTTTTGTGGGTAAGCGCTTGTCCACCAAGTCGACCAAGTTTCCTTTACAGATGTGCCTTGCCACCTTGTCGGGGAAGAAATCACGGCTGAGATCGATTGTGTTATGAAACCAGTTCACAAAAAGATAGAAAAGAGAGATCAATGCCTTAGAATTCCACCTCTTTGAGGGGCCAACCTCCTTTACATTACACAAATGAACAATTCTTGGATGATACAAATGAAAATACCTCCTTTCTATATATAGGAGTCTAAGGGGTCATAACATAATCAGAGCCGACATAACAATAATAATCTAAGGGCACAATAATAACAATAGTGGGCTTCTATGGGGCACAATAGTAACAATATTGGCACTACATGGGTACATCAATATAATAAGTGGGTTGTACTAATAACAATAAGGGGTTACACTAGTAGTATAAGGGCCTAACATGCCCCTCTCCTTCAAAAAGCATTGTCCTCAACGCTTGAGTAGTTCTTGATGCTTCTATATAAAATTCTTGTCCTCCCATGTGGAATCTTCAGCGGGTAAGTTCTTCCACTTGATGAGATACTCTGCAATTGATCAATATCGTACCTGTCAGGTTCTTGTTTCTGTGACTGCTCCAGGCTCCAATATGATTTTTCCTTCCTCTTCAATTTCTAGCAATATTGTTTGAATTGGGATCTTTTGCAACTTTTGAATAAGTGTCCATACTTCTTTGTCCTTCTTCCATTCATCCCTTGCTTCATTTATCCAATCTGGTTGGATAATAGAAATAGCACAAAACAATGCTTCCACATCCTCATCCTTGAAGAGTCTTCCCATTCGATAAGGTTGCCATTTTTTAAGTGCATGTAGTATTGCCAACATCTCCTTCTCATAAATAGCTTGCTTGAGATGTAGCAATAAAAATACCCAATCACCTACATCAAAACATTTTTCACTACGATGTTGATCTACCTGTTGTTTCGCTTGATTTTGCACTGAAGTGGTGTTATCTTTTAAAATTTGGAGAACTTGTTGTTGATGCTCGATGTGATCATTCACTGCTTGAACCTTTTTCTTCTTGATATGTCCTTCTATCTTTAGAGTTTGAGGAGTGGTAATTTCTTCCAATCCTTTACAAGATATGGTTGAATTCATTTCTTGATGCTCGATGTGATCTTTCACTTCTTGAACATTTTTCTTCTTGATATGTCCTTCTATCTTGATAGTTTGAGGAGTGGTAATTTCGACCAATGGATTACAAGATATGGTTGGATTCATTTCTTCTTTCTCGATGTGATCTTTCACTTCTTGCACCTTTTTCTTCTTAATATGTCCTTCTATCTTGAGAGTTTGAGGAGTGGTAATTCTTGCCAATGCTTTACAAGATATGGTTTGATTCATTTCTTCTTTCTCTGGGGTTGGGTCCTGGCATATATCTTCTTCTTTTGATGTTTCCTGATCCTTTTCTTCCTCATCTTCATATTCTATGTAAAATAATTTCTTCTCAGCACACTTATGACCTTTAGTGCATTTGCTATCACAATTGTAACAAAGCCCTTTTTCTCTTTTTTCTTCCAATTGTTGTAGTGTAACCCTTGTAGGTTGTGGAAGGCTAGGAGAAACAACACTTCCATCTTTATAGTTGTGAGGGGTATGCTTCCTGGTTTCCATAATTTTGCTTTCCAATATGTCACAAAGCCCTTTTACTCTTTCCAATTGTTGTGGTGTTGCTCTAAAGAAGGTGTTTCTCTTTGTATCCTCATAATGTGCTATCATTTCCTCCGTGAAGATTGACCACGTAACAAGTTGTTTACGAGAACAAAGCCCTTCATACCATAAAAATTGATCCGGTTCTAAATATGAAGATGCAATACATACCTTTTGTAATAGTGGTACACCATGTAGATCAAAATATTGCTCCATCTGAAGTATCCAATTTACCAGATCCTTGCCATCAAACTTCCTCATCTTGCTTTTTCTTGATTTTAGGAGCTCGATCTTGAAACGACTGTAACTCTGTACTTTTGAATCTTTAAGTTCTGAAATTACGACCTGTAGTAGCCCTCTGTGTCCTCTTTCCAATGCCTCCAATCTGATCCAAATGCCTCCAGAAAGAAAAAAAAAAAAAGTTATAGCGAAAATAAGTTATAGCGAAAATGTCACGATGACCTGTTTGGAGCAGCGAAACCCTAGAATCCAAAGCTCTGATACCAAATGTTATGAAACCAGCTCACAAAAAGATAGAAAAGAGAGATCAACGCCTTAGAATTCAGCCTCTTTGAGGGGGAAAGCTCCTTTACATTACACAAATGAACAATTCTTGGATGATACAAATGAAAAGACCCCCTTTCTATATGTAGGAGTCTAAGGGGTCATAACATAATTAGAGTCGACATAACAATAATAATGTAAGGGCACAATAATAACAATAGTGGGCTTCTATGGGGCACAATAGTAACAATATGGGCACTACATCGGTACATCAATATAATAAGTGGGTTGTACTAATAACAATAAGGAGTTACACTAGTAGTATAAGGGCCTAACATGCCCCTCTCCTTCAAAAAGCGTTGTCCTCAACGCTTGAGTAGTTCTTGATGCTTCTGTATAAAATTCTTGTCCTCCCATGCAGAATCTTCAGCGGGTAAGTTCTTCCACTTGATGAGATACTTTTATTTTTTACATTATATCATATAATAAATAATTGGTTTTAAATTATAATTTTTATAAAATTATTTAATCATTTCATATCTCGAATAAATGAGTTTAATAATTAAGAGTATATGTTTAGTCTTTAAAATATTATAAATTCATGATTTAAAAATTATATTATTACCAAATGATACTGAGAAAAATTACCACTTCTTAACTATTCAAGGGAAACCATATCACCTAATATAACTTATTAGTGTTTCAGAAGAGGGTAGACTTTCATGTTGGTTAGATGTCTTTGGGCCTTGGACCGTTAAGCTAATTTCTTACATATAGAACTAATAAAACTCTAAAACCAGTTTACTCTAAAACTATAAATAATATTTACAAGAAAAATATTATTTATGTTCCACCAAGACTCCGGTGTAGGGAGACGCAGATGTGGGGAGATGTAGAGGAGGGACATGTGGGAGTACCCTCAAATTTTAGGGAAATTTTGGGGATGCAAAGACGTGAGGTGTATATATATATATATATATAATTCAAGTTCATATTCAATCATGAAAGAATAAATATACTAATAGTGATAGTAAATATATTGATCCACACATAAAATTTATGTTCTTAATTGAATTAAATAAAGACATATATTGGTCCCTCCTCATCATTCATTTTGATACATACATCATTCATATGACATACTCATTATTGATCCACACCTAAAATTTATATTCTTAATTGAATTAAATAAAGACATATACTGGTCCCTCCTCATCATTCATTTTGATACATACATCATTCATATGACATACTCATCATTAATCCATACCATGTGATTCAATAATAAAATTCAATATTCAAATATTCAAATACATTGATCCATGTCATTCATCATTCTCTAATCTACATCTATTAAAAAATTAAATTCATCATTAGTCATTCTAGAATCGAAATTAAAATTTAAAAGAAAAACACATTAGTATATTACTATATACTAGATATTGAAGTTTGAACACTAAAATAGTAAATCATTGAATTCAAAATTGATATAACTCAAAGTCTCAAACTCAAAAATAGTTAAGAGTGAGGAGTCAATAATTGGTCTGAGGTCATCAATATCTAGTGTCACACAAAGTTAAAAGTGAAAAGTAAAAGTGGACAATGAGGACTAAAAATAAAATCAACATTAAGGAGTCAGGCTCAATGATTGGCCCTCTACATTAATTTCTATTAGATAAATTTGAGGGGAGACACATCCCCCTTCAAAAGAGAATGCCCATAAGCACCTCTTTCGAGGAGTCTCGTCCCCCAAATGGACACCCAGAAGCACCCCTTTTAAGTGGGGACGCCCAGAAGCACCCTTTTTGGGGAGTTGTGTCCCCTGGACTAGGGAAAATGCCCCCCTGCATCTCCCCAATACTTCCCAAAAGGGGTGCGTGGAGAAACACACCCATACGTCTCTCGTCTTGGGTGTGTAGGATACAAGGGGTGTGTGCACGACACGTCCAGTGGAACAATGGCTATTATCCCATATTTCATAACAAAAACTATAGTAATGAAGACATTTTCTTTTAAATAACATCTAAACTTATTTCTATATATAAAACTATATACCATCCATTAATTCCATTAATTTCTTATATGTTACCTACCAACCCTCTGTATATAGATTGTTATTATTTTTAACACACACATATATATATATATAAAATAATAATTTAATTTATAACTATATTTCTATTTTTTTTCCATTTTTTCTACATTTATTTATAAAATATAATTATACAATTTACTTATTCTATAAATATATACTTCTTTTTATCCATTTTTATATATAGAGGACTTCATTTTTATTATTCTTATTTTATTTCTTGATGTTTTAAATTTATTTAGTAAAAACAATTATATAATCTAATTATTAATTTAAATTATATTTTTATTACATCATTCTCATTTATTCATTTCTCCTTTATCCCACATTAAATCTTTTCACTTTATTCTAATCCGTCTAATTATATAATTATTTTTTTTAATAAAAATATATAATGAATATTCTTATTCTCTTTTATATTTTTATTATTTAATATGAAATGCATTATATAGGGTTTTATCACTTTCCCAAATTTTTTTATTTCACCCTTATATCCCAATATTTCTCATATATTCGTATTCTTTTCTTCTTCATTTTCCATATTCGAACACTTACCTCGTTATTGTTTCCTGATCTGACATTTTCCATATTATATTATACACATATTCGTTTTCTCACTCTGCGTGTCCTTTCATCATCTTCTAAACCAACTCATTGAATATGCCCCAAGCTACAATCAGACCAACGTAAAAGATATTCCCTATGTTACGCTCATGGAATTACTTTTCCATTTCTCTTGGGACCAACCTATGCCACTTTCAATCAGTACGGCCATTAAAGCTAAGGCAGGTATATTGATGTTTCCTTCCATGCCAATTCCTATCTGTTTTGTGCGATCTGGGATTCCTTGCGTGCACAACTAAATTGATCTTTAACTTTTCTGAGTGTCCCTCGAGGCGAACCATATATGTGGAGTTAATATGCGATCTAGTAGTCCTTGCGTGCACAACTAAATTAATCTTTTAACTTTTCTGAGTGTCTTTCCTGGCGAACCATATATGTGAAGCTATTTGTTTATTAATGAGATAAACTATACATATGGAATTATTAGTTTATTAATATAAACCAGCCTGTATTTAATTAGACCCTCCTAATAATGTATTTGATTAAATCAAAACATTAACATATACTAGTATAGCATAGCATACTTACTGACAAATAAGTCCACATATATTATTTGTAGCTAATGAGCTGGAGGAATTGTTCAGACGGTTAAAAGTATCTGGAATCTCGGTAAAAAAAAATTCAAAAAAATTTGTAGAGTCAATGTTTGAATCATCTTTTTTATTGGTGAAAATGGATTCAGCACCATCAAAAACCTCTAGGACACCTAAAATTTTGAAGTTTAACAATTATAACTTGGATTTACAAAAATTCTTGCCAGATTTTCTCTAAATATGATCAGAATTTTAAAGTTTAACAACTATAACTTGGATTTACAAAAATTCTTGCCCGATTTTAATTTCCATAACTTTCCAGGCAACTCCCCCGCCTCATTAGACTATGCGTTTGCGGTTTGGCAAATGTCCATGACACACAATCCAACACAAATCGAAAACTCCTTACTCTGCAATGAAATGTCGTGTAAAGCTAAGGCTCCAAGCTAAGGCTCAAAGATACATGAGAATGAAAATTGTGACATTAAATTTCATCCCAACTTCTTTGTAGCACAAACTTTTTTATACGGAGTTGTCTTTAGTGTGACTTTTTGGATTTCTGGTGCCAGAATCCGGTTGAAAATTTTGAGGTGAAATCTTGATTTGTATTATTTAAAATGGTTTTTTGACGGTATATATGGAATCTTGATTTGTGTTATTTAAAATGGTTTTTTGATTGTATATATGGATTCAGCGTCCTCAAAAACCCTAGAGCACTTCGATTGTGCAGAGGTTACTCATCAAAATCGTGATTTCAATAAATTCATGCCAAATTTTAGAAAAATTAGACCAAAAAATCAACAAAAAAAACTTCCAAAAAAATCTCACTTTACTCGTTATTATCTCCACTAGAATATTACCACCACGTTTTGGTTTTTTCCCTTCCCGGAAACCATTTTTTTTAACTCTCAGATTCGAATTCCGCTTCACCACCACGTTCCGTGGATTCTCCAATAAACTCCTTTTTCCCTGTTAAATTTTCATAACCTTTATTATTTTCTCAGAACATCGCGGCTGTACGCTTAAATATGATTGCTCGTTGGGGTGACTCCTCTTTATACCTTCAATCCATCTTCCTTACTCTGCATCACAACTCCCCACTTTCCCCCAATCCGCTTCCCTTATTTTAGTATTTACATCACAACTCCCCTACTTCCCCTGCTGCAGGTCGCAGATATAGTCCCCACGTTATTCGATTATTTTTCGGTGTGCCGCTCTCCCACAGTAACAAGAAAGCCATGGAAACCGTCACCACGGTCACATGCGAATCCATAGTCAATTCAGAAGCCACAATGAAGTCACTCATCCAGTTGCTGGAGGAAGTTATTAACGAGGATACGCGTCAGATTCTGCAAGCTGACCTGAGACGTATGGAGGGCTTTCTACGAGACATTACCTTCTTTTTCGCATATCAACAAAAAGAACCCCTAGAGATCCTGAAGATTTGGTTGCAATTGCTGCAAAGTTCGATTACAGAGGCAAAAGGCCTACTCGCTCGCTCGGGAGGCTGTTTTGACAGTGTCATGTGCAATCCCAGAAGACTGTCGAAAGAAATAAGAGTATGGAAAGCTTTTTTTAATCATCTCTATCAAGGCTTTCAAACTGACTTTTTTCGGCACATTGTTTTATCAGGCAATGTCATAAATAACCGTGTGGTCTGTCCAGTCACCGAACTGTTGAATGAATGTTATGGGATAACCGTGAGATTCTGCAAACTGACTTGAAGCGGATGGAGAGCCTTCTACAAGATATTACCACCCTCTTCCGTGATGAACCGGATATTGCCACCCTTTTCCAACGTCAAAAGAACGAGCTCCTGCAGCTCATGAGGACCTACTTTCAAATGCTGCAAAGTTCTCTTACACAGGCAAAAGGACAATTCGATCTCGATCCCAGGAGACTCTCCAAAGAAATAAGAGAATATTGGAGCGTATCTTTTGATAAAATGTATCATGGCTTTCAATTTGACTTGTTAATATTGATGACTTCCCTGCAGTTTGTTTCATCGAAACCCTTGTATAAAGAAGACACACTACTTCAAGGCGTAGCTGCAGCCTCTACGTCTGTAGCTTCAGGGACAATAGATGAGGCTCAACCCCTTTCTCAAGATGAAGGGTGGATGCTGTTTCGCAGAGTGGCTTTCAAAGACGCCCAAGTTTCTATGGAGATAGAAGAGCGTGCCAGGATTATTGCGGATGAGTGCAGAGGTCTGCGTTTGGCCATAAATGTAGTAGCCGCAGCAATGATTGGGCGCACCAGTGCACTTGAATGGGATAATTGCTTATCTTCCATTAAAAGCGTAGATCCATCTTTTCCAACCACTCATCCAAGCTACTACCTCGATGCAGAACTCTATGCAAGACTCCGGTATGGCTATGATTCTCTGCCCAATTCAGACGTGAAGAGGAGCTTTTTATATTGTGCTATGCACAAGAAAGATGAAGAAATTGATACGGATACAATACTGCAAATGTGGATCGGAGAAGGATTGGTGAAGAGCAAACAAGGAACCTATGTAATGGACATGGCTATCGGGCGCAACTGCAAGTACTTAAAACTCCTTGCAGACCGTTTCTTGTTCCAGAGAGTCAGTAAGAGCAGGAATATCTTTCGGCGGAGGAGGACAATAAGAGTCCCAATTTGTATTCATGAAATGGCGGTGTACATTGGGCAGAGAGAGGAGAACTGTTTATTCATGGCAAATCAAAATCAACAAGAATTCCCACAGGTTCATGATGAGAAATGCAGCAGGATATCAGTAGCCAATAATTCTATGCAATATCTACCCACTCACTTGAGATTCCCAAATCTTGCGAGTCTCACCTTACAAGGCAATGGCGATTTGAAAGAGCTTCCATCAGAATTTCTTCTCAGCATAACCTCTCTGAGGGTTCTCAATCTGTCCTGCTGCCTCAAAATAACTTCAATCCCGACGTCAATTGGGCAGCTGAGAATGCTCCAGTTTCTCTCATTAAGTCAGCTTCCCATAAAAATTTTGCCTGAACAGATATGCCATCTCTTTAGTCTTCAATTTCTGGATCTTTCAGGTTGTAGAGCTCTAAATTCATTGCCATCTCAGATTGGACAGCTCAGAAATCTCAGGCATCTTAATTTAGAGGAATGTGAATCGTTAGAGATGATTCCGCGTGAGATGTCTGAACTTACTTCACTCAGCAGAGTCCAGTTCAGTAGGTCCACACGCCTAAATGGGAAAATGGAAGCAGCAGCGAGTATTTGGAGTTTGAAGGGTCTCAAAAGCTTGACGGAGTTGCAAATATGGATAGACACAGAGCAGCGGGATGGAGAAGGGTCCAGAATTAAAGATGGCATAATGGAAACCTGGTTGGAGATGAGGCACTTAGCGGTGAAGTGCAATTTTCAATCGGAATATAATATTCTTCCAGAGGACGTGCAGTACATGAAGCCGCTGCAGAGCTTGGAGCTATGGAATTACGGAGGGTTAAGTCTGCCGAGTTGCAAGTTTGAACATCTTGAAATGGTCACATTGTCTACTTGCCACGGGATAACGGAGCTGTCTCCATTCGATCGGTTGCCCAATCTAAAGCTTCTGAAGTTGGTGCGGTGTTTTGAATTGAGAGAATTGGGCATAGGGAGTCCGAGTGGATATGCAAGGTTACAGAAGTTGGTTCTCAGAGGCCTGTGGAATTTAGAGTCTTTGGGTGGAGCATCAAAGAGTGGGCAAGTGTGGGATGAAGGAACACTGCCTCAACTTCGTGTCTTAAAGATTAGTGATTGCCCATCTTTGAAAAGATTTCCTAAAGGGATGGAAAGGCTGCCAAATTTAAGTTCATTAATTTATCAGCCAAGCGATGTGTATGGAGAACCGGACAAAAGCGCAATGGAATAGTGGGAAAGCATCATGTGGAAGAATGATAACATGAAAATCAAACTTCAAAAAATCTTTATACCACTTAATACCACACGCGTGAGTGATGAGTAAATGTGATTTTCATCCATTATTTATGTATTACATTAATCTTTTAATTATTTACAATACTGCCACCAGTTTTCTGTTAACTAATTTATCAGTTAAATTAATTTTTGCGTGACATCGTGTTGATTGAAGTTTGATATTATTTAAGTTTGCACCAAAAGTATTCATATGAATCGGGTACACAAAGGTATAATCAAATATTTAATTTAATTTAATATAATTACACATGGCACCTATCACCGAGAATTACCCTTAGAACTCTCTCGACAGTTACCTTTAGAACTCTCTGGACCGCCTACGGTACAAGCACCAATAAACATGGTTTTCCGTAGTGGACATAAGCCCTTTTTCTTGGTCGGCTGCAAGGGTTTCTGCGTTCAATTGGCACCACCAAACACTTCGGTCACGAGTACGACCGGCGTCAAAGAGAAGTTCCATGGCCCACGTGCAAACCTTGGACGCCATTTGCATTAGTGTATGAGTACATGAGCCTTAAAAGAATTGTTTTGCTGCCGGCGTTAAACGAGTTTCTCGGGTTAAGCTTTACCGTTAAGGGTTAGTCTTTGGCTCTACCGAATCACTGTTTCTTTTAAAAAGTTTGTCACTATTGCGTATTATAGAACCTCTCTTGAGTAGTCTACCTACGCTGTAGAATGGTCCTTTTTCCGGTACCGGCCGGAAAATCGTCCGGTTCCGGCTACCGGAAATCTCTCTCTTCTCCGCCACCATCTCTCAGCTCCATCATCCTCTTTCTCCACCACCCTCCCTGACCGCCCTGACATTCCCTGACAAAAAAACAGGATGCAGTTAGAGCCCCTGACATCCCCGACCGATCGGGGATGAGCTGGAATTCATGCGGGGAGTAGAATCGCCGATTCGAAATGGTCAGTTTACGGTTCTGAATTCATTGGTTGACAATGCGAACAAGACGGGCTACCATATTTCATCGGGTGGACTAGAGAATGGAGTTCAGATTTACGGTTTCGCTCAGTGCTGGGGAGACGTCAATTCCTCGACTTGTCGGGCATGCGTATCATACGTTAGCAAGAAAATATTCTGTGACAGTACTGGAAGCATTTTTCTTGATGGATGCTTTTTGAAATGGAGTAGCGAGGAGTACCTGGCCTCCGAGCTGCAGTGCGGAATCGCGCGCAGAGCAGAGCGGGTAGTGAGTATCAGAGCTTGAATGGGGCGCGGGTGACCATTTCGAATCGGCGATTCTACTCCCCGCATGAATTCCAGCTCATCCCCGATCGGTCAGGGATGTCAGGCGCTCTAACTGCATCCTGTTTTTTTGTCAGGGTGGTCAGGGAGGGTGGCGGAGAAAGAGGGTGGTGGAGCTGAGAGATGGTGGCGGAGGAGAAGGAAATTTCCGGTAGCCGGAGCCGGACGATTTTCCGGCCGGTGCCTGAAAAAAGGCCATTCTACAACCTAGATAGACTACTCTATTGGAAATTTACTTTGACTTGTAATTAGTTTGCTGGTTGACCAAAATTTAAACCAAATTTCATAAAAATAACATTACAATATTTGATTTCATAAAATTAACATTACTATATTTGACTTTATTTTAGTTTTTTATTAATTTTATCTATTTATTTAAATTTCTATTGGGTAGACTCTTATTGTGCTATCATTGCACTTTCGTACCATCAACGTTAAATTATGTGCTAAGTAATTTATTAGTTAAATTAATTTTTCCGTGACATCGTGTTGATTGAAGTTTGAAGTTTGCACCAAAAATATTCATATGAATCGGGTGCGCAAAAGTATAATCAAATATTTAATTTAATTTAATCACACATGGCACCTATCACCAAGAATTACCTTTACTCTCTCGAAAGTTACTTTTAGAACTCTCTCGACCGCCTACGGTACGGGCACCAATAAACATGGTTTTCCGTAGTGGACATGTGTCCTCGGATATCACCGTCCACTTGGCTATGGCAGAATCCGACGGCGTAGATTACAACTTGACAGTTAAGGTAACTGACTCCTCCACCGCTTCCTCGGCATATTTTAAAAAATTTAAAAGTAAAAACAAGACAAGTCTCGAAAATTCTAGAGATAGTAGGATTTTTCTTTTTTCCATTGGATACTATTAAGATTTAAAATTGATTGCGGTACATCATACATTCCATTTTTAAATGAATCATAAAAAACTCACGAGAGATAACCAGCCAAAAAAATATTATAATATTAAACAATTGTCCAGCAGAATCTTTTTTTTTTCTTTCTTTTTTTCTTTTTGTTTTTTTGTTTTTCAAGAAGAAAAAGCAGCATGGTATTTATATTATGTGTATAAAAGCATTCTGAAATATATAGTATATGGTGGACTATTGTCCTGGATATGGCTTTTTAGCGCATATTCTTTCTTTGTACATATACAAAAATTTTTATCACTGACATATAATTCTTTTCATCATAGGCAAAATATTAGACTTTCAAAAACTGTATAGATACCTGTAGTTCTGAGATGATTTCCAGAAAGAAGGGCTTGAAGCATACCAGAAATATGTCGACCTTATATGCCGGGCATAGAGAAAGGTTGTATGACATATGTGCAGGATTCCATAGAGATGCTCAGGTGCCACTTACCAAATGGAGATTGCATTCCTTTCTTAGAAAGAGCATCCGCTTGATCATTTTGTTTACGTCTTATATGTGAGATAGGAAATATATCAGGCTTCCATAGTGATGCAATCCTGTTCAGCCATCCTGTCAGGCTGTCATTTTTTATGTCTTGTATGCCTTTCACATGTTCTATGATCAATTTAGAGTCACCATAAACATTGATAGGTCCGACGTCCATGAATGTACAGAAAAGAAGCAGTCCATGCAGAGCCATGGCCTCTGCTTTATTACTTGTCCCATTGCCACCATTCCAATACATGAAGTATTGGAGATCACTTGATATACCAATGTAAACACCGCAAGCGCATATGCCATCCTTTGCTGCACCGTCGAAGTGGGCCCTTGGGAATGAAAGTTGCTGAGAGTCAGAGGTTGTCATCTGTCATCCAGATATTTTCTGTTGAGGAATATTTTGGAGAATGGAGGAGTAATAAGGAATAATCTTATCCATAATATGCCCAAAATTCTCCATGCTATTTTGAAAGATTCTTTTGTTTCTCCATTTCCATATAAACCAGAAAACAATTAATGGAATGGGTCGCCAGATATCTTTTTGATAAGCCCACCATTCATATGCTTCTGTTATGGATGGGTGTGAAATAGCAGGGAAGCCAAAATAAGATGCCAATTGCATCCACAATCGCTGAGATTGTGGGCAGTTTAAAAAAATGTGTAGATTGTCTTCTGTGTTGGCAAGGCAGATAATGCATATGGCTGGCCCCTGCCAGTTCCTTTTCTGCAAGTTTGTCCATGTAATATTTTTATCATGATATACTAGCCACGAAAACATAATGATTTTTAGCGGGCAGCTTACTTTCCATAGTGAGTATGGAAAGATTTTCCGGGGGGCCTCCCTTCGCTGTTCAATCAAGGAGTGATAAATGTCTTTAACTAATACAATGGAATTGCCTTTTTTTACCTGCCAATCAATGCAGTCTCTGTCCTCTGTTTTATAAAAACCTGCACTTTTCATATTCCAGACAATTCTGTTCCATTGGGCAGCCAATTCTCCTTCTAGGCCCAGTTCTCTGTCGGATTTCCATAGTGGAATGGCATCCTTCCATCCTTTTATAACCTGTGCCCAGAAGAAAAGACCTTTTTGATGGAGGAGCGAGAGAAGCTGTGGAGCGATTATAGGTTCCATATCTACGCCCTTGATAGCATCAACACCTATGAGGATGTTGTTTCCAGATTGTAATTTCCATATAAGGTTCTTATAGAAAAAAGGAAGAATTTTTTGTAAACTTCTCCAAATCGCCGAACCTTTAGAGGGCCATTTAAGACTGTTTCTGTACCAGAAGTAAATATCTTTATTTCCAAGGTATTTCATTTTGATAGTTTGACTCCAGATGCTATGCCCAAAAACGGCTCGCCACAAAGATTTGCACAGTAAAGCCATGCCAAAGAGAGGCAGATTCATGATGCCCCAGCCCCCAATTTTTTTTGGAATGGAGATATTTTCCAATTTAGAAAGATGATATTTTCTCTTGTCCTTGCATCCTCCCGAGATAAAGGTAGCCATTAAACGGTTCAGTTTCTTTATTATAGCCAATGGAATGTAAAACAGATGTGCCCAGTATACACATATTTGAGCAAGAACTGACTGAGTTAATATCATTCTGCCTGCAAGTGATAAGCATTTAAACTCCCACCCCGCTATTCTCCTATAAAATATGTTAATGATCCATGACCAGTCAGAAGTATTGTAGCCCGTGGGTTTAAGATGGTACCCCAAATATTTTAGCCCCTCTTTTATGGACACGGCCTGAATGTTAAATAGCTGTGAGATATATTCCATCTCTGCCATATTAACCTTACCATAATGAAATGTGGATTTACCTTCATTGACGTATAGTCCTGTAGCCCTTTGAAAAGAATTTATTATCTCATACATTTTATGCCATGTATCTCTACAAAGCAAAGCGAACAGAAGAATGTCATCCACAAAGAGGTTGTGTGTAAGAAAGTTACCTCTGGAGATGGAAAGAGGGCCGATATTCCCTGCTGCAACTGCATTTTTGATGTGAAGACTAAGGGTATCCATGACCAAGATGAATAAAATTGGAGACAGTGAACACCCCTGACGGAGACCTCTTTCAGCCGGAAAAAAAGATGTAGGGTATCCATTAATGAGGATCGCGTAGTTGACTCCTTCAACACATGCCATGATCCAATTTGTGCACGGGTCATTTAGCCCGATCTTGATAAGCAAACATCTCAGATAGCTCTAGTCAAGGCAATCGTAGGCTTTTTTAAAGTCAATTTTAAGTATGGCAACACCAATATTTCTCGTTTGCATAGTATGTAAAGCTTCTTGTGCTATGGCCACAGCTTCTAAAATGTTTCTGCCACTAAGAAACCCATGCTGTTCTTTGGTGATATGAACAGAAAAATTGCCTCGAATTCTCTCTACAATAATTTTAGAAATGATTTTATAAATAACATTGCATAAGGAAATCGGCCTGTAGTCTGCAAAAGAAGAGGAGTCCTTTCTTTTTGGAATCAGTGCTATATAGGTGGATGAAATATTTGGATGAATTCTCCCTTGTAATCTGGTTTCTTCCACCATTCCCAAGATGTCTCTTTTCATTAAATCAAAGAAGTGGATGAAGATGTCTATGGTCCAGCCATCTGGGCCGGGACATTTGTCCTTTTTAAATGATTTCATTACAGAGAGTAACTCTTCCTCCATTACAGCAGCAAATAGTCTTTCATTGTCTTCCTCCTCGAACATATTTGGAAAAGGATCTATACCCCATAAGATATCATTTATCTCCCTGTTAGTCTCCCATTTGTATGCTTTTTTAAAATGATTGATAGCCTCCTTGGAAATGTCTTCTTGGGAGTATAGATGTTTGCCTTCTTCATTCTTGATTTGCCAAATAGAATTTGAGGCTCGTCTTTTGCTAGCAAAGCGATGAAAGAACTTGGTATTTTTATCACCCTCCTTCAGCCAAGTGGCTCGGCTTTTGAGCCGCCAAGAGATTTCTTCAATCTTTAAAATTTTCTGCTTCTTTTTTACAAGTTCCCAAATCCGTGCCCGAGTACTCCATGGCATGGAGTGGGCAGTCATACTGTCAGCTATATCAGCTAGTTCCTTTTCAATTTTCTTCAGTTCTATACAATTTGATTGTTTTTTCTGAATTTGCCATTCTTTCACTTTGGATTTGAGATTGCTCATTTTGCCAATCAGGTTCTCCGATGGAGAGGCCTCTATTGTAGAACTGTTATCAATCCAAAACTCGCAGACCATGTTGTTAAATGCTTCCTCTTCTAGCCAATACCTGTTGAATTTGAATGGATAACTTTTCCGCGCTTCTGGATTCATCCATTGTAAAGTAACTGGCCGATGGTCCGATATAAAAACAGGGAGAGTGCGAGAGCTCGGGATACCATGTTTCTCCAGCAGTTTTTCATGCATGATGAATCTGTCCAGTCTTTTTGCAATATATGCTTCTCCCGTATGCCCATTGTCCCAAGTGGGAGACAAAGATTTCGGGCAAATGTCGACATAGTTATATTGCAGCATTGTTTCTTTAATTTTCTCTCCAATAGAATCAACTATTTTTCCTTTTCCCCACACTTCATCTGGTCCCAGTGTACAATTTAGATCTCCCGCTATGAGTAGCGCTTCATTCTCTAATATGCCAGAGGCAAAAAAATGGTTCCAATAGGAGGCTCTATCCTTGTAGGGTGCATAGACGTTCAATATATGAAACCTGTCTGCACATCCTCTATATTTTACAGTGATCAAGATTCCTCCCAGGCATCTGAAAGTTTTAGCAGAGATCCACCTCGAATCCCATAGCACCACTAGTCCACCTGAGATTCCCGATGCCTCCGTTGCCGCTATATACCAAGATGGGAACATTCTTCTGAAGTATGAGATAGTGTCCTGATTGTTGTGCATTGTTTCCTGAATTAAAATCAACTTGTATGAAGATGAGAAAAATAATTTTTTTAGAGCAATATATTTGGGGTTTGCTCCAAGACCCCTGATGTTGATAGATAGCATATTCATCATTTGATACAGTTCTTGGGAAATTATGCTCTAAGAGACCTGGTTTCAGAGAAATGAGAAATGGGAACATCAATAAGGGAGGAGTCTTGAAAGTCCAGGTTCCGAGTTCCTTTACGGCCCCTAAAATGTCTATTGCCCCTATTGCATTTCCGGCGAACAGTGATATTTATGGCAGAATTTGGACTGATGACCGACGAATTAGATCTGCAAGGTTTATGGATAGTCAGGGGGAGAAGGTGGAGCGAATTCTTCTGAAGCAGCATGTCCAGATTGCTGCCAATGGAGTTGGTAGGGGATGGAAGTGGAGAGAAAGGGGGAGAAATGTGGATCATGGGCACTTTACCTTTGGATGCCGAGCGCGTCGGAGAGTAGTGCAAGGGGTGAGAATGGTAAGGCTTTTTAGGGGAGCGATCGGGGCTGATAGGTGACGGGGAGGATGAGGGGATGATGTGGGTATCATTCTTTAGGGATGGGCCGCTATCTTTGGGCATAGGAGGGAGCAGGTCAATCGGGACATCGTGAGATGGTTCCGGAGGGGGAGGCGGGGGAGAAAAGTGAGGATTACATACCATATTAATATTCCCCATAGAGTTCGATCTCGACATAGGAAAGTAGGAAGAATTATGATGCCCGAGCGAGAGGAAAGGTTGGTGAATCATGTAAGGACCATATCCAGACTGTATACATTTTTTTTTTTTCAAACCAGAAAAGAAACGCATTGAAATTCAAATTTATTTAACACACACATTCCTGCCACTCATTTAAGGAAACATATCATAACATTTTCATACTTTTAACTAAGATCAATAGTAATGAAATACATATGTACCGTTCACCAGAAGGCGAGACTCCACTTGCTCTGTTGTTGCTGGTATTCCCTTGTAGCTGGCCACCTCCGCGAGTGAATGATGACGCACTTGATCCGAATGCGAAGACCCACCGGTTAACCTCCCAGCCTACTCCTTGGGTACTCTTCTTCCCCGCGGACCCCCGAGCTGCAATGGGGTTGTACAATGGAGGAAAGCACTAGTTGGTAGAGGAGAGCACACCTTGGCTCCAAAGTCCCCTCTCTAAAATCCTCTACCTCACCAAACTCACTATAGCTTCGTAATCACTGCTCTGACATCATCTCATCCATCCAACAATAGGGTTCCCAAAAGTCCTCTCTCCCATGGCTTGCCCCTTCTTTTATAAGAGTCCTCCTAGATGACACTTGGCATGTCATGCATAATTATATATATATATATATATATATTATAATTCAATAGTTTGATTATTCACCTACCCATGTGTCACTCTCTCATCAAGGGTCACCCAAAATTATTTACTTAACCTTTTATTTAAAACTAATATTTTCCTCACCTCAACAAGATTCCTATTTCTTCTCCTAGTTGTCTCTTTATTCCCCCCTTTTATTCCTTAATTTGTGTTCATTACTTGAAGTCAATTAATGTGTCAAGATTTTATCCCCAATCTACTCCCTAATTTAACTCAGGTTATCTCTTAGATGGATATTCTTATGTTGGTTGTTGACACATGGAGCTTCTCTACATTTCTCTAAATTTAATTTATTATTCTCATTTTAATTCACCTTCCTCTTTTCTTAATTAGGTTTAAATTAGTTTAGGATTAATCTTTATCCTTACAATTATGTTTGTCTTTCCCCTTTTTCTAATTAAACCACATAATCTTCCTAGTACTTTCCAACATGGGAAGGGTAGAGTTTTTAAGGTACTCTATTTTAATTCTTCCTATGATCCTCCTTATTCCAAGTTTTATTTTTGATTTAATTATATTGGTTTCTAATCATTATTTACCCTTGATGTAAATTTACCTAGTTTTCATTCGTTGCTTATATTTATTTATTATTATTTATTTTTAATGATTCCAAGGGTGCCAAGTTTGGTTGTGCCCTTCAAGAACTTCCCTAGAAGTTCCAAGGGTGCCACACCTAATAGTTTATTTGTGATGCCAAGGGTGCCAAGTTGGTCGTGCCCTTCAAGAAATTCCCCTGAAGTTCCAAGGGTGCCACACCACTTGCCCTTCAAGCATCCAGTGACTACGAGGGGAAAGTATAGTGCAACGTCATAGACCACTATCATCTCTTATGTTGCCTGCTATAGTGAGACTAATGGTGTCGGGGATCAAGGAATCCGCCTTGATGTGCGCCCCCCGGTAAAGTCCTCATGAGCAACCCAACTTTGGGACCAGCCCTCATGGCATCGTGATCTTCAAGGCGAAAGTGTTTCAACCCTTCCAGCCCAAGTCACGACGGGAGTGCTAGTGGGTGAGATCAGGGACTCTGTCCCACCCCTCCCATGTAGTTCCATCCACTTGTACAACTCCATCACCCATATGTGAGTCATTCGGTCAAGCAACTAATCTGTGCCTGCAACCATTAATATATCATCAGAATATAGTTAAACATATATGGCAGATTCCAAGATCGACTTAGACTTTCAAAGATAAAATAATATGAATTTTCATCAAACCAGGTGTCATCAACTCGTCATATGCGAGTGCCTCTGATGGTTTCCTGTCATACTCAATAATCATTAGTAACAAGGTTTTTCAATGTTAGTCATTGTCATAATAGCATCATTAACAATTCATAGTCATTCACATCATTGTCCATTGTAAGCCTGAACTAAAGAAAGTAGTCAACATAGGGGACACATCCATCATGGCTATCATCATTAAACATCAATGGAAACATACATGTTCATTAAGCTATCAACGTCGTAACATCAATAGAAATATACCTATTCATCAAATTTATCATCATCATGCTTTTAGTAGAGAGCATACATATTCTTTACTACCCTCATCATCATAAATTCAAATAGAGACCAAACTTAACTATTTAATGTTGCAATCATCAAAATACTGATAGATAAGATACATAACCATTCATGCTATCATAATATCAATGGAAAGCATTCATAAACATCACAACCATGAATATCTCAATCGCTAATAATAGTGTCATGTGCCCGGATCCTCAACCTGAGGTCCTCCTAGAATAAAGTATCTAAGATAATGTCATATTAGGGTCAGAAAACTAGAGTGGGCACTACATACACCCCCTCTTAACAATGGACTTCGTCCCGAAGTCCTTAGAACATAAAGAAAAAACGACGACACATATCCTAAGAACCCTTCCTGAAACTCTTGCTAACCTTCTGGTGGGCAAGCTATAATTTTCCCAAGGTATTTATACCATGAATTCCGTTATAACTAAAGGACTATATCTGTGGAACATTACAGCCAATTTTTTATTTATTTTTATTTTATTATTATTTTTTTTTTAACTAAGCAATAACAAGACAAGGGTAGGATAATCACAATCAAAATTCATCTCATGGTACAATTAATATATTATGCTTTCAACCAAGTAAAGTCGTCCACTCACTGTACTCCTATAGCTTCCAATTATAGTCGTTCATTTCAAACTACGTCTACATGACGCTATAAGTGACAATATCGGGTACACAAAGTGATTTGTATGATCATCATTGCATATGGTAGAGTTCACTGTCATAGATGTTGCAATAATATTGTCATAGAAGAAAAGATCGTATAAATTATCCATACGTTTGATATTTTTCAAAAAGTTTTAAATTCTAAGTTATCCCTTCTGATAATTCTGCAATATTTTTCCCCAATATCTCAATAAGTGTCATTTTGGACCCTTGTCAGTATATTCCCTAAAATGATAATTGTAGCATTGTATTTAGGCCATAGGTGGAAAAATGTCGAAAGAGGTGGACAAGTAAGAATAAGAAATTCAAATGGTGAACTTAAGCTCACAAGCTAGTAAAAGATGAAGGACTTTGATGTCAAAAGTGCTAAAATTTTAAAATATTCTTATTAGCAATTGTAAATAAATATATAATTAGATACATTACAAAGCAAGTGATTGTGCGTCAAGATGTAGTGTTCTATGAATAGTTCCTAGGAGTTCATCCAACCAAGAAACTCTTTGAAACATCACCACATTACTTACTTATAGATAATATCCTAGTAAGTAATGATGTTAGTGTCTCAACTAGTTAGAGATGATGTGGCACGTGACCTAGCAATGGAAGAATCTAAACATGCAGTCAATAATATATTGAGCATTGAATTGGGCATAAAGAAGAATACTCTAAGTAAGGAAGTTATGTATATCAAACAAAAACATACTTCCCAATCCGAGGAAGTTGTCTTCTATTTGCAAATGTGGGAAAATTTTGTTTTAGCTACATAAAAACTATCAAGAGGAATCAAATTGGTTATAACACCTACCACACCTCACCTATCAAGAAAGAGATAGTGACATCCTTGCTATCGCTCAAGTTTATCTCCAAAGAAAGATCCCAACCTTTTTCAAAGAAAACCCAAGGATACTTTTAAGTGATCACAACTTGTGACCAGTGACCACTCCACTTCACTTACTCATGCATAAATTATCAAATGATCATAGCAACCTATTTAAAATATGATATCCCAATTATAATATATTTTTATATCAATCACTGTATTTATGAAAACTATAATTTAATTCAAATTATTATTAACAATTTCAACACAAATTAATTTAATAATATTTTAAAACACACTCCTAATTTTTCATGTACCCATAAAAAGAAACATCCTTTTGCAATCAATATTTAATTATTGACTTCTCTTTAATACATACCAATATATAAAAAAAAAATCTATACAATTGATGTAAATATTAAATTTAACCAAGATATTACTACATAAAACATAATTTCCATATGTCAATTTATAATGTGGCACTTTTAACTTGTTATTAATTTTTAAAAGAATGGCTTGATTATGGTTAGAGCATTAAAATGCTTCACATCCAACCACTCATAAAGCCTAGACCAAGAAAATTTGCGTATGACGAAGTCAAGATTAAGTTTTTGGTATTATACGATGAAAAGACCACTTATTGAAATGATATGGAACTAGTTTCATTAGTCAAACTTATTTGTAGGTTTTATTTTATTGTTATTAATTTCTGGTGATTGTTAATCATTAAATTGTTATAAATATATTAAGCAAACATGTGCATTGACCAGCGCATTTTAAGGATGAGTGCTTCTCAACTGTATGTTTCAATACCACCCTAAGCAAAGTCTCCAATCCTTTAATTTTAGCAATTCAATATGTGTATTAGAAATTGTAAAATAAATTCCATAATCCATTAATTCATAGATAAAGCTTCTTTTTCAATTGGTTAAATTCATTGAAAGGGTCCCATTGGTACTTGCCAGTGATATTTAGTGTCTTCATAGATTTGGTCCAAATTTTTATTGACTTTTAATAAATGATTTTGCAAAAATCAAGTACTTTTATAGAATTAAATTTGTAATGTTTATCTAGAAAGCTTCTCACTCTTGGAATAGTTTTCAAATTATAGTAGTGTCTAGCATAAAATGAGTATGTTTGAGGTGCAAATTGTATGGACCAGTGCTATACTATATATATTTTTATAAAAATACCAAAACTATTTTTATAACTTCATAATTTTCATTATAAGAGCAATTTTATGAACCACGATTTTATTCTCTAGAATACGTTTATATCTTCCCTCAATATTGATTAAAATGCTTACCTTTAAAAAAAACACCCTACTAATATTCTAAGTTGTTTTGAAACCCATGTTTAAGTTTATTGTAATTCATGTTGCATAAATCTAAACATGGGAATCTCAAATTTCATATAAAATGAATTTTGTTCCCAATGTCATAAAGCATAATGTCACAAAGAAATGCAAATCTCAACTTTCATATAAAACGAGTTTTGTTCCTAATGTCATAAAGCATAACGTCACAAATCATAACATCACAAAGAATTAGTCTAAATATATTAACATTGGTATTTTAAAATATTTGGGCATAGCTTCAAAAATTAATTTAAAATATGCATTGGCCAAGAAACAATTAATTATTGTGAATTAATGGTTTTCATATTGGTCCTGAGACTGACTCATGAGGCTGACGCTAATGCATGAAACATTCAAATCCTTGGAGATTCCCTACTAGTTATTCAATGATTGTGGAAGAAAATAACAATGAGTAATTTCACATTACATAACTGTATAATATTATTCATTCTCTCCTATCAATTTTCTCACATATTCACAGGGACAGGAATAAGATTGTTGATGGACTTTCTAAAGATGGAACAAGGGGGACTGCATAGGTTTTTTTTTTTTTTTTGAAGTGGCTTTTAAGTAAACCAGGGTCCAGTCACATATGTCTATTGTTGAATCAGTGCAAATCCTAACATATTGTAAGACGTGTCAACTAAAGTGGGCTAGTGTTTCAGTTTTGAACTGCTATGGATAATGCTTGATGTCTCTATTTCTGATCTGTGACATAAATCCACTCCATTTCTGTACATGAATTTGGATCATAATACAATATAGAGCTCTTAAAATGTTCCTAAATTGCACATTTTTTTTTTTCATTGAAGCTGTAACATATTTGAACAATTATTGTGTGATACTTCATGAACAAAATCATCATATAACCCAGCTCATTTTACTGCTGGTGCGCATGCACAAACTTTTGGTTATTCTGGCTGACATTTGGGAACATTTATGCATTGTCAAATTTGGGAGAAACAGATTGATGCTATAACTAAGTGAATTACGTGAAGTAAGTGGTGCAACTAGCATTATTTCACCACTCTGTTATCCTTTGGTTTGATGTCAGGGTTAGTTTTCAGATCCAAGCTGTGGTGCGTTCTGAAATCTGTAAAAGTTGCCTTCCATCCTTGCCACCATGCATACCTTTGATTTGTAGGAGCATGAGCATGAGTATTAAGGACAAGGATATTTGAGATATGTCCAGTTTCATAGCATCATTAGAAATTAGTATGGACAGAATAATTAAGTTCATGATTCAGATTCTCAGAAGACAGAAGGACAAAGTTGATTTTGTGACATAGTTGACTAGCGGTGGAAATCGAATGTACAGAATGGATTTCAGTTTTATGCTTCTATGTAATCCTCATGGAGATAATGTTGGCAATGTTGATTTTGAAAAAGCTGTTGTTATTTAAATTTTATCCCCTTTCCATTTTGGGTTGCATACAACAAATTACTCATTCTGATTTAGAAATTCAAGTGTACAAAATATGTGCTAGAAATGAATGGATGGTCAATGTAATGATTAGGGCAGCATTCCAATGTGATTGCAAAGGATATCTCCAGCTCTGCTTGGCAACATGCTCAGTCTGAATTTGATAATGAAACTAGCAGTACCATTTGCACTCGGTGCCATTTTGATAGATGCACCCTTACATGGTATATATATGAGCAAACTTAGCATATTTTGTCTCTAACGGTTTGGAATCCTATATATATATATATATATATATATATATATATATATATATATATATATATATATATATATATATATATATATATATTTTTTTTTTTTTTTTTAATTATTTACATATTTTTTTTTTTGAATTCCGGTTTGATCCAGTTCCAGTTCGAATCCCGGTTCTCGGCCTTAAATGCAATTTACACCTGCTAGAATTTACTATATGGATGAAGGTTTCAGGTCTGATTTTTCTTGAGTTTCTCAAATTGGAAGTCAATTCATGCTTAAAATATATCCATAAGCTAAATCGACGCTGGAAAAGGGTAAGCGATATTCTCCTTTTAACATACTTCTAGCCATTCATTTGCTGGAATATTTTCTGTGGTTTAAGTCTGGTTTAATATTGGCAAAATAAATTTGATCTTTTGACATAACCATTGGTTATAAATCTGATGTCCTAAAGGGCTTGATAACAGAATTAAAACTCCATGGTAGAGCTCATACCGCCATAATAAAAACAGAATAACAGAATTAAAACTCCATGGAAATGTCACCATTTCAGTTGGGTCTATCCAGTAATGAATTCTAGAGTAGAGTTCATACAGAAACACAAAAAGTGAATAACATCCAAGCATTCTTTGAGAAGGGCTTTCCCATAGAGCATAAATTTCAGGAAGGTTCTGAAAGCAGAATTGTTTTGGACAAAGAACGTGAAGTAATCGATTACGAAAAGAAAGACATTGAACTAGTAAAAGATGAGAAGGTGATCCAGACCATGACAGAGATTAATGAGAATCGGACAAGTGTCTCTGAAACTATCATACAGAATTCACAGGATGGGTTTGTAAATGCGCAAGATGAGGCACGACTGTCAGATCACTGTTCACTGACTCCTGAGAACTGTACATCTACAAGAAAGGTAGAAGAGATTGTCAGGGTTCTGAAGGAGCAGCAATCACATGACTTACTTTGTCCGGTTTGTGGCTCATGCTTCACTAAGCGTGTTATTTTACGCAAAAGGAGTGCACAGTTTCAGTGGACAGATGGGTAAAACACCTGATGATGATGCACAAGCTGCTCTTTTAGAAGGTGGACAACAGATAACTCAAGATGGGAATGACCAACCAGAAACCTCACAGGAGGACAGCGATGAAACTGAAGCTTATGGATGCTTGGCATGCTTTGCAGTTTTCTTTCGAAGAGTGGTGGGATCTTTACGGACACTGATAACAGTGGTATAATATCATATGAAAAGCTGAAAGCAGGTCTTCATAAGCTCGGTTCCCATATGGATGAATCAGAAGTGCAGACATTAATGGAGGCTGCGGATGATGATGGAAATGGCACGCTAGATTATCGAGAATTTGTTGCGGCTTCGCTTCATATGCAGAGCATAGACAACAATGAATACTTGCGTAAGGCATTTCTGTACTTTGACAAAGATGGCAGTGGTTACATTGAAATCAAGGAGTTTAGAGAAGCCTTAGCTGATGACTTTGGTCCAGATGACATAGATGTGGTGAACAACATTTTTAATGAGGTGGATGCAGACAAGGATGGAAAACTGTGAGGATGAATTTCTGAGATTTGCCCTGAAGTATCAACAGATTGTTGTTTTGGCAAAAAAAAAAACAAAAAAAAAAAACATGATAGTAAAGGCAAGAGGAGTTGCAATGTAAGTCTCCATAAAACATTCACAGATGCCATAAACATAATTTAGAGTTCAGTTAGCGCAGAAATAGACTTGTACAGAACTTGTGAAGAAATCCACCCGACAGGGGCCACAACAGAGACGTTAGACCGGGGATACAATAAGCCCACTTGAGGGGAGCGCGAGAACAAGCAACAATAAACAAGAAATGAAATCAGCACCGACATGGATTCACTGCTGAGAGGAGAGATATGGGCCAACCACAGCCGACACTAACAAAGAATCCGCCCCATAAAGCCCTAGTTGCAGAAATGCAGACAATATGAATCTGCCCAAAGAAGGTGTGAGAATGCAAGAATTTTGTTTCTGTCAATAAGCAGAGAAGAACCTATAAAAAAAATGCTATCTTCTGCGATTTTTCCATAGACGCTGAAGAATAGAATCTCTAACGAAGACACAATTGCCCAGGCAGCGAGTAAATCTGGTCATCTCAGTCAGACAGAGCCACCCACTGTTTTCAGTAAAATACGTTACAGATACAGACAAGTGTGATATTTAGGGGCAACCATGGCTACATCTCAGGCTGCAGACTATTATGCTTACAAAAGACCCCATGTGGCAAAATATCCAGCTCCTCCTGGAATGGAAATAGACGAGACTATTCTAAAATCAGTAGAGCAGAAGATGGGGTCTATTTCATTTAAATTTATGGTCAATGTCATTTAATAATTCAATTTATTTTGGTTTCTAATATAATTAAATTTGTTTGCAATCTTTTTTTTCTTCTAGTAGGTAGGCTTCAAGGTCCAGATTTTGAACCTAAGCTCTGATACCAAATGTAAGGACCATATCCAGACTGTATACATTTTTTTTTTTACAACCAGAAAAGAAACACATTGAAATTCAAATTTATTTAACACACACATTCCTGCCACTCATTTCAGGAAACATATCATAACATTTTCATACTTTTAACTAAGATCAATAGTAATGAAATACATATGTACCGTTCACCAAAAGGCGAGACTCCACTTGCTCTGTTGTTGCTGGTATTCCCTTGTAGCTGGTCACCTCCGCGAGTGAATGATAACGCACTTGATCTGAATGCGAAGACCCACAGGTTAACCTCCCAGCCTACTCCTTGGGTACTCTTCTTCCCCGCGGACCCCCGAGCTGCAATGGGGTTGTACAATGGAGGAAAGCACTAGCTGGTAGAGGAGAGCACACCTTGGCTCTAGAGTCCCCTCTCTAAAATCCTCTACCTCACCAAACTCACTATAGCTTCGTAATCACTGCTCTGACATCATCTCATCAATCCAACAATAGGGTTCCCAAAAGTCCTCTCTCCCATGGCTTGCCCCTTCTTTTATAAGAGTCCTCCTAGATGACACTTGGCATGTCATGCATATATATATATATATATATATATATATTATAATTCAATAGTTTGATTATTCACCTACCCATGTGTCACTCTCTCATCAAGGGTCACCCAAAATTATTTACTTAACTTTTTATTTAAAACTAATATTTTCCTCACCTCAACAAGATTCCTATTTCTTCTCCTAGTTGTCTCTTTATTCCCCCCTTTTATTCCTTAATTTGTGTTCATTACTTGAAGTCAATTAATGTGTCAAGATTTTATCCCCAATCTACTCCCTAATTTAACTCAGGTTATCTCTTAGATGGATATTCTTATGTTGGTTGTTGACACATGGAGCTTCTCTACATTTCTCTAAATTTAATTTATTATTCTCATTTTAATTCACCTTCCTCTTTTCTTAATTAGGTTTAAATTAGTTTAGGATTAATCTTTATCCTTACAATTATGTTTGTCTTTCCCCTTTTTCTAATTAAACCACATAATCTTCCTAGTACTTTCCAACATGGGAAGGGTAGAGTTTTTAAGGTACTCTATTTTAATTCTTCCTATGATCCTCCTTATTCCAAGTTTTATTTTTGATTTAATTATATTGGTTTCTAATCATTATTTACCCTTGATGTAAATTTACCTAGTTTTCATTCGTTGCTTATATTTATTTATTATGATTTATTTTTAATGATTCCAAGGGTGCCAAGTTTGGTTGTGCCCTTCAAGAACTTCCCTAGAAGTTCCAAGGGTGCCACACCTAATAGTTTATTTGTGATACCAAGGGTGCCAAGTTGGTCGTGCCCTTCAAGAAATTCCCCTGAAGTTCCAAGGGTGCCACACCACTTGCCCTTCAAGCATCCAGTGACTACGAGGGGAAAGTATAGTGCAACGTCATAGACCACTATCATCTCTTATGTTGCCTGCTATAGTGAGACTAATGGTGTCGAGGATCAAGGAATCCGCCTTGATGCGTGCCCCCCGGTAAAGTCCTCATGAGCGACCCAACTTTGGGACCAGCCCTCATGGCATCGTGATCTTCAAGGCGAAGGTGTTTCAACCCTTCCAGCCCAAGTCACGGTGGGAGTGCTAGTGGGTGAGATGAGGGACTCTGTCCCACCCCTCCCATGTAGTTCCATCCACTTGTACAACCCCATCACCCATATGTGAGTCATTCGGTCAAGCAACTAATCTGTGCCTGCAACCATTAATATATCATCAGAATATAGTTAAACATATATGGCAGATTCCAAGATCGACCTAGACTTTCAAAGATAAAATAATATGAATTTTCATCAAACCAAGTGTCATCAACTCGTCATATGCGAGTGCCTCTGATGGTTTCCTGCCATACTCAATAATCATTAGTAACAAGGTTTTTCAATGTTAGTCATTGTCATAATAGCATCATTAACAATTCCTAGTCATTCACATCATTGTCCATTGTAAGCCTGAACTAAAGAAAGTAGTCAACATAGGGGACACATCCATCATGGCTATCATCATTAAACATCAATGGAAACATACATGTTCATTAAGCTATCAACGTCGTAACATCAATAGAAATATACCTATTCATCAAATTTATCATCATCATGCTTTTAGTAGAGAGCATACATATTCTTTACTACCCTCATCATCATAAATTCAAATAGAGACCAAACTTAACTATTTAATGTTGCAATCATCAAAATACCGATAGATAAGATACATAACCATTCATGCTATCATAATATCAATGGAAAGCATTCATAAACATCACAACCATGAATATCTCAATTGCTAATAATAGTGTCATGTGCCCGGATCCTCAACCTGAGGTCCTCCTAGAATAAAGTATCTAAGATAATGTCATATTAGGGTCAGAAAACTAGAGTGGGCTCTACAAATCAGGTCCCCCTTAGGCTTAGGAGAAGATGGAAATATATGATAGACAGACCGAGAGAGAAAATCAACAGATGGGGATACATCAGAGTATTTGTGAATATCGCCGATCTCAAGATTGGGAGACACTGCAGGGACATTGGCGTTGTTTTTCACCTTATAGATTTTCTTCCATGCCTTACCATGAGGCATCTGAGGGCATTTATCTTTTAAATGACCCGTTCTGTGACATAGGGCGCACCTAAAAGGAACGCCCCAATAGTCCAGTCTTTGACAGGTAGTTAAATTGCCCCAGAGCAGATCGATGTGGTCTGGAAAACCACCCCTGTAGTCTTTTTCAATCAGAAGCCAAGCAACCCTCTTGTCTTTTGCACCTAGACATCCAGGATCTACGTAAACAAATTTGCCGATTGCATTGCCAATTAAGGAAAGAGTTTCCTTCGTCCACAGCTCTATGGGCAGCGTAGGTAATTTTACCCAGATGAAATAGTTCTGAGGGGTGTTCCGGAGGGGGTCGAAGCCTATGTACCATCTGTGTAGAGCCAGATAACTCCGCCCATGAACCCATGGAAGTTTCCAGATGATGTTGAGATCTTTGACCTTTAAAAAATGGAAACTATACCAATCACGCATAAGGCAGACAATGGTGGGCGTATATCCGATGAGAGGACTCCATTGAGCACCCAACCATTTCCGGATCTGGTTATCGTCCATATCCAGGAAGTGCCACTTCCCAATCAGGGCTTGTGTTTGCAAGCTAGTTATACGATCCGCCAGCTTAACTCCATCCAAGCAAATTGCAGGGGGGGGGGTAATTTTAGCAGGACGTTGGTTGTGTTTGCGTCGGGGAGCAGGTGGGGATTCCGAATTCAGATCAGAAACAAGATGGGAAGACTGTAAATGATCCGCCAGCCTGGCATGCCAATCAGGAGCCTTTAAAGTACTGCAGTATTTGGCTTCAGCTTCCATATCCACTCTAACCATATCCGACGTGTCTGAATCCACGTGGAGGATGTCCATTCAGGAAAATAAATGGTCTTCTGAAGCGGGGGCGATAGGGAGAGGATGGACACGAGTCAAAGCAGGCTAATTAAAAACCTTATCCCAAAAAAGCCACCTCGGGATCTCTTTGGCGCTTCGATAAAGGGGAAAATCTAAACAGAAGCCCAGAAGTACATAACAATATCCGAGGAGAATGTACTGGGAATCCTATAATTCTCCCGGTATAATTAGAAAGAGGCAAACATTCATCGACAAGGACTAAAGATAGTAAATAGAAGTGACCAGGGTGGCAGACGAGGATGTCCTTACTCTCAGATGGGTAGGCAGGGAGAGTAAAGGATGCCTACGGAGGATAGAAAATTTGAATATCTTTACATGATCCTCGTCAGATTGACGGAAAAGAAACGAAAATAGAAAAACTTGGTGCCTGAAAAACCAACAACGAACAAAATGGCGAAAATGTTACAGTCAAGAGGGAACCTCCGGGCAGACAATACAACAACATACAAACTCGAAAATACACCACCAATGGCCAATATTCAGACAAAAGTCAGTGCATGGTCTATAAACCATAAAGTATTTTCTGATGATATCTAAAGACGACCATAGTCATTCAGAAAATACAGACCAAGACATGGATGTAGGAAGAAATACAACCCTATCTCATAAGTTATCCCGAATAGCAAAAACTGATAGACCATTACATGATAGTATAAACAATAAAACCAGGGATATCTAATGCTAAGAAATAAATAGTTGCAGTCTTCTGTAAAAAATATATGTCACTCGTGTTCAGTGCTTCTCATATCCACCTTTGAAAAAACTATACTGCAACCAGAATATATATTGCGATGCATCCAATTTTTACGTAATTTAAAAGGGGAAAAGATACAGTAACCTTCTTGTCGAGCGAGAGCCGAGGGAGAAAAACGTCGCGATAGAGTACAGAGGATCGAATCCAAAGAGAAAACGTAGGGAACAATCTCGGCATAAACACTCCCGGGATACCATGTATAGCTAAGGAAAGTTCATTAACAGGTAGGGAGAAACTTAGACTCACCAAAATGACACTAAGTATAGTTTTTCATTTGTCAGGACTTTGAGAGAGGCATAGAAGTTGGGATTCTTGCATAAAACACAAACTGGTGGCAAGTGTAGCCAGGAAGGAACGTGGCGAGTGTAAATAGAAAGGGACATGCAGGCATGTACAAGGGAAAGGTCTCATATATGGAAACCTCTCATACTTGTTAAATGTCAAAAGGACTGGCATACGCACCTGCAAGTGGATGATAGGTTCGTCATGGGATGTATAAGGTGATGGGTCGCTATCGCAACGCTCCTCCACTCAGATTGCCGATCGGTGAGAAAATGGTTCACAAAGTAAATTGTCCAGCAGAATCTGCAGCCACAGTGTTTGTTTAGTATTTATATAATGCCATACATTCAGTAACCAGAGCTAGCAACTGATGCCAGCCAATCCATCTTCCCCTTTGTTCAATTCCAAATTGGTGAAAATTTTAAAGGGGCATAGAATTGAGATGGTGAAGAATATTGTGTTTGTAGTGGATGAGAGTGAGGAGAGTATGCGTGCCAGTGAATGGGCCTGCAAACATCTCTCAGAAATTGAAGCAGGAAAAGTAAATGAAACAACAAATATCTAGCAGCAGTTGTATAATTTGATTCTCATCCATGTCCAGTCAACTGATTCCTCATTTTTTGCGGGTCCTGGTATTTAGTTTCAAATCTCTTTCGGAATTTTCCCATTTCACTGCCTGCTCTATTTTTATAATTTTTTTATAACAAATATTTAAATAAACTGCATATTTAATTTTTTTTAAACTCATTAAAAAATAATTAAATTATTTGAATTTCAAAACTCATTAAAAATTAATTAAATTATTTGAAAGAACAAGAATTTTAATAATACAGGTAATACTTTTTTTTTTTCTTAAGGAAATTTAAGAGTTGGGCTCGTCCTGTGTTATTTTCTAAGCCCTTTGTTTTGGTCGGCTACAAGGGTCTCTGTGTTCAATTGGCACCACCAAACACTTCAGTCACGAGTACGTTCGGCGTCAAAGAGAAGTTCCATGGCGCAGGTGCAAACCTTGGACGCTATTTGCATTGGAGTAGTCTTTAACGCGACTTTTTGAAAGCCTTTCGGCGATTTTTTCCGGTGAAAATCCGGCAGTAATTTATTGGAATCCAAGTTTGATAGCTAATTTCTGCACAATGAAACCGTCCCAGGGGTTTTTCAGGGTGCTGAATCCGAATATGCAGTTAAAAAACCATTTTAACTGCAACAAATCATGATTTCATCTCAATTTCTTCCGCCGGATTCCGTCACCGGAATCTCAAAAAGTCGCATTATAGACAACTCCATTTGCATTAGGGTATGAGTACATGAGTCTTAAGAGAATTGTTTTGATTCCGGCATTAAACGAGTTTCTCAGGTTAAGCTTTACCATTAAGGGTTAGTCTTTGGCTCTACCGAATGACTCTTTCTTTTAGAAAATTTGTCAGTATTATGTATTATAGAACCTCTCTTTATATAGTGACATTGGGTCTTTTATTTTGGAGAACCCCAACTGTTAAAAGTACAACCTGCTTCCTAGAGAGCAATTCGCTACTGCATATTTTAATTACAATTCTAATTCGTTTGCCACCTATCATAAAGTTTTTGGGTATATATAAAATATTGTGCATGTTTTTCTTTTGTTCCTTACTATTATGAGTAGAGTAGATGGTTAAATACACAGGTTTGATAACGGTTGGATTTACTTTTAGCTGTCAAATTATTAATAATGCCTACTCTTCCAGCGAGCCATCTAAAGAAAAAATAGTTAGACTGTTGTTATTGCTATAATAAATTCTTCAATTGCATAATAACATTCAGATTTCTTTTATAGCCTTACCTAAGAGGTTTAACAACACATTTAAATCTCATATCATTCTTCCATAGTCTTAACCAAGAGATCAATAGCATATTTAGTAACACGTCTTTCATACTCTCAGACAAAATATTTTACAACGTATTATCTCATATCATTCTTTCATAGTCTCAACCAAGAGATCAATATCATATTTAGTAACAGGACTTTCATACTCTCAGACAAAATATTTTACAACATATTAATTTCATCAACCATCTTTTAAGTCTTAGTCGAGAGATTCTTTCCACTGTTTTAAAACTCTGACTCGAGTTTGGAACTGGCTGAGGGTCAAATCCAACTTTGTATCGACTCGACCAGTTTGATTTCAATGATTCGGTTGTCATAAAAAATACATTAAATACATTAAATTAATTTTTTGAAAAAGAATAATTTTAAATAATTTCATTCATGTTTCCAAACACAAAGCATTAGAATATAGAGAGAAGAAAACATATGATCAAATTATGCTCATAAATATATCCATTATATCAAAATGGCACCTAGTGCACTCTCAAATACATAAATGATATAGAAATCAGAATAAAAACACATAACCAAGGAGGCTCTAAATGGCCTCTACAACAAAAGTAAAACATCACTAGTCAGTACTGGCTACTATTAGAGAAGTCAACATCATCTGGCTCAAACTATGAATTAGAGTCAAACAGGGAAACCCATGGCTCCTCCTCCTCATCACGATCTCCAATAGCAACTATAGAAGTAGGCGCAACCGCTGCACGCTGAGATAGTTGTGAGGAAATGTGAGGAGGTTGGATAGCTTTTATAGGCTTGGGAGAGGTTAGATGGACAAGCAAAATACCTAAAACCAAAAAATAACCAATTTTAGAGTCTTCTTTCCCTTCAAATTTTGTGACTGACCGGGTTTGATTGGCTCGGCGATTTAAGTCGAACTCAGCCGAGCCGACCAGTCTATTACCGAACTCGCCAAATCGGTGATTGACTCGGCTAGTTCATTAACAAACAGGCCTTTGGATTGGATTTTGTACCAAGCTGACCCAGGAAGGGATCTGGCTTGGTCAACTCGGCCGAATTTTAAAACACTGATTATTTCATACCATTTTGGACTATATCAATAAGCTTTAAAGGTTTTCTTCACAAAAAGAAAGAAAACTATCTAATAACAATTATTTTTGCACCAATTTAAGCAAATTACAACTGAGCATTCAATACTTATCTGTTACGCTAAGGTTCTAGAATTTACGGATAAGGTCCCTCCACCCAACCTACAAAGAAATGGAAATTACATCCAAAACCTCCCCCCATGCTTCTCTACTTGAGAACAATTGTTTTTCCAAGAAGTTATGCAATTCACTAGCCTCAAGACTCTACTCAGTCCAACCCAGAATTCCCTCATAGATCCAATATGTGAATCCTAGAAGTATTCCATTGGCTCTCATCTAGCCCTGGAAAAACTTCTCAGTAGTGTCCTACCTTTTTTTTCCTCCTTCCCTCTCTTTTTGCTTGAGTTTTTTTTTTTCCTTTCCCTCAACAAGAAAAGGGAGGAATAAATGCTTAATTGTTAACTATCTAGTAGAAAAAGAATTACTAGGGTCCCTTCCGTAAATTCTAGGACCCAGCTTAAAATCTATTTACCACTTTTTCATTTATTCATCTACAACCACTACTTTAACCAAGTAATTATCAAGTTTACTTGCTATCTAATGTAAGTATTAAATATTTAAAATCACCTAAAGGTGTCACATCTCTGCCCACTTAAGTGAAACACCGTCCTTGTTGTTTGTTTCTTCAGTTGCCTTTGGAAACAACTTGGGATATAACTCCTGCATAAATTCTTTACTTTCCCATGTCGCTTCCTCCGGGCTAAAGTACTTCCATTGTAATTTAACTTGGATGATAGCTCACTTTTGTAGCATTATTTCTCTCGGGTCGAGTATATGCATAAGTTCTACCATAAACTCTCTGTCAGGTTCGAACTTTCAACACAATTTAATAAACATCAGTCATTTTTACTCCAAAGGTTATATGTACAGACATATTTTGTTTTACAAAATATGTTACCTTTATATCTTGCCAATTTATAACATGTATGTAATCGTAAACATATTTCTTTAAAAGTGACACATGAAACACATTATGAGTCCGTAAATGACTGGGTAAGGTAAGCCAATATGCCACACGTCCTATCCTTTCCAAAATTTGGAAAGGTCCATAATAACGGGTGTGATCTTTGAATGACTTCCCCACCAGAGAGAGCTCATTTTGGGTTTAACTTGCACATAAACATGATCGCCCACCTGAAATTCCTGGTAGGTTCTTTTTTTATCAGCATAAGCTTTTTGTCTGACCCGAGAAGCCTTTAAACTTTGCCGAACTCTTTTTACTATATTTTCCATTTCTTTTAGCATATCGGGTCATAAGATTAGCTTATTCTCAGCACTGTTCCAATTAGAAGGTACTCTACAACTTTTCCATACAATACTTCAGAAGGGCTCATTTTCAATGATTCATGGTAACTGTTGTTATAAGAAAATTCCACCAAAAGTAGGTATTCTTCCAACTTGCTCGACTATTTCATTACATACATTCGAAACATATCTTCGACTACTTGATTTACTCGCTTAGTTTGCCCATCCGTCCTGGGTGTGGTAAGAAGTAATGTAATGGATCTGAGTACCCAACCCAATGAAGAGTTCTTTCCAGAATGTAGAGGTAAAGTTTACATCCCTATCTGAGATAATAGTTTTACGCATGCCATGCAGTGTAAATATCTCCCTTATGAAGACATTTGCTACCTGAGATGTTTGGTAGGTAGACTTAACAGGGATGAAGTGAGCCCCCTTACTCAGTTTGTCTACCACTACCATTATGGAATCATTTTGTTTCTTAGTTTTGGGTAATCTGGTTATGAAATCCATAATAATTGTATCCCACTTCCACTCAGGAATGGGTAGAGGATGCAATAAACCAGCCGGGTGTTGATGTTCAGCTTTAACTTGCTGACATTCCAAGCACCTTACCAATTATTTTGAAATATCTTTCCTCATACCAGGCCAATAATAATTTGTTTTAATTGCAGAAAACAATTTTTGATACTCCGGATGTGTAGTATAGGGACTTTGTTGGAATTCATCCAATATAAATTATTTCATTGACAACTGATTAGGAACATACATTCTTCCCTTGAACATTATCATATTTTCATTATTGGTACCATATTCTGTTTGTTTCCCAAAATATTGTGCAAGTTTAGTTTGCTACCAAATATATTCATATTCCGGATATTTCAAGACAACCTCCTTAATTTGCTTAGAAAAATTGAACTCCACTTAACTATAGGAAATTTCATAGACATGATGCAACCTTCTGCTTAATGCGTCGGCCACACAGTTTTCCTTCCCTTTAAGATGTTTGATGTCAAAGCGAAACTCACTCAATAATGCAATCCACCTGGCTTGACGTGCATTTAAGAGAGGTTGTTTAAAGAAGCTAGTTAAATTGTTGTGATCCGTCATCAGCGAAAATATTTTCCCCAACAGGTAATGCTACGATACCTTCAAGGCATGGACCACAACTATTAACTCCAAATCATAAGCATAATATCTTTGCTTGTGTTCCTTCAACTTACAAGATTCGTAAAAAATTACCCTACCTTCCCGCATTAAGACTCCCCCGACACCTTCTTGGCACGCATATGTACAAACTGTAAAATCTTTTTCTGGATCCACAAATTTCAGCATAGGCATGGTGGTGAGCAAATGTTTCCGATTTTCAAAACTTTGTTGACACTCTTCCGACCACCTAAAAACTTTTCCTTCTTTTTTGCAAGGAGGTGATCAAGTGTGCAACTTTAGATAATCCTTTAATAAATCGCCAATAATATCTGGCCAAACCCATAAAGGAATGTATATCTGCTACATTAGCTGGAGTAGGCCATTCCATTATGGTTTTGAGTTTCTCCGAGTCTACAACTATACCCTCTGATGGAATAATATGTCCTAAATATTGGATTTGATCTTTATAAAAGTCACATTTACCTAATTCGACATAAAGCTGATTTTCCCTCAAAGTTTGCAGAACTATTCGAAGGTGTTCTCGATGGTCCTCCATATTCTTAGAATATACCATAACATCATCAATGAAAATAAGAACAAACTTATCTAGAAAATGGTGAAATTTTCCATTCATCATACTCATGGATGTTGCTGGAGCATTAGTGAGTCTGAAGGGTAGGACAACAAAATCGTAGTGTCTATAACAAGTTTTGAATGTTGTTTTATATGTGTCCTCATCTTTAATTCATATCTGTTGATATCCAGATCATAGATCAATTTTTTAAAACATCGTAGTGCCTTTAACTTGATCAAACAGATCATCAATTTTGGGCAATGTGTAGGAATTTACAGGGTAAGTTCCTCAGACAGAACACCAAAGGACACCGCTCATGAACAGATCACAGATCAATACACTAGTATTGTTGACGTGGTTAAAAGCATCAAAGAGAGAAATAGTCCACGGCTTGAGCCAACACGGCCACTTCAGGCAATTTATTAATAAAAGAATGAAAATTTACATAAGCTTCTCTCATGAACGGTTACCCTACAAATTACCCTCCATGCTCTTTAAATAGAGATCATGGACCAATCGGGTTTTAAGCCAAAGATCAAGTGTCAATAATACCGAGGAGAGAATGAACTGTCAGATCACTACATATCATGACTGTCAGATTGTAAGTTACAAAAGTACATAGTAAAGAAACAAACTTTACCTAACTCTACACTAGACCAAGTTATAATTAACTATTTCCTATGTGTCAGAATATCCTAACATCCCCCCTTAAGAACAACTTGGGATAGGATTGAAGGATGTACAAATATGACACAATAGGAGAAGGAAGGAGGCATTAGAGCCTATCCCCCCTTAGTGACAACTTCCTGAACTCCAACCATAAATCGAAGTTTAGTAAGCTTCGCCTCTGTGAGAGCCTTTGTAAAGATGTTTTCAACTTGATCATTTGTTGAACAATATTGCACTTCAAGAACATGGTCGTGAATGAGCTTTTTGATGAAGTGCATGTGCAGTTCAATGTGTTTGTTGCGCTGATGTTGGACTGGATCTTTGCATAGTTGAATGAAAATTTCATTATCACACCAAAGTGTAGTTAGATGTTGATGCTGAAAGCCAAACTCTGACAGGATCTGACGAAGCCACATGGCTTCCTTACTAGCTTCTACGACACCACGATACTCTGCTTCTGCTTAAGAAAGAGAAATGGCACTTTGTTTCTTGCAAGCCCATGTAATAGGTCCTGAACCAAGAGTGAACACATAACCTGCAGTAGACTTCTGATCATCAGGGTCACCAGCCTAATCAGAATTAGTGAAACCAACCAATAGAGGAGATGCTTCTGCACTGTAATGAATCCCAGACTGAATTGTACCTCAAACATAATGATGTATTCTTTTAGCTGGTTTCCAATGACTTTCATGTGGGTTTTGCATAAATCGAGAAATAAGGCCAACAACAAAGGAAAGGTCAAGACGGGTATGGGTCAGATACAAAAGCTTTCCTACAAGTTGACGGTATATGTAGCATCAACTTCAGGGGAAGTACAAGTGACTGAAAGTTTGGCTCCAGACTAAAAGGGAGAAGGGGTTGGATTACAATCTTCCATGTGAAAATGGCGTAGAAGATCACATGCATACTTGGACTTGGAAAGGGAAATACCTTCCTTGGATGGCAAGACTTGAAGACCAAGAAAATAATGCAAATGTCCTAAGTCTGTCATTTCAAACTTATTTTTTAAGGCTGGACTTCACATGGTTTATAAGGTTGGGATCATTACCAGTAAGGATAAGATCATCAACATAAAGAACAAGAATGATAAGAGACTTGCCCATTTTCTTGGTGTAGACAGTATTGTCAAAATGACACCTAGAAAATCCAGTTTCTAAAAGAAAGCTATCCATTTTGGCATACCAAGCCCGAGGGGCTTGCTTGAGACCATAAAGGGATTTCTTAAGCTGACGTACAAGGCTAGAGTTTGTTTGTATAAAGCCAATAGGTTGTTTATCAACTTTTCCATCTGGTCCATACTTGGTTCTGTAAACCCATTTGCATCTAACAAGTTTTTGTCCCTTTGGAAGGGGAACAAGATTCCATGTATCATTTGCCAATAATGAACGATATTCTTCATTCATAGTTGTGTCCCAATTTGGATGCCCTGAAGCTTATGCAAAGGTGTCAGGATCATAATTAGATGAAGCTTGAGCTAGTAAAGAAGAGGCTCTATTGAACTGAGAACGTGTATGTCGTTGATCTGTAGGATCACCAACAAGAGCACTTGTTGCATCCCGAGTAGCATGGACCCATTTTGGAAGCTGAGGAGTTGAAGGAGGATCCTGAGAAAGTGGGGGAGGATTGTCATCCTCGCTGTCATCATCGGAAGAAGAAATATTTTCAGAAGTAGAAGGGATAGAGAGAGGTGGCACATCCGCCAAACTAGGCTCGTAGGCCAATATATTTTCAGCAAACTTTACATCTCTTCTAATGATAACATTTTTGGACTTAAGTGGAATAAGTCTGTATCCTTTGACATCTTCAGAATATCCAACAAAAATACATTTTTCACTTTTAGGTTCTAAAGCTTTATGTTTCTCATCTGGAATATGGGCCCATGCTTCACTTCCAAAAACATGAAAGTGACTTACATCTGGTTTAATTGAGATCCATGCTTCTTCTGGAGTGATATTCTTTAAAACCTTCGTAGGAGTGCGATTTATTATGTAATTTGCACAGTTAATTGCTTCTGCCCAAAAAATAAGACTAATTCCTTTAGATTGAAGCACACAATTAGCCATTTCCTTTAAGATATGATTCTTCCTTTTAGCTACACCATTTTTGTGTGGAGTATATGGAACAATATGTTGCATTTGAATTCCATTCTTAGTGCACAAGTTGATGAATTTGTTGTTAACATATTCTCCGCCATTATCAGATCTTAGCTTAAGAATTTGATGTCCATATTGTTTTTCAACAAAGGCCTTAAAGGCCAAGAAGATGTTAAATACTTCACTCTTGAGTTTTAAGAAGTATACCTGAGTGCGTCTAGAGAAATCATCAATGAAAGTTAACAAATACTTGTAGCCAGAGAATGAAACAACTAGAAGTGGACCACATAAATCACTATGCACAAGCCGTAAAGGGGCTGAAGCGTGCCAAGAGGTATGTTTTTCAAAACTATCCCGATGATGTTTTCCGAGTACACATCCACAACAAACACCATCTCTACAAGATACCATTGGAAGACCTGTCACCATATTTTCTTTACATATATTCTGAAGGGAACAATAGTTTAAGTGACCAAATCGCTCATGCCAAAGTTTGCTCACTTCATCATTATGAGAAACAAATACCGAAGGAAGATTTGATGACCCAAAGTTGTTAAAATTATACAACCTTATAGAATCATCAGCAATGCCAGTAGCTAAAATCTGTCTAGGATCTCTTAGGTCCTTAATTACAACATCGTGAGGTGAAAATTCAATGATTTTACCTTCACCTGAATGAGTTATCTGATATATAGATAGAAAGTTGCAAGATAAGGTTGGAACACATAATACATCATTAAATTGACCATTGTCTATATGAATAGTTCCAGTCCCTACAACACTAAGAGATGTATCATCACAAACATATATATTTTTGGTGTTACAATCATTTAAAGAAGAAAACATGGCTTTGTTTTTGGCCATGTGATAAGAAGCTCTAGAATCAATGAGCCACTCATGAGAATTAGAAGAAGAAGATACATTTAGTGCATATCTAGACTGAGATGTTTGACAACCACATGCAGAAAGTGTTATTCTTGAAGATGAAGTTGAAGTTGAAGAGTGCTCCAAATGGATATTATGCTTCTTCATTGCTACTTCCAAGGCTTCCATCTTCTTAAAGCATTTGGATTCTAAGTGGCCATCTCGATTACAAAAGTGGAAATGTCTATCAGTGTTCTTCCCTTTGTTTTTATTTGCCTTATCATTTTGTTGGAATGATTTTTCATTTTGAGACTGAAATTGCTTCGGACCCTTGTTTGGTTTAGGACCATTCTTTTTAGGATACGACTTCTTAGGATTCTTTGAATTTGGTTGCTGCTGGGCGGCTAAGGCTTTCTTAGAAGAGTTTCCAAGATTAAGAAGATCAAGGTGTAAGAGTTTTTCTTGTTCTCTTATTAAAGAATCACAAAAGGCATCAAAGGAAGGGGACTTGTAGTCTTGTCCTTGAGAAATGAAGGCTTCTCTTGTATAATGGAAGGTGGAAACAAACACAGAGTAGGCTGGTTCCAACTTAGTAAGAATTGAATAGATAAGGTTACCATCTTCTTTCTTAACCTTAACACCTTCCAAGAGAAGTCTAAGGGTCTTGATCTTGGATAAAAAGTCTTCAATGGAAGAAAAATTATTGGGGTCCAATCTAAGCAACTCTTTTGCGAGTTGATGGGCTCTAAGTTCATTTTTAATTTCAAAAACTTTAGTGATCTGTTTGATTGTTGTTACTCCTATAATAAATTCTTCAATTGCATAATAAAATTTAGTTTTCTTTTATAGTCTTACCTAAGAGGTTTAACAACACATTTAAATCTCATATCATTCTTCCATAGTCTCAACCAAGAGATCAATAGAATATTTAGTAACAGGGCTTTCATACTCTCAGACAAAATATTTTACAACATATTATCTCATATCATTCTTTCATAGTCTCAACCAAGAGATCAATATCATATTTAGTAACAGGGCTTTCATACTCTCAGACAAAATATTTTACAACATATTAATTTCATCAACCATCTTTTATAGTCTCACTCAAGAGATTCTTTCCAGTGTTTTAAAACTTTGACTTGAGTTCGGAACTTGCTGAGGGTCAACTCCAACTTTGTATCGACTTGACCGGTTTTATGAAAAATAATAATTTTAAAGATTTTCATTCATGTTTCCAAACACAAAGCATTAGAATATAGAGAGAAGGCAACATATGATCAAATTAGGCTCATAAATATATCCATTATATCAAATTGGCACTTAGTGCACTCTCAAATACATACATGATATAGAGATCAGAACAAAAACACATAACCAAGGAGGCTCTAAATGGCCTCTACAACAAAAGTAAAACATCACTAGTCACTACTGGCTACTGCTAGAGAATCCAACATCATTTGGCTCAAACTCTAACTTAGAGTCAGACAGGGAAACCCATGGCTCCTCCTCATCATCACGATCTCCAATAGCAACTGTAGAAGTAGGCACAACAGTTGTACGCTGAGATAGTTGTGAGGAAATGTGAGAGGGTTGGGTAGCTTTTATAGGCATGGGAGAGGTTAGATGGACAAGCAAAAAACCTAAAACCAAAAAATCTTCTTTCCCTCCAAATTCTGCCATTGACTGGGTTTGATTGGCTCAGCGGTTTAAGTCAGACTCGGCCAAGCCAACTAGTCTATTACCGAACTGGCCAAATCATTGACTAACTCGGCTGGTTCAGTAACAGACAGGCCTTTGGACCGGATTTTGTACCGAGCCGACTCGGCAGGGATCTGCCTTGGTTGGCTCGGGCGAATTTTAAAACATTGATTATTTCACACCATTTTGGACTATATCACTGAGCTTTAAAGGTTTTATTCACAAAAAGAAAGAAAACTACCTATTAACAATTATTTCCTCACCAATTTAAGCAAATGACAACTGAGCATTCAATAATTACCTACAAGGAAATGGAAATTACGTCCAAAACCTTCCCCTGTGCTTCTCTACTTAAGGACAATTGTCTTTTCAAGCAGTTATGCAATTCCCTAGCCTCAAGACTCTACTCAGTCCAACCTAGAATTCTCTCATAGATCCAATCTCCGAATCCTGTAAGTATTCCACTAGCTCTCATCTACCTCTAGAAAAACTTCTCAGTAGCGTCCTACCTTTTTTTCTTCCTTCCCTCTCTTTTTGCCTGAGTTTTTTTTTCCTTTCCCTCAGCAAGAAAAGGGGGGGAATAAATGCTTAATTGTTAATTGTCTAGTAGAAAAAGAATTACTAGGGTCCCTTCCGTAAATTCTAGGACCTAGCTTAAAATCTATTTACCACTTTTCCATTTATTCATCTACAACCACTACTTTAACCAAGTAATTATCAAGTTTACTTGCTATCTAATGTAAGTATTAAATATTTACAATCACCTAAAGTTGTCACATCTTCGCCCACTTAAGTGAAACACCATCCCCGGTGTTTGTTTCTTCAGCTGCCTTTGGAAACAACTTGAGATATACCTCCTGCATAAATTCTTTACTTTCCCATGTGGCTTCCTCTAGGCTAAAGTACTTCCATTGTACTTTAACTTGGATGATAGCTCAATTTTGCAGCATTATTTCTCTCGGGTCGAGTATATGCAAAGGTTCTACCATATGTAATATCCCTCCCCTTAATAACAAATAATAAATAATAAAAATAATAATATAAATAATAAATAATAAATCACTTAATAATAAATAATAAAACTAATAAATCATAAATAAATGATATTTAAAATATATACAAGAAAATAAATAAAAATAATAAAAATAAAATGGTTATTCTCTAAATAAGAATAAATAGAAATAAAACAAAAAAAACGGGAAAAAGAAGAAAATAAAACAAGAAAGCTAAAGAAAAGAAAAGAAATAAAACAAAAAAACTAAAAAAATCAGAAGAAAAGTAAATAAAGCTAAAAATCAAAGTCGCATGTAGACACATGGAGTGTGTGCATGTGGTTCCCCATCCAATGTTTGCTCTATTTATTAGAGAGTGAGGAGGATGGGAGGCATTCCATCTTTCCGAGTTTCTATCTTTCATTCTCTTGGGGTAATGGTGTTCTAAGAATTAGGAGTCACTGACAGTAGTATGTTGATTGAGGGCTTGGGGGTGGCCAGTTGTAGCAGATCCTTGCACAATTGAGCCTACAGTTGGGTGGAGAGTCGTCCCCAAAACCTTGTTATCATCTGCCAGACTTCGATCACAGGTAATATAGGTATGAGTTTATTTGTTTGTTTATGATTTTAATTAGGAAATTAACTTTATATTTACTTTCTACTGTTACATATGGTATTAGAGCAGGGCTCAACCCTTAGGGCCTATGGGCATCTAAAAATAAATAAAAAACTTTGTCGAAATATTTAACTTGACTTGTTTTTGAAAGTTACAGGATGCTTATTTTCCTACAAGTAATTTCCATGGCAACTGAACTTTGGAATCAGGGTTTCTAGATTTCCGCAATTCTGATTTGTTTTCATTAATTCGTTAGCCATTTTTAACAATTGTTTGCAGGCTCTACCATAACATAAACTGAGTGGTGTGTGTTTTATGATAGGGCTTTAAAATTTTAGTTAGTAACACCTTCTTTCTCTTAGGAACAAGGCTACTTCCCGAAGATAAGACTGGGCCACCAATAGCATTATCATGTGATTCGCTGATGCCATTATCTTTCTCAACGGTTTTACCCAAGCTACTCGAATTGGAATAATACTCCAATTCTCGTCGGATCTCTTGCAATTTTTGCTTTCTTGCGACTAAAAAAAAAAAACTTTGATCTGCTCACTATTTCTGAAAAGCCCAGGCAGAGAACTGTCCACTTCCTCGTGAGTTTGCGGCAGGTAACCGTATTTTTCCCTGGAAGGGTGGCTTATATCCTGCTTACCTCTATCACTAGGATTTGAAGTAACGACTTGCTGGTTATTTTCATTAATTTTTTTTTGGGTTCCACGCGCTGATACGAGTATAACCTGCCATCGATTTTGTGTCCTATATCGATCTTTTTTCCATCTCTTATCTTCATGAAATTGCTGCTCTTCACAATAAAGTATCTAGAATGTCCTTGTGGAAGCGGTATTGCAACAGAGACTGTGTTAGGTTAACTAAATAATCCATTTTTCCATGGGGTTTAACGATTGGCCTTGACTCTGATTAGCCTTGACTCTGATTTTTTTCCTGAAAACACCTGTGTTTACCCTTCATGTAATCAGCCAGGACTACAGAGCCGCGTTCGTGCATCTCCTTACCCTGTTCTAGCGCCGAAAGCTTACCATAAGCCCGTAAAACTGTGGCGAATAGGAATCCATCGGGCTCCATACCTGTAGAGAGCATCTGATGATACGATGTCTCCTTCGCAAACCCATGTCTGTTATAAGCTCCAATCATCATGGTCCATGAGAAGATAGTTCGTTCAGGCATTTCGTCAAATACTTTGCGTGCATATTTCATACATGTCCACTAGAGTGTTGAGTAAAAATTTGTCTAACATGAAGCCATTCATATTCATGTGCAAATGCGTTATTTTTCCCTCCGGCAAAGCCCTCTTCTCAATGCAGCCATGCAAAATGCACTGATAAGAAACCCCTGTTTACAAAGTGTTTTAATGATCTTTCGAGGATCGTTTCGGAAATGATGTTCAATCCTCAATCCTTGTATACACTTACATTTCAAATTTTTTAAGGTGAAGACGCAATCTCATTGAGGGATTTCTCTCAAAGATGCAGGCCCATTTAAGCCTAATCCTTGCTCAGAAAAAGAATTAACTTCAGGAAATTTAATTTGACAAACATTTATATAGAAATTTTTTCAAATCTATTTGGCGAAGGCTTGCTTGTGTTAGGTATTCCGACACATAGGAAATAGTTAAGTATAACTTGGTCTAGTATAGAGTTAGGTAAAGTGTGTTTCTTTACTATGTACATTTTGTAACTTACAATCTGACAGTCACGATATGTAGTGATCCGACGGTTCATTCTCTCCTCGGTATTACTGACACTTGATCCGTGGCTTAACACCCGATTGGTCAATGATCTCTATTTAAAGAGCATGGAGGGTCATTTGTAGGTTAACTGTTCATGAGAGAAGTTTATGTAAAATTTCATTCTTTTATTAATAAATTGCCTAAAGTGGCCGCATTGGCTCAGGCCGTGGACTGTTTCCCTCTTTGAGGGTTTTAACCACATCAAAATACTGGTGTATTGATCTGTGATCTGTGTGTGAGCGGTGTCCTTTGGTGTTCTGTCTGAGGAACTTACCCTGTAAATTCCTACATGTATCAGAGCTATTTGAGGGTCGCGTCCGTCGGTGATCCAAATCTGAAGCCGGTAGAACTGCATCCGACTATCGTTTCCTAGATCTACTGTTTCTGACTACTTTCAGGCCGAGAGGACTGCTCTATTGTGTTGGGAGCATCTGTTCCAGTGGGGAACCCCTTTCGTTTCACACGAAAAGGTTTCCGGTAGCCCTAGCTACGTCATTTTTAAGATCTGGAGGTATACAGTGTTTATTTGCAGTTTACAGTTATTTTCTCTCTGTTTATTTCAGTTTCGGTTTATTTAGCTTTTTGTTTTTTTTTATTACCGGATCTATACCTTTCATTTCTGCGTATGCTCTTTGCCCCGCAACTCTGTGCGATCTGGGCAAATTAGAAACAGAAAGGAAGGATTTTTCTCATGCGTATGCTCTTTTCCGATGCGCCTTAGTGTGATCTCGGAAAATCAGAAACATTGAGGAAAATATTTAGTTTCCGGCTAAAGCTAACTTCGAGCCATAAGGTTCGTTTTTTTTTGTATGTCCATGTTGGGTTTTTTGTTTTTTGTTTTGTAGGGAAAAAGAGCTTTCTCAAGCAAGCATGCAACCCAAAGCTTTAGTGACTAAAAAAATCACCCCCCCCCCCCCCTCTCTCTCAAACTTTTAGTTTAGCTCACTTGGTCCAAAGCTAATTTATGAGAGTAGAGGTCTTGAGTTCAAGTCTCCTTTTTGTGGGGGCGGATTTTTCATTCCCGCACTTCGTCAGCATCTTCATCAACTTTTCTTCAAAAAGCCATAACTTCTTCATCCGGAAGCCGTTTTCAGAGCCGTTTTTTTGAACCAGCCTAATTTTTCGAGATCTTTCCATTGGAACACTTAGTTTCAACATCTATAGCTTCAGTTTATGTTAAAATGGAAATTCCATGCCAAGTTATTCTTGATAGCACCAACTACTTTCAATGGTGGTCCTACATTGTGGATTTACTTGGAAGTAAAGGTCTCTACAGAATAGCCTCAGGCCAAGAAACCAAACCGAAAGATGAAGATAAGGCAACTAAATGGGAAAATAGGCAAGATCAAGCACGTGGGTTGATAGGGATGTCTATTTCTCCCGATTTTAGATTCCATATTGCAGAACTTGATACTCCTAAGGAAGCAATGAAACAGATCACTAAAGTTTTTGGAATTAAAAATGAACTTAAAGCCCATCAACTCGAAAATGAGTTGCTTACATTGGACCCCAATAATTTTTCTTGCATTGAAGATTTTTTGTCCAAGTTCAAGACTCTTAGACTTCTCTTGGAAGATGTTAAGGTTAAGAAAGAAGATAGTAGCCTTATCTATTCCATTCTTACTAAGTTGGGACCAGCCTATTCTGTGTTTGTTTCCACCTTCCATTCTACAAGAGAAGCCTTCATTTCTCAAGGACAAGCTTACAAGTCCCCGTCCTTTGATTCATTTTGTGATTTTTTAATAAGAGAACAAGAAAAACTCTTACACCTTGGTCTTGTTCATCTTGGAAATTCTTCTAAGAAAGCGTTAGCCGCCCAGCAGCAACCAAATTCAAAGAATCCTAAGAAGTTGTATCCTAAAAGGAATGGTCCTAAACCAAACAAGGGTCCTAAGCAATTTCAGCCTCAAAATGAAAAATCATTTCAACAAAATGATAAGACAAATAAAAACAAAGGGAAGAAGACTGATAGACATTGCAACTTTTGTAATCGAGATGGCCACTTAGAATCCAAATGCTTTAAGAAGATGGAAGCCTTGGAAGCATCAATGAAGAAGCATAATATCCATTTGGAGCACTCTTCAACTTCAACTTCATCTTCAGGAATGGCACTTTCTGCATGTGGTTGTCAAGCATCTCGGTCTGGCTATGCACTAAATGTATCTTCTTCTTCTCATTCTCATGAGTGGCTCATTGATTCTGGAGCTTCTTATCACATGGCCAAAAACAAAGCCATGTTTTCTTCTTTAAATGATTGTAACACCAAAAATATATATGTTGGTGATGATAGATCTCTTAGTGTTGTAGGGACTGGAACTGTTCATATAGACAATGGTCAATTTAATGATGTATTATGTGTTCCAACCTTATCCTGCAACCTTCTATCTGTATATCAGATAACTCATTCAGGTGAAGGTAAAATCGTTAAATTTTCACCTCACGATGTTGTAATTAAGGACCTAAGAGATCCTAGACAAATTTTAGCTACTGGCATTGCTGATGATTCTACAAGGTTGTATAAGTTTCACTACTTTGGGTCATCAAATCTTCCCTCGGTATTTGTTGCTCATAATGATGAAGTGAGCAAACTTTGGCATGAGCGATTTGGTCACTTAAACTATCGCTCTCTTCAGAATCTATGTAAAGAAAATATGGTGACAGGTCTTCCAATGGTATCTTGCAGAGATGGTGTTTGTTCCGGATGTGTACTCGCAAAACATCATCGGGACAGTTTTGAAAAACGTGCCTCTTGGCACGCCTCAGCCCCTTTACAGCTTGTGCATAGTGATTTATGTGGTCCACTTCCAGTTGTTTCATTCTCTGGCTACAAGTATTTCTTAACTTTCATTGATGATTTCTCCAGACGCACTTGGGTATACTTCTTAAAACTCAAGAGTGAAGTATTTAACATGTTCTTGGCCTTTAAGGCCTTTGTTGAAAAACAATCTGGACATCAAATTCTTAAGCTAAGATCTGATAATGGCGGAGAATATGTTAACAACAAATTCATCGACTTTTGCACTGAGAATGGAATTCAAATGCAACATACTGTTCCATATACTCCACAACAAAATGGTGTAGCTGAAAGGAAGAATCGCACCTTAAAGGAAATGGCTAATTGTATGCTTCAATCTAAAGGACTTAGTCTTAATTATTGGGCAGAAGAAATTAACTATGCAAATTACATAATAAATCGCACTCCTACTAAGGTTTTAAAGAATATCACTCCAGAAGAAGCATGGAGCTCAATTAAACCAGATGTAAGTCACTTTCGTGTTTTTAGAAGTGAAGCATGGGCCCATATTCCAGATGAGAAACATAAAGCTTTAGAACCTAAGAGTGAAAAATGTATTTTTGTTGGATATTCTGAAGATGTCAAAGGATATAGACTTATTCCACTTAAGTCCAAAAATGTTATCATTAGAAGAGATGTAAAGTTTGCTGAAAATATATCGGCCTACGAGCCTAGTTCGGCGGATGTGCCACCTCTCCCTATCTCTTCTACTTTTGAAAATATTTCTTCTTCAGATGGTGAAAGTGAGGATGAAAATCCTCTCCCACCTTCTCAGGATACTCCTTCAGCTCCTCAGCTTCCAAAATGGGTCCGTGCTACTCGGGATGCAGCAGGTGATCTTGCCAATGATCCTACAGATCAGCGACGTACACGTTCTCAATTTGCAGAAGCTTCAGGCCATCCAGATTGGGAAGCAGCTATGAATGAAGAATATCATTCATTATTGGCAAATGATACATGGGATCTTGTTCCTCTACCAAAGGGACGAAAACTTGTTAGATGCAAATGGGTTTACAGAACCAAGTATGGACCAGATGGGAAAGTTGATAAACATAAGCTCGTCTTGTTGCTAAGGGTTTTTCACAAGTTGAAGGCATTGACTACACTGAAACCTTCTCCCCTATTGCCAAAATGAACTCTATCCGTTCTGTTCTTTCCCTTGCTGCCACTTTCAAATGGGAAGTCCATCAGATGGATGTTAAATCTGCCTTCTTGCATGGGGACTTGCATGAAGAAATCTATATGGAACAACCTATTGGCTTTATACAAATAGACTCCAGCCTTGTATGTCGGCTTAAGAAATCCCTTTATGGTCTCAAGCAAGCTCCTCGAACTTGGTATGCCAAAATGGATAACTTTCTTTTAGAGAAAGGCTTTTCTAGGTGTCATTCTGACAATACTTTCTACACCAAGAAAGTGGGCAAGTCTCTTATCATTCTTGTTCTTTATGTTGATGATCTTATCCTGACTGGTAGTGATCCCAACCTTATAAACCATGTGAAGTCTAGCCTTAAAAGGAAGTTTGAAATGACAGACTTAGGACACTTACATTATTTTCTTGGTCTTCAAGTCTTGCAATCCAAGGAAGGTATTTCCCTTTCCCAGTCCAAGTATGCCTGTGATATTCTACGCCATTTTCACATGGAAGACTGTAAGCCAACCCCTTCTCCCTTTCAGTCTGGAGTCAAACTTTCAGTCACTTGTACTTCTCCTGAAGTTGATGCTACCTTATACCGTCAACTTGTAGGAAAACTTTTGTATCTAACCCATACTCGTCCTGACCTTTCCTTTGCTGTTGGCCTTGTTGCTCGGTTTATGCAAAACCCACATGAAAGTCATTGGAAAGCAGCTAAAAGAATACTTCGTTATGTTCGAGGTACAGTTCAGTTTGGGATTCATTACAGTGCCGAAGCAGCTCCTCTATTGGTTGGTTTCACTGATTCCGATTGGGCTGGTGACCCTGATGATCGGAAGTCTACTGCAGGTTATGTGTTCACTCTTGGTTCAGGACCTATTACATGGGCTTGCAAGAAACAAGGTGCCATTTCTCTTTCTTCAGCTAAAGCAGAGTATCGTGGTGCCGTAGAAGCTAGTAAGGAAGCCTTGTGGCTTCGTCAGATCCTGTCAGAGTTTGGCTTTCAGCAGCAACATCCGACTACACTTTGGTGTGATAATCAAAGTGCCATTCAACTATGCAAAGATCCAGTCCAACATCAGCGCAGCAAACACATTGAACTGCACATGCACTTCATCAGAAAGCTCATTCACGACCATGTTCTTGAAGTGCAATATTGTTCAATAGATGATCAAGTTGCAGACATCTTTACAAAGGCTCTCACAGAGGCGAAGTTCACTAAACTTCGATTTATGGTTGGAGTTCAGGAAGTTGTCACTAAGGGGGGATAGGCTCTAGTGCCTCCTTCCTTCTCCTATTGTGTCATATTTGTAAATCCTTCAATCCTATCCCAAGTTGTTCTTAAGGGGGGATGTTAGGATATTCCGACACATAGGAAATAGTTAAGTATAACTTGGTCTAGTATAGAGTTAGGTAAAGTGTGTTTCTTTACTATGTAAATTTTGTAGCTTACAATCCGATGATCACGATATGTAGTGATCCGACGGTTCATTCTCTCCTCGGTATTACTAACACTTGATCCGTGGCTTAACACCTGATTGGTCCATGATCTCTATTTAAAGAGCATGGAGGGTCATTTGTAGGTTAACTGTTCATGAGAGAAGCTTATGTAAAATTTCATTCTTTTTCTAATAAATTGCCTGAAGTGGCCGCGTTGGCTCAGGCCATGGATTGTTTCCCTCTTTGATGGTTTTAACCACGTCAAAATACTGGTGTATTGATCTGTGATCTGTGTGTGAGCGGTGTCCTTTGGTGTTCTGTCTGAGGAACTTACCCTGTAAATTCCTACAACTTGCTAGGGCTTTTTATAGAATCCATTTTTTTTCTCTCTAAGCTTTCATGCATCTCTTGTAGAAAATGAGTCGTATATATGAATTAAATAAACATGTAACAGGTACACTTTTTATTCTGCACTATTGTTGTATAGCATTTCTATTGAATCTTGTTTGAGTTAAGTAATCAACCATTGATCATGGCTTTTCATTTTGAAATCAAGCCAAATATATTATGGAATTATGTACTCCATTATCATACCAGATTTTGTTAACGTGGAGAAATACAACAACCCGTGAAAAAGAGTATTGTTGCATAAATTCTTCTTCTAGTACTAGTAGTGTGAATACTTGGATAAACGAGTATAAACAAATACCAGTTCTATATAATTTGCTGAAGGAACAATTACCTACCTTGGATGAGGAAATGGTACTATTGATTGTGTAAATGGTACTATCTCTCAACGAATGTTTTGAACCACAACGTGAGGTTGATCTTATAGTATGTGCAGATTTCTCGACATTGTTGTTGAAAGGAACAATGGAATTGCAGGAACGTGCATAGCCATGGCCGCAAGCTTACAATCTTATGTCTTATGTCTTATGTAGGCAATTTTATGTCTTATCTGGGAAATTAATATGGCTAAACATATTGTAATTTAAGGGATTTGATATGGTGTTGCCTTCGCGGGTGTGCTTGCAGGCAGGGCATATAATTAATAAAATGATTTTATTTTGTGTTGGGGAGGAATAACCTTCCCAATCATCCGATCCGGTTTTGGGTAGGGTAGCGGTGTCTCTTCTTTATGGTGTGGAATATTTCTTTGATGGTTTGATTTCATAAATTTTCTTAGAATAGTCATAAGAATCTCAAGATACACTTGTTTAACAAATTATTTTAAAACATTCCATTTATCTTTTTTTTGTTTTTTTGTTTTTTTTTTCCATAAGTAATGATTACATAAACAGATACTTAACACAACATTTCAATTTATCTTTATCCTTAAAGTCATGAATCTGTAGAATTAATATTATTGTGACATATAATGTTTCTTTCCAAAATTCAATACCTTCTTAACACAATAGTGCCACCAATATTCTTAAGCTTTACTCATTCAAATTTTGTTTTATTTTACATTGATTTAATTCTTTAAGTTTTATGGTTTTATACTACAAAAATTGTGATAATTTATGGTTTAAGTATTGTAATTCAATTGAGTAACTAAATGTATATTTTAAATCTGGACGTATTCTAAATTTATTGTAGCTTTTGGCATGTGAGTAAGAAAGTAATGTATAATTTAACTGAATATCACAGGGTAGATCATGGCTCCTAAACGTCGAAGACAAACCCGAAACAACCCTGAGGTAGAAACACCACCTCCCGCCACTTCAGAGATAGGAACCCCAACTGAGAAAGCTATATTACATTCTGTTGGTCACTTTAATTGTTTATTAATAAAACAGTCGAGTGCCACATAAATTATCAACCCGGGAAAGTCTGATTATTCCAAAGGTGACTACGTACTGTATGTACTCAATCTTAATAGTATTAAAAGCTGTAGTATAAACAGTTCACTCTCTATTAAACCCCTACTCTGTGTTACAGCAGTTACAGCCTGTTGCAGGAATGGAATAAGAACAGATAATTAATTAAAGAAAACAAATCTGCAAAAGGGAGTGATGGTTGTCCTGTAACAAAGGATCAGGACCCTATCCTCAGAGTAAGGACTTTCAGCACCTGCCTCTGTTATCCAGTTCACCAATACACTCTGTGAATCCTAATCACCGGTGAGGCACTCATATACAACATCAATCAGTTAAAAGGAAAACAGAGTCTCAGCAAAAATAAAATATCATTAGAAGCAGTACTCGTAAATAAGATGTAAACAGAAATCACACACACAACACACAACAGAAAGGAGATGGGTGAATCTTGTGATGAAGGTGGGCCCTGTCCTTCTCACAAGATTCCCCAAAACACGGAAACTAAGATGAAATACTCAGAACAGAACTTTATTCATCTGTCAATATACCATATTACAAGAAAGATTCAGTCTCATCCCTTCACTATAATTTTTGTGTTACCGCCTGCTCATCCTCTCTACATACATATATCTCCCTCTAATGTAGATGTCTCCTCTTTATAGAGGAGACATCTATTACAAAATATTTTCATTATACATTCTAGTTCAACCCTTTATACCAAAAATAGGAAAATCAGTTCTTGTTAACAGAATGTTGTTACAGTCATGTGGATCATGATCATTACGACCAATGTAGTAATCGGTCGGACTCCTTTGTTGTTGCAGATTTGTTATGCAAATCTCAACTGTCTCCTCGAAGTTCGCATGCTGTTCTTGCTGTTTCAGCTTCGAGGTTCGTGTTGTTCTTGCTGTTTCAGCTTCGCGGTTTGCGTTGTTTCCGCTGTTTCAGCAACTGCAAAATGTGGTCCTGCCAGTTAGGCAGTTTCAACAACTGTTCAGCAACTTAGTCAACTTCAAGGATCAATTATAAAGATAGCATGATTACGTGTTGAATAATTAAACATATAGCAATGAGGAGAGTTACTATATACCTTTTGGAATGATTAAGTCAAAATACTAGCAAAAGCTTTCAACTAAGGGTTGAAGAGGGTAATATAATGACAAAATATAAGGTCAAAAATAGACAATATAGGATCCTAACACATTCCCTTGGGGAAATTACCAATATCTTTAAGGATTAGGTCTCAAGCCAAGGACGAGATCAAGGAAATGTGCAAAAGGAATTGGAACAAAAACAGAGACAAGACCTAAATTCTCAATTCAATGCCAAAGATGGACAAGCAACACTTAATATTATGAAAGAAGTCCAAAAATCCAAATTACTAGAGTTTACGGGTCTAGAAGGGGGTTCAAAAGCAAAAGCATGGGTAATGGGTGTCAAAAGAGCACTTAGTTTTAACGCATGCACTTCTAGGGAAAAGGCCCAGATATTAATGAGTCTACTAAAAGGTGATACCTTATTATGGTGGGTAAATGAAGAAACGAAGATGCAAGTCACCCCAGTGCAAGTTACATGGGAAATGTTTGAGGAAGTCTTCTGAACTAGGTACCTATTAGAAGAGTACAAACACCAACAAGTAGGTGCTTTCCATGAAGTACGATAGAATGGTAGATCTATCAAGGACTGTGAAGCTGAATTTTATTCGTTGGTCCATCACGTGGACTATATAGCTGATGATAAATGTCAAGCTGAAAGATTCTTGCATGGACTCGACCCCTTAGTCCGAGAAAAATTCGCCACGTGGAAACCCACCACTATGGCAACAACCACTAATTTAGCCAAACAAGTCCTGAGGAAGATAAATATGAAGAAACAAATGGTGATTGATGAAAATTCAGGAAAGGAACATTCCACAATGAGGTTAAATAAACCTGGGGGGCAGCCATATAGATTCCAAGGAAGACAAAACACAATTTCTCGGATCGCTAGCACAACTTCTCGACTGCCTCTAGGAGGATGTAAGAGTCAGCCTTACCTGAATAGTGGGTGGGGTAGAAGATTTGGTGGCCAAGGACAAGTACAACGTAAGAAGCAGGAACACGTAGAATGTTGGCAATGTAAAGGTCCACATTATAGAAAAGATTGTCCAAGCTATCAAACAGGAATTAAACAACAAGAATACAAAGCAAAAGGAGGAAGACCACAAAACCTACATCAAATTCATGTAGCCACAAACCATCGCCAGGCTGAGCACCAAGCTACTGTAGTAGAGTCTACAAGTATGATCAATAACATCCATATATCTGTGTTAATTGATCCAGGTGCCACTGATAGTTTTATTTCACCTTCAACAATACTTAGATGTGGATTGACAGCTCATGAGCAAAGTAACTTTAGAATGCTAGAAATGGCATCAGGCTCTCAACAATCAGTAGGGTCAATGGTAAGAGATTATAGTGTTAACATTGGGGGTGTGATACCAAGATGAACCTATATAGTACGACTCTAGGGACGTATGACTTAATTGTGGGAATGGATTGGCTTGAATCCCATCAAGCTATATTGGATTGCTATAATAAGACAGTTCTCATAAAAATGACCAAGGAGAAACCAAAGTAATAAAAGGGATTAGACGTGATGTTACGTTGCACCTCATATCAGCCAAGAAAGTTAATAAGTGTATGAGGAAAGGGTGCAAGATTTATGCGGTAGAAATGGTTCCTACCAATGAGAAGTCCTCGAATAAGTTGCACCCACTACTTTCCAAATTGTAGATGTATTCCCTCCAGAGCTACCAGGTTTGCCTCTAGTTTGAGAAGTGGATTTCTCCATAACTTTGAAACCAGAAGTGGAACCCATATCCAAAACACCTTATTGAATGACTGTTCCAGAGCTTAATGAATTGAGTATACAACTCAAAGAACTTCTTGATCAAGGTTTTATACGACCCAGTGTGTCACCTTGGGGTGCACCAGTGATCTTTGTAAAGAAGAAGGATGGAACTCTTAGGTTATGTATTGATTACCGAGATCTAAACAAGGCAACCATTCGGAATAGGTACCCCATGCCTCAAATAGATGACCTCTTTGACCAACTAAAGGGAGCTTCAATATTCTCCAAGATAGACTTATGGTCAGGTTATCATCAACTAAGAATTAAGGATGAAGACATACCTAAGACGAAATTCAGAATGCGATATGGACACTATGAGTTTATTGTTATGCCATTTGGTTTGACTAATGCCCCAGCAGCCTTCATGAACTTGATGAACAATGTCCTTTGAAAATATCTAGTCCGCTTTGTCCAAGTGTTCTTGGATGACATCCTCATTTATTCCCGTAATGAGAAAGAGCATCTAGAACACTTGAGGTTGGTACTATAATGGCTTAGAGAACATAAGCTATATGGAAAAATTTCTAAATGTTCCTTCTTTGAGAAAGAAATTCAATATCTAGGCCATACCATTAGTGGTAAAGGCATTGCAGTTGATTACAGTAAGATCGAAACTATAATGACTTGGTCCACTCCTCAGAATGTCAAAGAAGTACACAACTTTATGGGATTGGTAGGCTACTATAGAAGGTTTGTAGAAAGGTTCTCGTAGATATTTAATCCCATCACCCACCTCCAAAGGAAATGGGTTAAGTTTGAATGGACAAGTGAGTGTGAGAAAGCATTTAACGAGCTAAAACATCGACTAACAACGACTCCAATATTAAAAGTACTTGACATGGACAAGGACTTTCTTGTATGCACGAATGCTTCAGAAGAAGGATTAGGTGCAGTATTGATGAAAGATGAAGGGGTTATTGCTTATGCTTCATGAAAACTCAAGAACCATGAAATCAATTACGCAATTCATGATCTGGAATTAGCAGCGGTTGTAATGGCCTTGAAATTGTGGAGACATTATCTAATGGGGCGTCAATTTGAATTAAGAACAGATTATAAAAGTCTTGAGTATATCTTCACATAAAAGGACCTTAATGCTCGACAACGACGCTGGAGTGAGCTATTTAGTGATTATGATTTCAAGATATACTATGTAGAGGGAAAAGAGAATAAAGTTGCAGATGCTTTAAGTAGGAGACCTAGACTTCATTCAATATTGTCATTAAAGTTAGACTTGAGGAGCCGGATTCTAAATCATCTAGTAGGGGACCCACATTTCCAACAAATAAAATTTTCCTTACAAGAAGAGGTACTTGTGGCGACCAAGTGGGGGGAATACACCTTAGAAAATGATGGATTGCTATGATATAAGGGTAGGGTTTACGTCCTAGAAGATGATGATCTTCGGAATTTAATAATGAAGGAAGCCCATCAAGCTCCATATGCTGCACATCCAGGAGTCCAGAAAATGTATACAAACTTAAAACAACTATTTTTCTGGACAAGAATGAAAAAGGATATAACAAAGTTTGTGGCCCGATGTTTAGAATGTCAACAGGTTAACGCTGAACATCATCACCTGGCAAGGCTTTTACAACCCCATGATATACCAGAAACTAAGTGGGAAGTTGTTTCAATGGATTTTGTTGGAGGCTTACCTATGACATCCCAAAGACATGACTGTATTATGGTTGTGGTTCATAAATTAACTAAGAGTGCTCACTTCATTCCAGTCAAGACCACCTTTGAAGCATCAGCTATCGCTCAAATTTTCCTAAAAGAAATAATTTGCCTTCATGGAATACGACAAAAGATAATATCTGACAAAGACGCATGTTTTACTTCCAGATTTTGGAAAAGTCTATTACAATCTATGGGAACACAACTAAATTTTAGTACAACATATCACCCAGAGACAGATGGTCAAATAGAAAGAATAAACCAAGTGTTGGAGGACATGCTAAGAATGTATGTCATGGATCATGAAAAAAATGGGAGAAATACCTTCCCTTAGTGGAGTTTGCATACAACAATAGTTACCACAGTTCAATACAGGCAGCTCCCTTCGAAATATTGTATGGAAGACCATGTCGTACTCCGTTAAGTTGGGATCGATTAGAGGATCAAGTCATGTTGGGACTTGAAATTCTCCAAGAAATGGAAGAAAAAATGGCCACAATTAAATAGAGACTAAAAGAAGCCAGCGATCGCCAGAAAGGTTATGCTGATGCAAAGAGAATTGATAGAAACTTTGAGGAAGGAACCCAAGTTTTTAGTAGAATCAAACCCTTTAAAATTCCCTTTAGGATGGGTAAGGGAACAAAGTTATCGCCTAGATTTGTTGGGCCATTCACGATCCTAGAGAGGATTGGACCTGTTGCTTACAAGCTTGAGTTGCCATTCCATCTAAGAAGGATGCATAATGTGTTTCATGTTTCTATGCTTAGAAAATATGTACCTGACCCGTCCCATGTTTTCAAATTTGAAAAATTGTAGGTTTCCGAGGAAGGAGTCCTTCAAGTCGAACCATTCTGTATACTGGACCGTCGGGTTCGTCGACTCAGGAACAACGATTTTGAGCAAGTCAAGGTCCAATGGGACCAATATAGCCCAGGGTCAGCTACCTGGGAAGATGCAGATGTTATTTTTCAAGACTTCCCTTATTTACTTGATTAAAATGTGTGGAAATGCTTACTTAGTTAAGACAGATACTTGACTAATATGACATACTGATGCACATGTGGTTCTTATAGTGATGATGTATCCTTATGATTTGCATAGGATTTATGATGCTAGAATATGAGGTTTATTGACATATGGTTCATCTATTATGTAAAGTCATGATATATCTTTGATGTAATATGTTCATATCATAATTTAAAATGGTGAAGCATGTAATAGTTGCATACAAATGACATGCATGAGCACGCAGTTTGTTATTTTTTGATTAACAATGATGAATATTCTCATGATGACATGCAAGACTTGGCATGTGGATTATTTTCTATGATACTATGATGGTATAGTGAATGCATTGTTGCATGTTGAGCTGTAATGATCGACAGGACTACACATTGGGCTGTGAGGGCCGATTTATTTGATGATCTCGTGCGAGCCCATACGCATGAGGGAGAATAAGTAATACCACATGGGCTGGGGACAAAACTCAATCAACACTACATATGCCATTGGTTCCTTTGTCTTGTGTATAGCTCTTGAAGAGCTATGGGACCATCTTGAGGAGGTCAAGTGCTTGATGTTCTAGGCTAGGTGCCTGTTATTGGATTGGGATGCCGAAGTCTGGAAGGGATGTAAAGGACTTCGATGCCTGGGGCTGTGCACCTTAGTAGTTGTGGAGGGAGTGGGCCAGCCTTGCGAGATGCCCGGGGTCATTGAGTACCAGATTGGATGCCTGCCTTGGGGCAGATGAGGTCTGAGTCAGGCACGAGCCTTAGGGCCAGCCTTGGACTAGGATATAGACCTGGTCAGGCTTATGCTTGGTGCCAAAAATGGGAAAAAGGACAGAGATTCCTTGAGAATTCTCGGGTGTTGGGGACTTTCGATGCCTGCTGGTTATACTAGTTCAGCAGCAGGTGTTGGCAACATGAAGTAAATTAAATAATAAATAATAAATAATTCAACTTAACTACGGGACGAAGTTCCTTAAAGTGGGAGAGTATGTAATATCCCTCCCCTTAATAATAAATAATAAATAATAAAAATAATAAATAATACAAAATAATAAATAATAATATAAATAATAAATAATAAAACTAATAAATCATAAATAAATGGTATTTAAAATATATACTAGAAAATAAATAAAAATAATAAAAATAAAAATGGTTATTCTCTAAAAAAGAATAAATAGAAATAAAACAAGAAAACTAAAAAAATCAGAAGAAAAGTAAAGAAAGCTAAAAATCAAAGTCGCATGTAGACACATGGAGTGTGTGCATGTGGTTCCCTAGCCAATGTTTGCTCTATTTATTAGAGAGTGAGGAGGATGGGAGGCATTCCATCTTTTTGAGTTTCTATCTTTCATTCTCTTGGGAGAATGGTGTTCTAAGACTTAGGAGTCACTGGCAGTAGTATGTTGATTGAGAGCTCGGGGATGGCCAGTTGTAGTAGATCCTTGCACAATTGAGCCTACGGTTGGGTGGAGAGTCGTCCCCAAAACCTTGTTGTCATCTGGCAGACTTCAATCACAGGTAATATAGGTATGAGCTTATTTGTTTGTTTATGATTTTAATTAGGAAATTAACTTTATATTTACTTTGTATTGTTACACCATAAACTCTCTATCAGGTTCGAACTGTCAACACAATTTAATAAACATCAGTCATTTTTGCTCCAAAGGTTATATGTACAAACATATTTTGTTTTACAACATATGTTACCTTTATATCTTGCGAATTTATAACATGTCTGGAATCATAAAAATAGTTCTTTAAAAGTGACACATGAAACACATTATGAGTCCCTAAATGACTGGGTAAGGTAAGCCAATATGCCACAGGTCCTATCCTTTCCAAAATTTGGAAAGGTCCATAATAACAGGTGCGATCTTTGAATGACTTCCCCACCAGAGAGATCTCCTTTTGGGTTTAAATTGCACATAAACATGATCACCCACCTGAAATTCCTGGTAGATTCTTTTTTTATCAGCATAATCTTTTTGTCTGTCCCAAGAAGCCTTTAAACTTTGTCGAACTCTTTTTACTGTATTTTCCATTTCTTTTAGCATATCGGGTCGTAAAATTAGCTTATTCTCAACATTGTTCCAATTAGAAGGTACTCTACAAATTTTCCCATACAGTACTTCTGAAGGGTTCATTTTCAATTATTCCTGGTAACTGTTGTTATAAGAAAATTCCACCAAATGTAGGTATTCCTCCAACTTGCTTGACTATTGCATTACATACATTCGAAACATATCTTCAACTACTTGATTTATTCACTCAGTTTGCCCATTCGTCCTAGGTGTGGTAAGTAGTAATGTAATGAATTTGAGTACCCAAACCAGTGAAGAGTTCTTTCTAGAATGCAGACGTAAATTTTACATCTCGATCTGAGATAATAGTTTTAGGTATGCCATGCAATGTAAATATCTCCCTCATGAATACATCTGCTACCTGAGATGTTTGGTAGGTAGACTTAACAGGAATGAAGTGAGCCCCTTTACTCAGTTTGTCTACCACTACCATTATGGAATCATTTTGTTTCTTAGTTTTTGGAAATCCGATTATGAAATCCATAATAGTTGTATCCCACTTCCACTCAGGAATGGGTAATAAACCAATAGGGTGTTGATGTTCAGCTTTAACTTGTTGGCATTCCAAGCACCTTACCAAGTATTCTGTAATATATTTCCTCATACTAGGCCAATAATATTTTTTTTTTAATTGCAAATTACAATTTTTGATACCCCGGATGTGCAATATAGGAACTTTGGTGGAATTCATCCAATAGAAATTATTTCATTGACAACTGATTAGGAACATACATTCTTCCCTTGAACATTATCATATTTTCATTATTGGTACCATATTTTGTTTGTTTCCCAAAATTTTGTGCAAGTTTAGTTTGCTGCCAAATATATTCATATTCTGGATCTTTCAAGACAACCTCCTTAATTTGATTAGAAAAAATTGAACTCCACTTGTCTATAGGAAATTTCGTAGACATGATGCAACCTTCGGCTTAATGCGTCGACCACACAGTTTTATTTCCCTTTAAGATGTTTGATGTCAAAGGAAAACTCACTCAAGAATGCAGTCCACTTGGCTTGACGTGCATTCAAGTGAGGTTGTTTAAAGAAGCTAGTTAAATTGTTGTGATCCCTCATCAATAGAAATATTTTCCCCAACAGGTAATGCTACGATACCTTCAAGGCATGGACCACAACTGTTAACTCCAAATCATAAGCATAATATCTTTGCTCGTGTTCCTTCAACTTACAAGATTCGTAAAAAATTACCCTATCTTCCTGCATTAAGACTCCCCAGACACCTTCTTGGCACACATCTGTAAAATCTTTTTCTGGATCCGCAACTTTCAGCATAGGTGTGGTGGTGAGAAAATGTTTCAGATTTTCAAAACTTTGTTGACACTCTTTCGGACACCTAAAAATTTTTCCTTTTTTCTGCAAGGAGGTGATCAGGTGTGCAACTTTAGATAATCCTTTAATAAATCGCCGATAATATCCATCCAAACCCATAAAGGAACGTATATCTGCTACATTAGCTAGAGTAGGCCATTCCATTATGGTTTTGATTTTCTTTGGGTCTACAACTATACCCTCTGATAGAATAATATGTCCTAAATACTAGATTTGATCTTTATAAAAGTCAGATTTACTGAATTCGGCATAAATTTGATTTTCCCTCAAAGTCTGCAGCACTATTCGAAGGTGTTCTCAATGCTCCTCCATATTCTTGGAATATACCATAATATCGTCAATGAAAATAAGAACAAACTTATCTAGAAAATGGTGAAAATTTCCATTCATCATACTCATGAATGTTGTTGGAGCATTAGTGAGTCTGAAGGGTAGGACAACAAAATCGTAGTTTCCATAACAGGTTCTGAAAGTTGTTTTATATATGTCCTCATCTTTAATTCGTATCTGTTGATATCCAGATCGTAGATCAATTTTTTAAAACATCGTAGTGCCTTTAACTTGATCAAACAGATCATCAATTTTGGGCAATGGGTACTTATTTTTTACCGTTATTTTATTAAACTGCCTATAGTCTATACACAGGCAAAAGGCGCCATATTTTTTCCTTACAAACAAAACTGAAGCTCCCCACGGGGACACACTGGGGCGAATATACCCTTTGTCTAATAACTCTTGAAGCTGCATCTTTAACTCTGTCAACTTAGGGACACTCATTCTATAAGGGGCCTTAGAAACTTGGGTGGCTCCAGGTATTAGTTCTATAGTAAAATCAAGGTTCCTTCAGGGGGAAATCCTGGAATTTCTTCTGGAAAGACATCCTTAAATTCTTGGATGACAAGTATCTTTTCTAGGGAAGATATCTTATCCTTGGAATTGGCGTAGCCCACCTGAACAACATAAATTTGACAACCTTTACGGATGCACTTATCGGACTTAAACAAGAACACAACAACTTACAGATATAATCATAAGCACATAGATGCAGCATAAAAAGACTTCATTTCATTAATAGAAAATATTGAACTATGCTTACAAACAGAATGGAAATAAGATAGCTTGGGCAATGGTCGCTTATCTCTAAGAAGAGATGTGGCGACTACATGCCTCTGAACTATGTTACAATGAGGCTCAAGGGCCTATTTATTATTGGAAAACATGATAAAACCCTAAACAACCAAAGCCCTAACCCCAGGAGATATAACACCAAGATTTTGTGGCCCCCGTTGGGGTTAGTTGGGCAGCGAACTTCCCGGGGTCATAACTTGGTCATATTATCTTTGTTTGGTGCGTATGATACCTTGTTGGAAAGGTATTTCTAAGTACTACAGGTTTCGTTGCAGGCCCCTACAGATGGCTACGAGCCTACCGCGGACCCCAAAATAACGTTGTTTAGGGGGAAAAACTGCTCTGGAAGTTCAGGACCTGAAAAAATGCTAAAGATAGTAAATGTTGAAATGAACAAGGAAACAAATGAAACTAACTAGGGGGTCTAGGTGGGATAGGCGGGTGGCCACCAATATCCACCTAAATAATTCTTCCCCCCTTAGTAAGAAATGGTCCCCATTGCATGCAGAGCCTCCATGAGGTGAGGAAATTTCTATTGAACCTGGTCCTTGGTGAACCACTTGCCCTGGTGAAGGAGTTGGCCTGCTTTGACAACTCGATATAGTTGTATCCTCTGTTGGAGAGTGTTCTTGATTTGTGTGTCCATGATCTCATCAGTTGTGTCCTGTTCCATGTAGTCTGGGTTGAGCTCTATTGGTGTGAGTTGTTCTGCAATGTTAGATGTGTCCAACAATGGTGGAAAGTATGGTTGAAGGTGATCAACATTGAACACTGGGTGCATACCAAGGAACGGTGGGATGCTGAGCTCGAAGGAATTGTCACCGACAGCCTAGGTGATGGTGTATGGCCCATATCAGAGCGGGCGAAGCTTGTGGTGGGGTCCAGCAAGGCGCTCCTTCTACAAATGTAGCCAAACTTTGTCGCTCACATAGAACTTGTGCAACACTCGATGTTGATCATGGTGCTACTTGTGCTTAGCATTGGCTCTGTCCAATATATCATGGACCTACTAGCGAATGTGTTGAATGTGCTCAATGAAGCTGTTAGCCATTTCAACTTCGGACTGAACATGAGCCAAATCTAGCTAAGTGGATGCAAATGGTATGGCCACATTGATGGGGCATAATGGTTGAAATCCTAGCCCTAACTGGAAGGGGTTGTGGCCTGTTGAGTTGTGGAGATATATGTTGTAGTTGTGTTGGACATAGGGGAGACTTTCACCCCACGTGTGTGGATGCTTCAATTTGTACATGCACAAAATGTGTATGATCATCCTGTTGACAACCTCTGTTTGACCATTAGTTTGGGAATGAAAGTCATGGACTTAGTAAGTTTTGTATCCAACATCAACTAGAGACTTGACAAAAATGCACTCAGGAATATGCTATCCTGATATGAGATAATGGACTGTGGGATCCCAAAGTGTACCCATACTTGCTCAAAGAAGATGTTAGTAGTGGCCATTCCTATGATACTCTTCTCGCAGGCTGCCATGATAGCCATCTTAGAGAATCTGTCGACAACCATGAAAATGCAATCGTTGTCATGCTTAGTATAAGGAAGGCCCGAAATGTAATCCATGGAGAAAGATTCCCAAGGCCAACTAAGAGTAGGTAGAGGAGTATACAGGCCTTGCTTCTTAATGGTTGGTTTGGCAATGGCACAGGTGCTATAGGATATAATGTGCTTCCCAACATCCCGACAAAGTTTCAACCAATAAAATTTTTTTGCAATACCGCCACTATTTTCTCTACTCTGGAATGTCCAGCGACTTGACTGTAGTGTGCCTCCCAAATCATCTTGGCACACTCACTTGAAGGAACACATATGTAACCCAAGTGGCATAACAGTGCATCCTGAAGGTGAAAATTTGGAACTTGCTTCCCTTCCAGGAGTGTTTGGTATATGCTGCCGAATTTTGGATCTCTCTTGTAAATATGTGGCCACCCCGATGTCTCGTGCCCACAGGAGTCGAGCACAGTGATCAGTGCCATGACTGGTGGTCGGCTGAGGCAATCAACAACATTATTGGTGCTTCCCTTCTTATACTTAATGTTCAAATGGAATTGTTGCAAATAGGTGGACCATTTTTGATGGAAATCATTATGCAACTTCCCTTGTGTTTGTATGAACTATAGAGGTCGGTGGTCTGTGTGGATGACCCTTTCCTTTCCCATAATGTAATTCTTCCATTGATGGCAAACCTGCACAATGGAATACATTTCTTTGTCGTAAGTGGGGTACTTTCGGACTGTGTCTGAAAGTGTCTCACTGTGGTAAGCCACTGAATGCCCATGTTGGGTAAGAGGAGCTATATTTTTCTTAGAATTACAAAAGGTTGCTCAGGTGGGATGATCTTGGAAGTTGGGAATACTAGCCTCTTATGGATTCCAAGGATATCTATTTCTATTTGATATTTTAGCTAAAGTAATCTTCTTACAAGAAGAGATTTATAGACGCCTAGGAAAATCTCATTTCATTGAACTACATGATGGGGCATTGTTAAGATTTGGGAGTGATGGAAATCCATAGAAGGGTATTTTACACACTTTTTGTCTTCTAAGATTTAAGTTCAGTTGGACACTTTCTTGTCTTCTAACATTTTCTGAAATGAAATGGTATTAAATTTCTTTATAAATAACAATTGGAAGTAAAAACATTTCCAATTAGATTTATACGTGCTTTTAAATGAATGAATGATATTTAAAAAGAAAATATTAATAACAAAATAAATATTTCAAATACAATATTTCCATTTCTATATTACTAACAATTAAAAGTAAAAAAATTCCTTCCAACTATAACATTTCAATTGTATGTTATTTAATATGATTTAATTTCATGTTACTCAATATGATAGGGATTTGCAAGTAATTCCACGCTCAATATGAAGTTGATACCTGGTGTATATATACTCATCTTAACTCTAAATATATCGTGAGCCCGTGGGATCAAATCCCTCTAGGGGTAAAACCCTTTTTAAAATGTAAAACTTGAGAAAAGATTTAATACATAATAAATATAAAATTAAAATAAATCCTAATACATCTGTTATCAATTAGAAATTTCCCTTATTGTAGGAGGAAATAACTAAGGTAACCTCAACCAATCTTGTAGGTTGAAGTTGGCCCTTCAACCCAGAGAGGGCTCTTTCCATAAAACTCAACTACCCTATGGTCACTGTAGTAAAAGGTTTTGTGCAATTGAGTTCAGGTGGCCAAAATTTTCACTATAGATGAATTGGTTGGGTGATCTTCAAAACCATTGGGCATGGAGTCCAGCTACTTGAACAATTGGGATAACAACTGTAATGAGAAGGTTGTACAAAGCATGTAAAGTCACAAGTCCTTTGACTGTTTGGAAAATTAGAAGAAAGAGAGATTGAAGGAAACAAAGTTTCTAGAAGGCCGAAGCAACAAATATTAATGACTGATAATTTAAGAGAGGAGAATTAATGAAGTCCTATCTCACAAACTAATATTCTAAGGCATGGAAGAAGACAATTATATAACAAAGAAAACACCTACAGGGAGAAGCAACATCTGGATTTCCTACAAACTTCTCATAAAACACTGTGAATATATTCAAGATTGCTCAAATATATCTAGATTACAAGTGTTTATTCAATAATTCCAACCCTTATTATATATTCACAAACTGTTTATATAGTGCTCTATATAACAGTTTTACAAAATAATAGTCCTTACATTATTACAGAAACATAGATATTTAAAATATCTCTCAAGTTCATGTATGCAAAAAATAAACTTTAAAATAATCTGAATGTCCTAGAAAGATTATAGGAAAACATGTTTGCTTTTGGGAAAAAGAAATATCTAATCAACTGCTTTCCTTTAAACTAGAATAGGTCCCAAACTGTAATTTATCATCTCTACTCTCAAACACGTCCCTCTACAATAATCCCTCAAAATTGTTCCATGCTCTTCTTCAAATCTGTTGGAAATTATTTAGCCTTTTAAACTGGAAATTGGTTCCTTAACGCTGATCCTCTGCCTCAAAACCTAGAGTGGTTGTAGTTGTTTTTGTACAATCTTGTTGATTGTCCATTCCAAACCATCATTCCTCCTTCCCTACATTTTAATAGTTGTCGAATCATTTATCTTCTTACCTTCCACATTACACTATCGGGGTGCTATATACCCTGTAACATAGTCATACTGCCACTTCGAAGATTTTGTCTCATCAGAACTTTTTACTTAAGGGACATTACAAAACAACGAGTTATGATGTTCCCTTAGCCCACTTTTGTTTAGTCCTTTCCCATATTTTCTCCGTCATAATACCGAGGGTTGTGACCATATCGCATAGCCTTGAGGCACTAAGGTTTTTATTCATTGTTGGGGCTATTTTCCTTTGTAAATTCCTTTAGACCTAAGGTTACTTTAAACTCTAAAAACCACGTGCCAGTTTCGATATCGGAGCTTCCTCAATTGGCGGATTTTCAAGTGGTACATGTTACAAATCGCCGACTTTGATTGCTTTTGGTTCTCAGCGTTGCGCCTTAGATTCTTTGCAACCATGGGATAGCCCCCATATTAGAGCCCCTTAATCAGAACTTTTAAAATGTCGCAAGTTACAAAACTCTGATATCCTTCAACCTCTGATCATGATGTCATCACTGCCACGTGTCACCCTTTTTTAGACTTTTGAGACCCTGAAAATGCTGAATCCGCTTGCCACTTGTCCATTATACGACCATGTCATGGTGTCGTCAACCACCACGTAGGCTCTATCAGAACCAATTGTTATCTACCACGCATTCCTTTGGGAGGAGAGAGAAAAGGCCTGATCTAGCCTGGTTTTGTGAGTAATTCCTTTGTTAACATGTTTTTGTGCTTCCCGATGGTTTAACACTTTATCGTAACATTCATATCACACTTTTATTCGATATGCCAATTTTCCTTGTTTGCAATTCATCAATCACTGAATCGCTGACATACTCTGTCCCATGTATCTTCGATTGTCGATTCGCCAATCCACCGATTTTGATGGTCCTCCAATGTTGCGATCGCTGATTTGCGATAGTTGTGATGTATGATGTACTTCCAATCGTCGATTTCCGATATCGGTGATCGATGATGTGCTCTAACTTACAATGCTACTACTTCAAAAAAATTCGACATGCGGGATCCGTGACTCTTCATACTTAGGCATTTTCCCTCTATTTTCTGGTTTTGGAGAGCAAACTTCAAATTGCTATAACTTTTTATTATGGGGTCCTTTTGGGAAGTTATTTATATCGTTGGAAAGTTGCTTTAGAGAAATTTCCAATGGAAAGGGTCCGATGAAGCTCTGAATCCTTCCGATGTTTGAAAAATGATCTCAAACTTACCTGTTTATTACAAATTTGAATACTAACACCAAAACTGCCAACATTTTAAAAAAGATAAAAAAATGTGAAAAGTTTATTGTGATAACAACTGGCTCCACGAGGATGTTGTCAATCAATTATGGCAACAAGAACCTCCCATAGATCAATTGAGTCATCCATTACAAAACTTAGCTAAAATCAAAGTTGACTAAAAAAATATAACTTCATATTTTAAAATATGATTTTACAGACTCTGAACTTGAAAGTAAAAAATACAATTGCTTCTAAAACACTTCTTATTTTTCTAATGAATATCAACAAAACCTTAGGGCCTTCACTTCAGGCTTCAAGTCCTTTATAAAATTCATCCACACCTACAAGATACTTTCAAAGTATATGGATATGTAAAATGAAACTTGAAAATCATCATGTGCTCAAGAAATATAGTGCTTCAAGAAACGTCCATTAACTGGACCTCCTGGTAAAGATTCTCCATGTGGACCTTCCAAGATGAAACTGTAATATCCCTATCCTTAATAATAAATAATACAAAATAAATAATAAATGTTAAATAATAAATGATATTTAAAAATATACAAGAAAATAAATAAAAATAATAAAAATAAAAATAGTAATAACTATACTAAAGCTCTAAATATGAATAAATAGAAATAAAACAAAGAAAACAATAAAAAAATTAGTAAAGCTATCAAAAAGAAGAAAATAAAATAATAAAGCTAAAAATCAAAACAAAAGTAAAGAAATAAAACAAGAAAGCTAAAAATCAAAGTCACATGTAGACACATGGAGTGTGTGCATGTGGTTCCCATCCAATGTTTGTTCTATTTAATAGATGGTTAGGAAGATGAGAGGCATTCCTGCATTCCATCATTCCGAGATTCTATCTTTCATTCTCTTGGGAGAATAGTGTTCTAAGACTTAGGAGTCACTAGCAGTAGTACGTTGATTGAGGGCTCGGGGGTGGCCAGTTGTAGCAGAATCCTTGCACAATTGAGCCTACGGTTGGGTGGAGAGTCATCCCCAAAACCTTGTTGCAGTAAGCCTACTTCTGCGGCAGGTAAGCACTATTCTTAGTTGAATTTAATGTTAATTAGAAAAGATAATTAGATATTTATTTTTGGACTGTTACAGAAACTATTATATCCTCGGAAAGTTGTAATTATGTATGGCCCTTTCCATGCATTTTCAAACTTCCCGTGTTTACCTTTATCCTCAATGCGAGCATCCCATTTTAGAGCTAGGTCTTGGCATTTGAAATCATCCTCAGTTTTTCTGTCAAAAACCCTTATGATTTGATCTTGTACTTCTTGAGATTTTTCATATACCTTTTCTTTGGTTTCCTGTACTTCAATTAGTCGATTAATCTCCTTTGTAGTTGATTTGGTTCATCTCCCAACTCTTGCAAATATTTCATAACAGGAATTCCAATTGAAATAGGAAATAATGCATCAACACCATATACTAACTGAAAAGGAGAAGTACCAATTGATATTTTAGTGCTAACTCTATCTGCCCACAAGGCAAATTTGATCTTTGTGTGCCAAATCTTTTTGTTATCTTCTAACGACTTTTTAATAATTCTCATGAAACTCTTATTGGAGGATTCTGCAAGTCCATTACCTTGAGGGTAATAGGCCGTGGAATGGCTGAGTGTACTATGGTAGTCTTCAAAAAATTTCACTAACTTCTTAGACTTGAAACATTGGGAATTATTAGTAATTATTCTCTTTGGGCAACCAAAATCTAAAAAGAATATTTTCTAAGAATTGAATGAAACAAGATCAGTAGCTTGCATGCTTGGAAGTGTCTCAATCCACTTAGTGAAGTAATCTGTCCCTGTCAAGATCCATCAATGTTGTGTTGATGATGTTGGGTGGATTTCACCTATAAAGTCAAGGTCCCATTGCTGCAAAGGTGCTTCTATAGAGATAGGTTTCAAAGGTAAATACCTTAGCTTTGACTTACCCTTAAACAACTGACATTTATGACATGCTACTACTTCTTTTCTAACATCATAAAATAAAGTAGGCCAGTAGAAACCAACTCTCAAGATCTTATCTACTGTGGATTTCCAGTAATGATGCCCTCCACATGCTCCTTCATGAAACTCTTTACTCATTCTCTTAGCTTCATCTTCTAGCAGGTAGTTCAACAAAATACCCCGAGGATCCTTCTAGTATAGATAACCATTCAAAAGACAATACTTAACAGATTTCAATTTCAAAAATCTAGCTCGGGTTTTATCTATTCCTAGTGGCACTTGTAAATTTTGCAGATTGTAAATAATATCTAGATACATTGTTTAAAAGAATTTTCATCTTCAACCACTAATTATTCATCTAAGAGATCTGATAATTCAAAAACATAATTTATACCAACAACATCAATATTTGACTCAGACATAAGTTTGGCTAGACCTTGTCCTTTAATCAACTTGGTAGGTTTGATTTCCATGTCATACTCCAACATTTTAGAAATCCATGTCCCTCTTCTACCATCACTGTTTGGTTGTACTAAAATACTCTTTATGGCAGTATCTGGTACATATATAATCACATGAGAATGTAAAATAAACACTCTAAATTCCTTTAGTGCTTTGATCAATGCATATGCTTGTTTGTCTAGAATATCGTACTTTAGTTCAACATCCCTCAATGTCCTGCTGAAAAAGGATATGGGTTGTTCTTGTCTCGCATCATTCTTATGAAGAAACACATTAGAAATAGTATGTTCAGAAGCAAAAGAAAAAATTATGAAATCTTTTGAAAAATCGGGACTAATGAGTAGAGGTGCTTGGCCTAAGGCTCTCTTGATATCATTGAAATAATTCTTTGCTTGTTCAATCCACTTAATTTCACTCCCTTTCTTAAGCATTCATGTTATTGCTTTTAAGATTTCTGCAACATTTGGAATGAAATGCCTCAGAAAGTTCACTTTACCTAAGAAATATTGCACTTCCTTTTTACTTGTTGGATGCTCAATATTTTGGATTGTTGTTACTTTGCTGGGATCTATCTTAATGTCATCCTTTGACACTATATGCCTCAGCAGTTTACCTTCTCTCATTGCAAAATGGGATTTCTTTGAATTAAGAGAAATTCTGAATTTCCTACACTTACTAAAAACTGTTCTAAGATGTTTCAAATGAGTAGATTCAGACTTTGAGAAAACAGTAATATCATCTAGATAAATCATCACAAACTTATATCTTTCGTCAGGAAAGTTGATGTCCATTTCACGCTAAAAAGTGGCTCTTGTGTTCATAAGTCTGAATGGCATCTTAGAGTACATGAACGTACCCCATGGTGTGGTGAAGGTAGTCGTCTCCGGATCTTTTGGGTCAAGCAGGATTTTATTATATCCTGAAAACCCATCCAGCATGGAAATCCTTTCTAAACCACCTTTTGGAGAATGTGATCCATTTTAGGTCAAGGTTAATTATTCTTCATTGAGACTTTATTTAGATTTTTAAAATCCACACACAGGCGAATTTCCCCACTTTTATTTCTTACTGGCACCAAGTTTTCCACCCAATTGGAAAATCTGAGTGGAATGGTAATCTTTGCAGCCAGTAGCCTCTTCACTTCTTTCTCAATCAATGGCAGTAGTTGCGGATTGATTCTCCTCAACTTTCATTTGAATGGTTTCTCATTTTCCTTAAGTGGTATTAATAACGGATTAATCATAAATTTTCAAATCCTCATACCTCTAGGCTAATATATCAGTGAATTTGTTCAATAATTCTACATACTGAGTTTTTTTCTCTTTCTTTAAAGTGTTGGAAACTTTGACAACCTTTGGGTCACTTTCGGTTCCCAAATTGTAATCCTCCATTTATCCCTCAAATCGTATAATTATTGGCTTCAATGCTAAATCATTTGAATCAAATAATCTTTCTAAAGGTACTAAGCCTCTAGGAATCAAATTATTACTAAGCTAGATAATTTCCTTTCCTGCTACAACATTTAAAAAGTATGCTTTTTCAAAATTTTCATCTGCAATTTCATCTTCATGTCTTTCCATCGAAGTGTAAGCTAGATAATTTCCTTTCCTGCTACAACATTTAAAAAGTATGTTTTTTTCAAAATTTTCATCTGCAATTTCATCTTCATGTCTTTCCATTGAAGTGTTGAAAAATTCATTTGTTTTCTCCAAAAATCTTTTCATATGTTGGTCGTCTTCAAAAACATGACGATGCTTTGTATTATCTGCAATTGAAGTCCGATGTCTAACATTAATCTCATATCTTTCATTCAAATACAACAATGCTCTAAATGTACTACCAACCTTTGCTAGAGCATATGCAATTTCGTTCTCCTCTCTTGGTATCAATGAGATTTCATGTTCAGTAAAAAAGTTAGCAAACAAATCCCAAATTTCATTCCTGTAGGCTCTCATTCTTGGATGCTTCGTCTGATAGACAGAGTTGACTTGGTTCCCAACTAGCTCCGAATCTCCAAAAATGTGAACTTTCTGTGCCTTTTTTTATCTCGTAACAGATTTAAACCAATAACAAGAGCTTCATACTCGGCTATGTTATTTGTACATTCAAACAACAATTTATAAGAATGAAATTGACTTCTACAATCTAATGGATAAATCCACATACCTGCTCTCGAACCCTTTTCACATGTAGATCCATCAAAGTATAATTTCCAGACTTCTTCTGAAGAGTTCTGAATTTGTTCTTGTTGAATATCAGTTTCATTTATTGTTGATGTCTCTCCCTCTACACAACAATCATTGAAGAAGATTTGTGACCCTAGCTCTGTGTCCATTGCATATATTGGATGGTTATGTGACTGTATCTTGCTGCACACCATATAGGCCATTTGGACCTCCCAATATAGTATTTTCATTTCACCAAACAATGGTATAGAAGCATAAGTCACGTCCATATGCAAAGTTCCTCCCAATATTACTGCCCAAGATCGGTATAACAACATACCAAATATAGCAGGAATGTCTGCTACTACTATATCCATCAAAATATTTTTAATAGGAATTTGACTTAGGGTGAAAACTAAATCTTTATTAGCCCTAAGCATTTAATCTTTCTGGAATCAAAGGAGAACCAATATTTATAGGGTCTAGTAATTTGAAGTCCTAGATGGTCCATGACTGATTTAGGCATGAGGTTATGTGAGGCTTCAGAGTCTAACATTGTGTTATGAAGAATCATATCATGTACATTTAGACTTACATAAAAAGGAGGCACATCATCCTTTGCACTTGTAACATGTGGGCCAAATACAAATTCAGGAGCATCATCATCTAGGTTCAAAGAATCTTGTGAAACTATGTTTACTTGATCAATCTCTGAATTTTTAATCATAGTAGAAATTATCTTCCTATATTGCTCATTTCTTAAAAGTTCAGCAAAAGGAATGGACACTTTTAACTTATTGATTTCAGATTCCAACTTGAAAGTCGATTGTACCTTTTCTGTATCTTTAGTCTCCTTCATATTTTCCTTCTTTGGCTCCTTTGAATTATCCTTCTTTGGCTCTTCTCGCCTCTTTAGTATCTCCTTTCTAGGTTCAGCTGGTTGTTCAACCGCTGCCTTTTGTGGTGGATCTTTGATAGGAAAATTCTGGTTTCTGAGGTTGTATTGCCTTTGAAAATATGCCACTACATTATTGTACCCTTGTTGATAAAGAACTGAATTGTAGAGATAAAGACTGTATTTTTCTCTTAAGCATCGAACAGAAAGGTCACGTTATTTTTTGGTGGCAAAAACTTGGGTCTCTTTGTCATCAAAGCACCCAATTTGATGATCTTCTTCTTCATTAGTATCCTCATCTACAAATGATTCTAAAAAAGGAGGTTGAATAGTAGGTTGTTGTTCTTCAGGATCTTTCTGCTCTCTGGGATGATTCTGAGTAGCCTGAGGCCTCTTGAAATTTTGATTTTTGACTTGAGGTTGCTCACGAGGAGGGATCAATTTATCTACCAGTTTCTCCATAGTCTTCAACATTACATCAAAATTCAAATCAAGGGATGAAGATGACTCTTCTTTGAAACCTACCCTTCTTTCGGCCTTCATCTTTGCTTTCTTTGCCAATAAATTGGCCTCCACTCCAATTGCGTTAATCTACATTTGCTCCAAAGTAGTAGGGTTTCTCTCACAGAATTGATAAGCCAAATCAGCATCAACAAAGTCAGGATAATGTAACAAAGCTAAACCAAGCAGGGTTTTGATTTTAGTCGGGATAGAATTATAAATCTTGTTAAATATGACTGTGAATTCTTGTATAGATTCCCCCAGGTTTCTTTTTAGTGCATTATACTCAGCCAAACTCTGCAATGGGTTTTTATTTACCTCCCATTTGGCGAGAAAAATCCGTTCAAAATCTTGGATGTTATTAATATTGTTTGCAGGCAAAGCACTGAACCATTTCTTTACATCACCAGACAGATTTTGTGCAAATAGCTTCAATTTTACATCATCATGATCAACTTCTTCTAGATCTATGAAATCATTGAGTTTATCTATATGTTGTTGAGTAGCGTAATATCCAGTTCCATCAAACTGAATAATACATTGGATATAATTTTGTGGGAAAGCATGGACTGGTGCTGGAAGATTCAAAGGAGCATATCGACCAGCCAAAGGTTTAAGATATAAACTTGTACTGACATCAAGGGTAAAGACAAAAAAAGTTACCTGAGACTGATGGAATAATAGTTGATGGAATGAAGTGCTGAAAACCCCCAGAGGATGACTGAGTAGTGGGGGTAAAAAAAATGGGATAATATAAGAATGAGTAGGAGACTTATCAACTTCTTCTTGAAGTTCTTGGACTTTTTGTTCCAATTTCTGAAAATGAGACCATAGCTCTAAATCTTTGGGTGTTAGAACTGCTTCAGGGATAGAGGACCCTAGGGTAAAAGTCTTAAGATAGCTGGATCTAAAACAATTTATGAAAAATTGCTTTCAGACTTAGATTTGAGTAAGCTGCTCTCAAATTTAACATCTATTAGTAAGTCTTCAAAAGTTTCAAGCTTTGGAGGTAAAGAAAAAGATCTTTCTAAATCAACCGTACTTGTCTCCTTGGGAGTCTTTTTTCTGAACAACTTTTCTCAGCTTGACAAGATCTGAGGTGGATTTGGATCCAGGCTCCTCCGAGTGTAACACATTTATGAGCCAGAAATCTGTCAATAAGAACCCTTCATATCACAATGTGGAGTCACTAGAGAAAAATTCTCTCAACTAATCTGGAAAAAAAATCTCTTTTTGCTCTCAAAGATTTGATTTCAATAATAAAATCGTTAAGAGAAAGATATACTTTTAATTTACCTGCAACGACACCAAAATGTTATCACTTAGAAATTTCCCTACTTGTAGGAGGAAATAACTAAGGTAACCTCAAACCAATCTTGTAGGTTGAAGCTGGCCCTTCAACTCGGAGAGGGCTCTCTCCGTAAAACTCAACTATCCTATGGTCACTGTAGTAGAAGGTTTTGTGAAATTTAGTTCAGGTGGCCAGATTTTTCACTATAGATGAATTGGTTGGGTGATCTTCAAAACCATTGGGCATGGAGTCCAATTACTTGAACAATTGAGATCAAAACCCTAATGAGAAGGTTGTTCAAAGCATGTAAAGTCACAAGTCCTTTGACTATTTGGAAAATTATAAGAAAGAGAGACTGAAGGAAACAAAGTTTATAGAAGGTTGAAGCAACAAATATTAATGATTGATAATTTAAGAGAGGAGCATCAATGAAATCCTATCTCATAAACTAATATTCTCAGGCATGGAAGAAGACAATTATATAACAAAGAAAATATTGACAGGGAGAAGCAACACATGAATTTCCTACTAATTGCTCATAAAACACTGTGAATATATTCAAGATTGCTCAAATATATCTAGATTACAAGTGTTTATTCAATAATTCCAACCCTTATTATATCTTCACAAACTATTTATATAATGCTCTATATAACGATTTTACAAAATAATAGTCCTTACATTATTATAGATAAACTCTAAAATAAACTGAATATCCTAAAAATATTATAGGAAAACATGTTTGATTTTGGGCAAAAGAAATATCTAATCAATTTCTTTCCTTTAAAGTAGAATAGGTCCCCAACTGTAATTTAACATCTCTACTATCAAACAGGTCCCTCTACAATAATCCCTCAAAACTGTTCCTCGCTCTTCTTTAAATTTTTTGGAAAATATTTAGGCTATCAAAGTGGAAATTGGTTCCTTAATGTCGATCCTCTGCCTCAGAATCTAGAGTGGCTGTACTTGTTTTTGTACAAGCTTGTTGACTGTCCATTGAAAGCTGTCATTCCTCCTTCCCTGCGTTTTAATAGTTATCGACTCATTTATCTTCTTACCTTCTGTGTTACACTATCGGGTTGCTATATGCCCTGTAACATATCCATACTTCCACTTTGGATATTTTGTCTCATCGAAACTTTTTACTTAAGAGACGTTACAAAACAACGAGTTCTAATGTTCCCTTACCCCCCTTTTATTAGTCATTTCCTGTATTTTCTCTGTCATAATACCAAGGGTTGTGACCATATCACGTAGCCTTGAGGCGCTAAGACTTTTATTCGTTGTCGGGGCTATTTTCCTTTGTAAATTACTTTATACCTGAGGTGCATTTGAACTCTAAAAACCATGTGTCAGTCCCTATATCGCAGCTTCCTCAATCAACGGATTTGCAAGTGGTACATGTTACAAATCGTTGATTTCAATCACTCTTGGTTCTCAGCCTTGCGCCTTGGCTTCTTAGCAACTGTGGGCTAGCCCCCATATCGAAGCCCCTCAATCGGAACTTTTAAAGTGTCACAAGTTACAATACATCGATATCCCTCAACCTTCGACTTGTGAACTCTGATCATGACGTCATCACTGCCACGTGTCACCCTGTCAGTGGTGACATGTGTCACCATTTTTCGACCCTTTGACCTGAAAATGCCAAATCCACCTGCCATGTGTCCACCATATGGCCATGTCATGGTGACGTCATCCGCCATGTGGGCTTTATTGGAACCAATCGTTAACTGCCACGCGTCCCTTTGGTAGGAGAGGGAAAAGGCCCAGTATCGCCTGGTTTTGCGAGCAATTCCTTTGTTACCCTATTTCTGTGCTTTCCAGTGGTTTAACACTTTATCGCAACACTCATATCGCACTTTTCTCTGATATGCAAAATTGCCTTGTTTGCGATTCATTGATTGCTGAATCATGACATGCTCTATGCCATGTATCTTCGACTATCGATTCGTCGATCCACCGATTTTGATGGTCCTCCAATGTTGTGATTGTCGATTTGCGATAGTTGTGATGTATGTTGGATTTCTGATCACTAATTGCCGATATCAATGATCATTGATTAGAGATGTGCTTCGACTTACACTACTACTGCTTCAAAAAACTCCGACATGCAGGATCGAAGACTCTTCATACTTAGGAATTTTCTCTTTGGTTTTTGGTTTTGAAGAGAAAACTTCAAACTGCTATAACTTTTGATTTTGGGTCCTTTCGAGAAGTTCTTTATACTGTTGGAAAGATGCTTCAGATAAATTCCAATGGAATGGGTCCGATGAAGCTCTGAATCCTTCCGATGTTTGAAAAATGATCTCAAACTTCCTTGTTTATTACAAATTTGAATACTGACACTAAAACTATCAGCATTTTAAAAAATATTAAAAAATGCGAAAAGTTTATTGTGATAACAACATCTTTCCTAATAAAACTTTTCTTTCAATTCCATTGTGATACTCAAAAGAAACTTAATGAAAATTGCATAGTTATATGAATAGATTGGTTGCAACGTTCCATCTTAATTATAAATATAACATGAAATGTTTTTATAATATTTAAAAGGTTTTTATAAATATTTTTATTCTTTCTTACATTATACCATCTAGTAAATATTGTTTCACAAAAATAGTTAATCATCACATATCTTAAATGAATTAAATAATTTAGAGTATGTGTCTCCTCAAAAAATTTATAAATTCAAATTCAAAAAAGATAAAATATGAATATATATGAACTTAAATTATTATTATTAGTATTATTATTTTAATGTTATTTATCTAATGGTTTTGAGGAAAACTATCACTTTTTAGCTATTCAAGGGAAACCACGTCACTTAATATAACCCTTTAGTGTTCGAGAGGACGGAAAACTTTCACCCTTGTTAGATGCTTTTGGACCTTATACTCTTAACATATTTGCTTACACCAAAGAAGATGACCTCTTAACCAATAAAAATTGTTTTTACATTTTACTTTATTATAAAAAGTATTTATAGAAAATCATTATCCCATATTTCATAACAAAATCTATAATAATATCATTTTCTTTTAAATAACATCTAAGCTTAATTCTATACATAAAGCTATGTACTACCCATTAATTTCTTCTCTAGAAAATTGATAATTTCTATATTATCTACCCTCTCTATATAGATTATTATTATTTTAAACATTTTTTTTATATAATTCTATATATTTTTATTATTTTTAGCATATATGTATTTTTTTTGAATCTATTTTTTCTATATTTATTATATATATATATATATATATATATATATATATATATATATATATATAATTCAGTGTTCCACGGGGACGCGTCCCCCAGGGTCGGGTGCATGCACCCTTTGCACCCCATGCACCTGGGACGGGGGACATCTGGGGGTGTGTTTTCCCACGCACCTGGGATGGGGGGACATCTAGGGGTGTGTTTGCCCACACACCCCTTTTGGGGAGTCTTGGGGAGACATAGGGGGTGTGTTTCCCCAGTGTGGGGGACGTGACTCCCCAAAATAGGTGCTTCTGGGCGTTTCCTTTTGAGGGGGAATGCGCCCCTCCTCGAATTTGTCTAATAACACGTCATGTAGAGGACCCATCATTGAGATTGATTCCTTGATGGTGATTTTATTTTCAGTCCTCATTGTCCATTTTTACTCTTCAATTTTAACTTTGTGTGGCACTAGATATTTATGACCTCAGACCAATTATTGACTCCTCACTCTTAACTGTTTTTGAGTTTGATACTTTGAGTTATATTGATTTTGAATTCAGTAATTTACTATTTTAGTGTTCAAACTTCAGTATCTAGTATATAGTAATATACTAGTCTGTTTTGCTTTTAAATTTTAATTTAGATTCTAGAATGATGAATTTATTTTTATATCAATGTAGATTATAGAATGATGAATGACATGGATCAATGTATTTGAATATTTCATTATTGAATCTCATGCTATGGATGAATGATGAATATGTTATATGAATGATGTATGTATAAAAATGAACGATGAGGAGATATCAATGTATATCATTATTTAATTCAATTATGAATAAGAATTTTATGTATGGATCAAAGTATTTGCTATTACTACTAATCTATTTATGCTTTCATTATTAAATATGAATTTGAATTATATATATTGACATCCCCTCACCCTCCAAAATATTCCCTAAAATTTGAAGGTATTCCCACACATGCCCTGTGCGTCTCCCCACATCAAAGTTTTAATGGAACATAGATATAATTCTTATTTATTATTATTATTATTATTATTATTTTCTTCATAAATTTTCGAAACTAGTTCTTAAATATCACTCTAAAATGTACTTAGTTTTTATATATTTTTATTTTTTCTTTTAATCTTTTAAATTTATTTAATAAAAATAATTACATAATCCAATTATTAATTTTATTTTTTAAAATTTGATATATCATATAAATATATTTTTATTCATTTCATATATATATATATATATATATATATATATATATATATATATATATATATATATATTCTTTTCCCTCTATTAACACCATTTTATTAAATATATTTATACTTTTTTTAATAATTTTATATTTTTCCCTCTGATCAATTATATATGAATATTCTTATTCTCTTTGATATTTTGATATAACTATATTTATATGAAATGCATTATATATATGATTTTATGGCTTTTCCATATATTCATATTTTTTTCTTCTGCATTTTCCATATTCTAACATTCTTTCCTGATCTGACATTTTCCATATTATTATAGACATATTCTTAATCGTTTTTTCTTGATCTACTAAACTTACTTCATTAAATATGGCCCAAGTTACAATCGTTGTGCTGCTTTATTTGATTGTTTTTACTTTATTCAGACCAACGTAAAATATATTCCCTCCCTACGGTACACTCATGGAATTACTTTTCCGTTTGTCTTGGGACCAACCCATGCCACTTCAAAATCAATACCGCCGTTTGGCATATTAATGTTTCCTTTAGTGCGAATTCCTATATTGTTTTTTTTTTTTCTCGGTAAAAGACTATCTATTATATTAAGTGGAATTTACATATGAGCTGTACAGTCAGTAAGACAAGTCCAGGGCCAACTATGACCCCTGGGAGAACAAGTTTTGACATGAAATATACCCTCGCAGGGGCAACTACCAGACTCACTGAACCATTTGACACAAAAGACCAAAAGATCGTGACTGCAATCTGACATAGAGCCGCAAAAGACCGCATAAACATGACTGTGGGCTGACATCGAGCCGCAAGGAGTTAAACATTGACCACATGGCCCTCGCAGGGGGTTCCTTCCTTCAATCTTGCATCAGAACATTTCCCAACTAGATAAAGACCATTACAAGGCAAGACCACGAGACAAAGACCTTTACACAACAAAATGCAGAACTGCCTATGAACGTAAACAAAAGTAGACACTAAAGTAAACAGAAAGCAAATACCCGCTGAGACAATTGGATAAACCAGGTGCTGAGAGAAGAGAGAGTGATCCTGAGAGCGCGTCTGGGGATTAATCCTCGGGCTCAGCCTCGTAGATGTAACTCCAGCCCTGTCCTTCCGGCATTCTATCCCACAACTCCACTGGAGGATTGGCCACGATTGGGGGAGCCTGCTCCTGAGGGATGGGAGGAGCTTGCTGGATTCCTCTTCCTGAGGTACTGGCTTCAATAGGAGGTTGCAGCACCGGACTTTCCTCTTCTTTGCCTTTTTGGGGTGGCCCCTCCTTCTCGGGTTGCTTCCCTCCTTCACTTCCTTCCTGGGCCTTTGTGAAGAGCACCGAGATGTGGGCATTGATGCCCGCATTCTCCCTCGAACCGCCCAATGTAAAGATGACAGATCCAAAGGCCGGAAGCCCTGCCTCTCCCTCGCTCGAGCTACCCACATCCAGGAACTGTCCAGCCTGTATTGTTGTTGCTTTCGCCCTCTGGTGACAATAGCAACAACAACAATGATGATGCTCCTCTTCTGCTGGGTGACGTGAGGCCAATCCTCTTCCTGGGCCTCTTCTACTGATCTGCCTCTCACGGATTTTGGCCATGGAGCCTCTCCCGAGTTCTCCCTGCTCCCAAACCTCTGCCAAAGAGATGAAATCCCTGCGAGTCCCGGAGCGGGAGAACTGTATCCGAATTGCTCTGGTAGAGTAATCCCCCAGTGAATTATACCACAGACCGCTCTTCGGATACCCCAGGCACCTGAATTCACAAGACTCCGCCCCAAACCAGGCCCCAGAAGATTGCCTTGCTTCGCATTTATCCCCTTCCTGCGCTGCCTGTCTTTCTCCCTCAAGACATTCCTTTGGGTGGCGGCCCCAGAATGCTGTAATTGTTCTGCAAGGTGGTTGATCTTCCACCCAATCCAATTTTCCCCGGGACTGCAATATCCCTTGCTCACCATATCCACGCAATTGTAATACGCCGTCCTCCCTATGAAAAATCGCTGCAAGACCTCGAGGGAAGCCCGCCTTAACTGCTTGCTGTACATCCATACTCTCCCCTTGCTCTGCATTGAATGCATGGAACTTGGGCTTCCCAACCTTCTTACCTGACGGCGTATCGCCATTACTTCTTTGCACTGGCACGGGGCGGCACATGCTAGGCATGTGTCCTGTCCTCCTGAGACGCGCCCTCACCCGCATCCGGGAGCGAATTCCTATATTGTTGGTGCTATCTTCTACTCACGATTAAATTAATCTTTAATTTTAATTTTGTAATCCTCAAATGTCTATGATTGAGTAGGGAGGGGCTTATTCTACAGTTTAATATAATGTTTAATGTTGTTTATTTTTTATTCAAGTTGAAACAGTCAAAATAAAAATATTTAAATAACTATACAAAACATTTAAATAATGTTAGTTCATAAAAAAATTTGCACCTCAAGAAATGAGATCCCTCTCTTGGCTCATGTTAGATCTATATTTAAAATAGATATATGTTGGTAAACAATCCAACAATGATCTAAACAACCATATGTGGATTTAATGGATATCATATCTCTTATATTTATATGGTTTTATGTTGGTTATAAGGATGGTAAATCACTGGTTCATGTCATGGTTATTTCATGTATTTACTTATAATTGTTAAATGGATGGATGCAAGACCTAATTGATGATATAATAGTTCAATGGAGAAGGAGGTGATCCTTCTCGTTATGTTTCATAAGTTCTTTCAGTCATTTATGCTCTGTCTTGTATCCTAGACATGTAGGTTGCATTGATGTCAAGTGTTTGACAGAATGTTAGTCCCGATTGGGGATGCTCAGGCCTAGTCCTAAGGTTGATTTTTTATTTATCAACATTGTTATCATGTCTTTGATGGGTTCTGAAGTTTTTAGCAAGTTTTGGGCAGAGGCCGAGATTCTAGGCTAGAAAAGTGGCTCAAATCGCGGGGTCGTTGGCACAGGTCTGCTGAGAAAAGTCCACAGTCACTAGCACATAGGTCTATGAGAGCGACTTTGGGTTTCTGGTCACTGTCATGCCTATAACATGATATAAACTTTGAGTTAAAAGGCTTAAAACATCAATGGGACCTAGGGACAAGATGTCTGAGTGGCTGACATGTCTCTTGGGGGTGTTGTTACTGATGTGGATGGGTTTTTTTGATGTGTTCTGCTGATTCCATTTCATTAAAGTTACCAAGGATATTGAATCCCTTATAGTAGCCTCTCTCATCGCATGTTTACCCCGGTTGGAGGGTTGCTTGGGTGGACCTGGGAGGAGGGGGTGTTACAAATTGATTGTTCATACTAGGGCTAAATCTGAATTTTATGAAATTTGGGGATGTTCTCTCTAAATTGGAGGAGTTAGACACATGCTTGTCGAAAGTAGCTCAATCTAATTAGAGGATTTTAAGTTGGCCATTAAAGTTATCAATGCCTTCCTTGATCTAACACAATTTATAGAACACCCTTGTAAGGAGGCAAGGCTTGCAATTGCTTCTTATCTCTGTGAGATCATAAGGATAACTACTCTTGTCCCCCCTACAATGATGAGATTCTAAGAAGAGTGTTATAGTTTATTATGGAGAGCTTCCAAGGATTGGATGATATCGAGGACCTTACCTTTGGTAAGAAACTCAACTTCTTAGATATGGTGGTCAGAACCAGATTGTGTCCCATTATGCTCTATCTACAATGCAGTGGTTTGATTTCTTAAATATTCTAAGGTTTTTTCATCGACATTCAAGAATATCATTTGGGCATTGTGAAAACCAACATTCAAAGTATTTTTTTTAATTTTAATTTTATTTTTTTGGGTGAATATGATGCCAATTGAAAGTAATTGTGATAAAAGGTGTTGGTTATTTGGAGGAAATGACAAGTTGTTTCACCTATCACTTATCAATTCTCAAAAAGATTGGTTGATCATAACTTAAGGAGGTTCAAAAGGCAGGTAACTGAAAAGGAAATAAGTTCAATGGGATTGTAGGTCATAAAGTTTTCCAATAAGGGAAAGAACCAAATAAGAAGGATGTAAAAATTCCCATCACATCAAGAAATGTGGATAGTGGGTCGCTTTGGTGGAGTTAGTAAGAGGATATATTGCACACAAGAAAATTTGAAGAAAATGAAGCAGATATGACTACGGAGCATGGAAACAATGCCTCACCACAAGATGAGAACAATTTAGATGATGAGGAATTGCTAGAATAAGAAAGAGTTGGTGAAGCACATTCCTCTTCATCTGTAGATTCCATAGCATAGGAGGATGACAATAGTATTGGTACTCAAGATTTGACGAGTGAGTTCAATAGGTATTAAGAATTTGTGGATTTGTAGGGTTTGAGAAGAGATATAGTTTGTAGCAAAATGATCATGAATCACCTCTTTTGGAGAACTCATTAAAGGCTCAAATGATAGTATTGGGAGAGATGGTTGAGGCTTCATGTTATGGACCAACCATTAATGAAGTGAAAGCAGGCATGAATATATCCATTGTGGCTACATGTCATTCAAATAATAGTCACCAAGAACATACTTGAGAGGAGATTAAAAAGGGCCTTTCAACAATAGAGGGAAAAACCAGGGCACTAAAGGACACAATATTATAGTAGGACAATGCACTTAAATATTTTGGAGTTAGGTGTCCTATGACAAATAACAATCTTGCCAGTATGGAGCACCAATTAGAGTTGCTAATGGAGTAGCAACAAAACTCCACTTTTGAGTTGTGGAGTAGTTCTCTTCAATAGTACATAGATAGGGCTTGCAACACTAGAATCCATTCTTTAACCCTCATACAAATAAAGGGACAATACATAGGATTGGGAAAAATGAGGAACAAGAACCCAATCTTGCATGTTGTTTGTATAAGAGGACCAGCATATCAGGATGTAAAATTAGGATTTTGGACTATTAAAAAGTGGCATCTCAGTTATAATCAAAGTAGCGCAATGGTAGCATGGTGGTCCGTTTCAGGGATTGTTGTGACTAGTGGGAGGACACTCTCTAGGAATTCTTAGAGTCCAAAGGTGTTATGGTGGCAGTTGACATCTACTATTAAAAAGGTCCCTAATAGTTAGACTAGAGGGATATTATGAGTTGGTTCCCTATCAAATGGGAAATTTATGGGAAAACACTTCTAGCCAGGTTTACAACATAGTTGGAGTGTTTAGGCATCAAGGATGATATATTCCGTAGTTAGTATTGGGACCTAGGTGGATTTTTCCCTTGTATGGAAAGGTTTGACCAAGCAGGGGAGCATAACTAGAAGGGAGGAGAAGGCAAAATGGAAAAAACTCTTTCCACAAGACTAGGAGTATACATTCTTCTAGAGGATGGATTGCACTACTATGGATTTCTTCAAGGCATGGTGACATGTGGTAGTAGTACAAATATTAGTAGTGTTGAGATGATATGGAAGTTATGTGTTGAAGCCTTCTACAAACTTGTTTGGGATCCTGGTATACATGTATGGATTGCTTGAGGACAAGCAATTTTGGGAAGGAAGCACTGCAATGTCCTTTTTTCCAGGAATTCAAAATGGAGTGCATTTGAGTAGCCTAGGCTGAAAATTAATATTAATTATAGTGGTGCAATCCTTACTCTTTCTATTATTTTTATATGGTGGCTAGGCCCAAAAATGCCCCTTTTATATCTAACGTCTAACTAGAACCATTGCGGTCAAAACTGTGTGTGTGTGTGTGTGTGTGTGCGTATATATATATATATATATATATATATATATATATATATATATATATATATATAAACTAAGGGAAAGGAAATATAACCAAATCCATGAAGAACCACCACAGCTGAAACTAAATAATAATCAAGAGAGGAGGTGTTTTACCTATATAAAAACCACCAAGTTGAGGTCTTCGCTAATAGCCACTAAGACTAAGATTTATGCATTAATCCACAAGTGTGACCCCCCTCTATAGCTCCCGACACTTACAGTTTCCATCTACTCTTCATAATATGACCACACCATAAGACCCGGGGTCTGCTCCTTTGATTTTTTGGCTTGTGTGACAAGCCCAACCCAGGTTTCTTCACGAAAGCACAATGTGAATATTTTAAAAAATATTTTAAAAAGGGTCGAGTCAAAAGGGACACAGATTCCTGAGCTGAGGAGGGGCTTGCTTGGGACTATCAAGGTTTCCTTATGTAGGAAAATTTGAATTGTTTTCATAGCCATTAAAGGTTGGTTGGGGTACATTTAGTGAAACAAAGCTCCTGAATTAAATTGGGATGCAAGAGAAGTATGTAGGCCCATGTAATCTGAGAGATACTTGCAAGGCAAAAAGGACATGAATTAATGAGGCTAGGAGACTGTGCAGGCAACATTCACTAGGTATACTTTCATCTAGGGGAGCAAAAATAGATGGAGGAGGAAGAGAGACACAAAGACACTCATCCATTCAGGCATTGGGGAGGCATGATAGCAAAAAAAAGGAGAGGGGAATTGGGACCCATGCTGAAGAGAGTTAGAAAGTGCATTAACCGAGAGCATCCAAAAAAGAGAAGTTAGTAGAAAAAGAAAAACATAAGAGATAAGAAGAAAAGGGGATTGGTCCTTAGGTTCCTTGATATGGGTTGGGACAAAGTCTATGGAGCCTTGTAACATCTTGGGTAGAGGTTAAACTTGAATCAACATCAAACAAGACTTGATTGAAGACCTTTGGTTACTGCATTTTTGTCAGAATATATTCTGGACTCCTAGAAAAGGAGTGAATCACTGTGCGTGCACTTGGGGTGAGGAAGCCTTAACATCTGGAATCCCTATGTTGAAGAAGATGGTCGTGGTCAGCTGGTCGGATTGAGGAAGGGGTTCTCTAGAATTCCTTGTTTCAGTTGCTAGTTAGTGTTCAATTTCCTTAAGCAATACCCCTCAGACTCTTGAATCTGGCTCAGGGGTGATAGTTGCAAGTAAGATTGCCTACAATTGTCTATGGTTGGGTGGAGATTCCTTGTCCTAGACTCAGGTTCCCTGCAAACTCAAAGATAAGTAGTCTCCTTTACTTGTTTAAATGTTAATGAATTTACGATGCAACTCTAGTTGAAATGACTTAGAAATTCCGAATAGAAACAATGTTATTAATTTAATGAGTGTGTGGTTACACCTTTGTGTAGAAGTGGCACGCATAGTTGTGATGAAAACACACACACACACATATTTGTGTGTGTTTGTGTGTGTGTGTTGCATACCTAATACAAAAGATGTGGTTAAATAAGTCAAGCAAGTGTGTGCTTCGCGACTGGAGATGAAGTACTGTGTGTATTTCTTGTTGGTGTTGATCATAAAACAAAATATGCACAGACTGTGTAATGAATCATATGATAACGAGTACTATGCCCCATCACTAAGCTGGAACTCTTGTCTTCATGAAATTCTTAACTTTGTTGTAACCACACATATGTAAATAACACAAATGCATTATGAAAGGTTACAAACATTGTAAGGATCCACACGGATATGAATTAAGACTTGGAAACAAGCATAAAAGAACCCTTTCATTAATAAGAAATGAGTACAAGAGAGATAACCAACTCAACAAGATTTGCGTAGACATATACATATGTTGTCACTTAGATACAAGCCCATGTATCTGTATAAGCGATGTTGCAACAACACTGAAGGAGTTATTCTCTCTTTTAATCTCAAGGGTAGTTGGAAGCCCTTACATAAAGGGTCATTCAACCTTACATTCTCAGCAACCTGGATGTCTTCCGCTAGCCATCTAGATTCAATGATCAGGAATTGGAGGGATTTGCATAATTCCATATAGATGCTTATAGGCTCGTTGAGGGTTATAGAAGCCTTAGTGTGTGGCAGGAGAGGTGGAGACACTTTAGGAGTTCACTGCGAAACCTTGACTGGGAATGGCTACAAGAGCACGTACATCATCTTGCCTGAAATTCCCTGTCCATGCATGGGGAATGTCTATGGGCTAGAAACACATTAGAGAGGCTTTCACCCAAGCTTAGGAGGGGTAGCACCACAGGGTGCATTAGAAATCCACTTTTCCCATCACCATCGTCGAGCATTGATGTTTTTCTTCATGTTTACAAAACTTCTACAATAGAGCCATGGCTGAAATAACTAACGAGAAGTGAGTGATGAAGAGTTGGAGTAAGATCTCTCGACACTCATCGAAGTCCAAGTCAGAATCATCATGCAGAGTTTGATAAGGTCTCGCTGGTTGGGCCATGGTAGCGATTGAGTGTAAGCGTTCATGTGGCATAGGGAGGGTCAAGTGATAGAGTTATAGGATGGACTCGACAACCTTATCCATTAACCAGGCGAAACACTAATTGTGGAGGCTTCTCATTGGTGCGACCAATTTTTCCTTGTTATGATTAGATGAGGAGGAGTCAATGTGGCCCAAAATGTTTATGTAGTGCCCCGCTCTAGTTGACTGACAGTGATATGACATTAACATTTATTTAGCCCTAAGGCCCACACATTATTCTTTGAGGACCTCAGGTTGAGGATCCAGGCACATGACTCTATTATTAGTGGTTGAGATATTAGTGGTTGTGATGTTTATGTATGTTCTCCATTGATATTATGATGAAGATAACATTAATGGTTATGTATGTTATCTATTGGTATTATGATGATTGTAGCATTAATGGTTATGCATGTTCTCTATTGATATTATGATGATTGTAGCATAAATGGTTATGTTTGGTCTCTATTGAATTTATGATGATGATGACAGTAAAGGATATGTATGCTCTCTATTGATATCATGATGATGATAGATTTGATGGATAGGTATGTTTCTATTGATGTTACGATGTTGATAGCTTTGATGGATATGTATGTTTCCATTGATGTTATGATGATGATAGCCATGATGGATGTGTCCTCTATGTTACCTACCTGCATTAGTTCTGGTTCACAATGAAAAATGATACAAATGACTAGGTGATGTTGATGATGCTATTATGACAATGACTAGCAACGAGAAACCTTGTTATTGATGATTATTGAGTATGGCAGGAAACCACCAGAGGAACTCGCATATGATGAGTTGACAACACTTGGTTTGTTGAAAATTTATATTGTGTCTTCGAAATTCTAAGTCAATTTTGAAACCTACTATATATGTTTATCTATATTCTGATGATATGTCAATGGTTGCAAGCATAGATTAGTTTCTTGGCCGAATGACTCACATATGGCTGATGGGGTTGTACAATTGGATGGAACTGCATGGGAGGGGTGGGGTAGTGTCTCTGATCTCACCCACTAGCACTCCCGCCATGACTTTGGCTGGAAAGGTTGAAACACCTTTGCCTTGAAGATCACGATGTCATGAGGGCAAGTCCCAAAGTTGGGTCGCTCATGAGGATTTTACCGGGGGGGCGCGCATCAAGGCGGATTCCTTGATCCCCGACACCATTAGTCTCACTATAGGAGGAAACATCAGAGATGATAATGGTATCTGTCGTTGCACCTATACTTTCCCCTCGTAGCCACTGAATGCTTGAAGGGAAAGTGGCGTGGCACCCTTGGAACTTCAAGGGAATTTATTGAAGGGCATGACCAACTTGGCACCCTTGGCATCACAAATAAACTGTTAGGCGTGGCACCCTTGGAACTTCAAGGGAATTTCTTGAAGGGCACGACCAACTTGGCACCCTTGGCATCACAAATAAACTGTTAGGTGTGACACCCTTGGAACTTCAAGGGAAGTTCTTGAAGGGCACGACCAAACTTGGCACCCTTGGAATCATTAAAAATAAATAAATTAATAAATATAATCAAGATATGAAAACCATGTAAATTCACATCAAGTGGTAAATGATGATTAGAACCGAGGTAATTAAATCAAGAATAAAACTTGGGTTAAGGGGATCATAGGAAGAAATAAAATATTTTACCTTAAAAACTCTACCCTTCCCATGTTGGAAAATTTTAGGTAGATAATGTAATTTAATTAGGTAAAAAGGGGAAAGAGGGACATAAATGTAAGGATAAATATTAATCCTAAAATAGTTAAACCTAATTAAGAGAAGAGGATGGTGAATTAAAATAAGATTAATAAATTAAATTTTAGAGAAATTTAGAGAACCTCCATGTGGCAACAACCAACATAAGAATATCCATCTAAGAGATAACTTGAGTTAAATTAGGGAGTATATAGGGGATCAAATCTTGACTTATCAATTGACTTTAGTAATGAACACAAATTAAGGAGTAAAAAGGGGGATCAAGAGACAACTAGGAGAAGAAATAGGAATCTTGTTGAGGTGAGGAAAAATATTATTTTTAAATTAAAATTTAAATAAATAATTTTGGAGATCCTTGATGAGAGAGTGACACATGGGTGGGTGAATAATCAAACTATTGGATTATAAAAAATAATTAATTATGCATGAAATGCCAAGTGTCACCTATGAGGACTCCTATAAAAGAAGGGGAAGGCCATGGGAGAAGGGACTTGTTTACCCTATTCTTGGATGGATGAGACTATGCTAGAGTAGTGACTACGAGCTATAGTGAGTTTGGTGAGGTAGAGGACTTTAGAGAGGGGACTCTTGATCCAAAGAGTGCTCTCCTCTACCAGATAATACATTCCTTCATTGTATGACCCCATTGCAGCTCGGGGGTCCGCGGGGAAGGAGAGTACCCAAGGAGTAGGCTGGGAGGTCAACCGTGGGTCATTGCATTCGGATTAATCATGTCAACATTCACACTTGGAGACAAATGATAACGAAGGAGGGAAAATAATGGAAAGTCAAGTTTGAGTCTTGTCTCCTGGTGAACAGTACCTATGTTGTTATAGTATTCTTTTGTATGACTTCATTATGGTTTTAGTTAATAACATGTAAATTAGATGATATGTTCAATAAAGTGAAATCCAGGAAAGTTTTATATAATGCTTAATGATTTTTTAGTTCCCAATGCTATTTTCTTATGGTTGTATTTTTAGTATTTAAAAAAAAAATAAAAAATTATAGGGTTGGTCCCTACAGTTTACCCCAGAATTTTATGTTATGCAGCAAGGGGATTAACTGGGATGACGTTAGTCGAGATGAATCGGTTGACACACAAGCCTGGTGGTCCTAAAATTGGTTGGATGTGGCGCCCACAAGTGACATAAGGTCGGAGCCTGCAACCTGAAAGAACTAGCGAAGTATCATGTGTGAGTTGGCAAGACAATGTCAGCTGGGATGAGTTGGCTAACACACTAGCCTGACAGTCATGTTATTGGCTAGGGGTGGACCCCCTTAACAAATCATCCCATTAGGATCACCCTGAAACATTTGCAAGGGTGCAGGTAGAAGAGACTGGGGTGAGTAGTGTGAGATGATGTTGCAGAGCTCCCATGTGCACCGATCAAATGCGAGGAGCATGTAAGAGAGTGACCCCACCTGGGATTAATCTAAAGGGTAAACATATAGAAGCATTGGGTTAGTACATCAGGATGATGTTAGCAGGATGGCATGTTCCTTACAATCACCCCATTGGCCAGAAGGGTGGTCCACTCACCAATTGACCCAAAATATCTAGCTTGGAAGAAAAGAAGGATGCACCAAGGAGAAGTGTCAGGATAGTAAGTGCAAGATGGCATCATCTGACATCAACCCAAAGGTTTCACCCCAAAAGAATTTCAGGTGGAGGAATCAAAATTGTCGGGAAGGTCCAAGTGGGATGATGTAAGGCAGGTGCATGACAGGGCTCACACTGATGTAGATAGCTCATTAGTGGGAGGGTAGTCCCACCTGACAAGTCAACCCACTATAGAAATCTCAGGATTTTACGACAGTGCAATAAGTAGAGAATTGAGAGGGAAAGAATTAGGATGATGTGGCACTCCAGCATTGGGAGGGCCAGAGGGATGGGCCCCACTGTTCTAAATGGGTGTTCAGAGATCCGATAGTGGTTTCGTTAGAACTGAAAATCACTTCTGAGGGTTTCCTACAATGGATTGGGGAAAAGGGGCTCAACCCCCCGAGATTAATGTGAGTCAGTGATCCTATAATGGGAGGTATTCCCTTACTGTCATCCCAGGGGGTGACTCCATTATAACCTAAGCGCATGTTGGCCTGTTGGGACCCTCGTACGATGACTTCATCATTGAAGCGAACGGGGATCCTCCCAAGAACTATATGACAATTAAGCAGTTGTGATCGTTTTCTATTGGTGCCAGGGAAACACATGTGGCATCAGACCACTGTAGGCATGGCGCACACCAATAGAATGGTTGGGAGTCGGGGCTTAGGCCTAGACAAAAGTGAAAGTGTGCGTTGCGGAGAAGGTCGACCCTAACTAGTCCTAGATCCCAACTTCCATACATGTCAATGGCGGGTTGCGATGTGACATCTAGATGATGTGGTAGGGCCTATTCTTTGATAGGAAATATCTCACAATTAGGGGGTCAGATTGAGGTAAAATTTATATCATCGGATTCATCTCGATGAAATGAACACAATGGTGATGGTTATTATAAGTTTAGTGGAGTTGGAAAAAGACGAAATTTTTATACCCCATTTTCATAACGGTACTTTGAAGATTGGGTTTGCATAGTGACCACCCCCTACTCTGTGTAACACCTCACTCCACATTTACCCACTTTTACAAGATCTCAAGGGTAAACATGAGATGAGTGTGACTATGATATGACCCGACCTTCAAGTTCTAGTTATGGAAGTGGGGCCGACTAACTGAAAGCAAAATGACATCCCTTAGAGACTACAGACCACTCAGGAGCCTGATAGCCACCTCAAGTGCTCAATCCCTAATCTAGAACTCATTTTCACTAGCTTAACTCCACAACCACACCCATAACACCACATCCATGCGGTTGGGAGGCTATAACGAAAACCATAAGGTTGTATGCCAGTAGTTATGACCCAAAATCCTATGTTTTGTGCCAGCAGTTGTGAGATCTGTGCCAATGTTTCAAGGCTAGCCTCCAAGCCTCTGCCCAGAAGTGCCCAAAACTTTTCAGAATCATGTATAAGATGATAACAATGCTAAAAAAATCAACGCCTAAGTGGGATATTTTCCAAGCATGCCTAGTGCATGACACACATTTCATCAAACAAATAGTAGACATAGAAGCTACATGCCATGAATGCATATATTATCATAAAATTTTGAACTTCATCTGAGATTCACCAAGAAGTCTCTATGCCCTCTCAAGGTAGTTGCAACAAAACTTGTTAGCCCATGCATTCATCAACCATTCAATATCTTATCAAATCATAAACAAGAGCCATAACTAGAGTACATCATATAACCATGCATATAACCAACATATAACCAGAATAGAAACCATGACAAATCAACCATAAGATCACATAATAACCAATACATGTGCTCATTATTCATAATAAGGAAAATAGCTCATATTAACATATGCAAATTCCAACCAAGCCAGGGACTTCCACGTACCACCCAACCATATATTAGGTTGAACCAAATCTCTCTTTTAGAAAATCACCCCCGCGCCATATTCCAAGCATGATTGTGGGGCCATATAGGTTAAACCAAGATAGAACCAACCAGGGCTTCCATAGGTCAAACCACCTCAACCCTCAACCACAATGATTTCACCTAACCAGTCCAGGAATCACTAATTTCAACCATTTTGGTCTCTTTCTAAGTTATCCAGGGCTCCACGGTTTCCATCTCAACCCACAACCTCCAGGGACCCAAGTTGTTACAAGGATCTAAAGAAATACCATCTTAACCCATAGCCTCTAGGTACCCAAGATGTTCCAGGGCTTCAAATATTCTATCCCAACACAAAACCATAGGGAACCTGAGAACCAATAAAAAAATCTAAATGGGGAACCCACTACATCATGGCTATCTAGGAAATGGCAAGGCAAGGCTGAAACCACTATCAATCCAGGCAAATATCCATGCTAATGACAAAACATAACCAATAAATCACATGTATGTATCATGCATCCAAAAACTAGCAAGGAAATCACACATGCAACCTATTACTTGCAAAGTATCCCTGCTATAGTTTTTGATGAAACCTTCTTTTCCGCTGCTCACCAATTCATTGCTTTCCCTTTACTTACTTTCTCCAAGTTCAAGTGAATGCTAGAATTCTCCCAGAATGCTCTAAGTGTGCAAGAGTGTATGAGAGAATGAATGAGAGTTGAACCCAATATTGTCGAAAAGCTAGAAATTGTTTCTCTGATGCATTTTTATTATTGATGTCTCCTTTTTCTTCATTGTTTTCATTTTTCCTCTAATTTCCTTGCATGCACATTTGCATCTCTTCACCTTCATTTTTTCCTATTTTCCTTTATTTATCATAATTAAATGTCAATTAATGCCTCTTTGTATTTGCCAATTTCCATAGCCATTAATAAACCACAAGTGATACCCACTATAATGTTTTTCCCACCATTCAACTTGGACTATGCGTTCCATGACCTTGGGTCTTATTTTATTTACATGGAAAATCAACCAGGGGTTGTTACATTCTGGGTGTTGGGTAAGGGGTGTTATTATAGAGTGGTATCAGAGCATCCAAGTTCAACACTGGGCTTGGACGGGCTTATCATAAGTAGGAAGTCAGAGTCCATCATTGAACTCTATCATGATCAAATAATAGTAGGGTTCCTTTAAGGGGGAGGGCTTCATAATGATTTTTAGTAATACAGATTGGATCATTATATTGTTTTTCATCCATCTTGATGCATTCAAAGTGCAAAAAGTGGAGGAATCATATCACGAGACCGTTTCTACCAGTGGGACTCAGTTTGGAGAAATGAGGTCTGAAACCTTCTGGGAGCGTTTTGAGGCATCAAAAGACAGTTTTTTGATTTAAAACTTTGCCACTTTAGTGCCACAATATTTCATGATATTCTACACAGTGATCTTTCCAACGACACAAGGAAAAAATTCCATCAGAGTCTGTATGAAAAAGTTATGCCACTAAGAAGTTGACCTTCCTTTTTTCACACCTATAGTTCGGAAGGATGCTGTGTCAACCCCCATTATTCATGTGAAAGGAGCTAGCCATGTGTTTTTGATGTAAAAGACTCTAGAATCTTCTGTTTTGTAACTCTAGTTAAGAGTTTATGTAGTCCAACTTAACCATTAGTAGGCTATCGGGTTGTGTTATAACCGAGCCACTAGGAGGAAGAGGTATTCCATTCTTTCAAGAGAATTTTGTTCCATAGCTGAGCAAAGATATCCAGGATAGGTAGGAGGTAGAGAACACAGAGAGGATTTGTGTGCTGTAGCAGCCCACGGGCCACGGGTATTACTTCTTTGTACATGCAACCTTATTTTCCAGATAAAGAAAGAAAGCAAAGCAACCTCACCTTCCAGCTCGGTTTTCTCCTGAAAGGGTTTCCTAGGGCATATTTGGTATCTTATGTGTGTGTGAGAGCTTATTTTTTTGTTCTCTACTTTTCTACATAATTTCCATTTGTATGCATGCACTAATTACAGTAAAACCTATATATCTAGAAATTAAATAAAACTGTAAGTGTAGAATTTCATATTTTTAATATATTATTATTAGATCTATTGTGATGAACTGTCCAGTGGAATATCCACGACAATTTACAGATCATTTAGAAAATTAATAAAACAAATGTTTAGGTGTTAAAAGTCAGTTGTAAATGATTATGGCATGTGTTGTAACATAATTTGGTTTTGATAAGTTAGTATATTAGTCAAAAAATAATTTTAAAATGATAAGTTAGGATATGGATGCAAAAGAAAGAAAAATTAAAATGTTAGGACAATTTGATATTTTATAGGCATGCATATCAATAAAATGATAGGAGTTAGATGCCCTAAATAAGGAAGGCAAAAGAAAAATAAAATTCTAGGGAAGCAAAAGCAAACAAAGGCTTCATTTTCATACAAAAATAAATGCAAAGGCTGGAAGTCCAAATAAACCACATCAGAAAAATGTCAAAATTGTGTTAATATATGATTAATTACTTAATCGAGATTAATTCTTTGATTATAAACTTTGGCATTTCAATTATATTATAATGCGCAAGCTTGATTTGACCCAAATCATAAACGACAAAAAGGTCTTGTCGACTTTCGTAAAAAGAATGCATGATCCGACGATTGATCTACTCCCCGCCCAAATCAATGGAGGGGAGAGATTTCACACCCCCCTCCACCATTTCTCGTTAACGCGACGAGGGCGAGGTGGGGTGGGGGGGGTCTGCAAAGTGGTTTCCATGGCGGACGCCCTGACCTTATGTGTCGCCACCACATCACTCCGCACCCCCTCAGCTCAAAACCACAAACAACTCACTACTCCCCCGCAAACCACTCACAGTTTTCCTCCGCCAATGGCTCTTTCACCTTGCCAAAGCCGTTATCCCTCCACTAATCTTGAGCTGACACCTCATATATCCGTTGCCCATTCATCCCATCTGTTACCACCTTACATTCTTATTGCCCCGTTTGGAATACCCATTGTATCCATCCGTTGTAGTCCCGCTCCCTTGCAATTAAAGCTGCTACAGTTATCAACAAAATTGTTACCCCTTCCCGCATCTTATAAATAAAACGAAACCTCCCTCTTTGTCACTTTCTTCTAATTATTTTCAATTGTTTGCAGGTTTACACTCTTGCAAAACTTCTTGCCTTTTGCTCAGTCTGTTACTTATAACCATTTTCTTCTTGTCTGCCACCATGGCCCCAAAAGAAAAAACTAAGAAGAAAAGCACAGAGGAAAGTACTGCTGCCCCAACCCAGATTGACCTTGACCACACCCCATTGGTTGATTCACTGTTCAAAGTTGCAAAAGCTAAGTTTGAGTTTAATTTTCATGAACTACACTTGTGGCTCAAATAGAATTATCTCGACCAGCAAGATTCAATTAGGTTTTGGGAATCCCTATTACCCTTCTATAGTTTCCCAAAGACACATGAATTCCCTAACCTTATTACCTGGTGTCAGGCCAAGTATGATCCTGTGAAAAGGGCAGTCATGGCTTAGAATGGAGACATTTTGATAACTATTTCTGAACAAACCATAAATGAAATGCTCTTAATTCCTCAAATTGACTCTTTGACTAAGTTTTCACCAGCAACACTTATGGATCTGTACCATAAGTTAACCTTCCCACAAAGAGCCCAAATATTCGAAATCTTTTTGCCTGAGAATGCAAAATTTCCCAAAAGAAATCAACCTTACTCATCTGCCATGTTTCCTGAAGCCTCCAGACATTGCATTTCCTTGCTTTCCTATATATTAGGATACCCTGATGACCAGTCTATTGATGAGGTTATCCTTGGTTTCTTATCCATCTTTAGTAAAGAACAACAACCAACATTCATATATAATTACAACCAATTTTTGGCTGATAATATACATGAACAATTCATGAACTTCACTGTGCAGGGAGTGTTCAATTACAACTTTGTAATTGTCCACATGCTTCTTTTTCAACAGGGTGATCTGTTACCTATCAAACTCAGCAAGCAGGATGAACAAGGAGTGAATCAATCAGTGATTCACTAGACATAAATGGTTAGGACAACTTCTACCTCATAATTTGCAGAATTTATAGATGCATTCATACATCTAGTGGCACAACTCCTTAATAGTCAGACAGAGCCTAGGATTGGGGATGAAATTAAAAGGATCCTACACTTAAGTGAACAAACCAAAACTGGTGATTGGTATTTATACCGGAACTACACTGAGATAAGAATATATCATTGTGATCTTGCACCATACAAGCTGCCTAAATATGTTCCTTTGAGAATATTTTCTCTGGAATATATTGGGCAGATGATTCACATGGATGAGCTACATTTTGTGTCAGGTAAAATAAAGTCTCAGTTCAAGCTTAAAGCACAGATTGGGTCATTTATTTGCAACACCAAATCAGCTGGTGTTGAGGTAGATATATTATTGAAGAAGATGAAGTTCCAACCCAGTTTCACCTGGTCCTATGATCATTTTGGCATCATTTCTGCTTTAAGGGTTAGTTTCAAGATGAATCCTTATAACCATACTCCAAGGCCTGAAATTGAGAAATTTATGAATCAAGAAACATGGGTTGACGGGAATCTTCAAGAAGCAGATGAGCAAGTTGTGTCTACTCCCATAGAACAAACTCTAGTTGCTCAGAGCAAGCAACAGAAAAGGCTAAGAGAGGAAACTTCATCCACTGAAGATGTTCTAAAAGGGTTCATTTTTTAGCAAAAGAAGCCTAAAGTCAGCTTGGCCACATCAACAGAAGAGACTCCACCAATGATCATTGATCTTGGAGATCCAGAAGTGTCTACATCAGCAGGAGTTAGTACTTCAACCACTCCTCCCACAGTTAGTGCTTCAACCACTCCTCCTACAACTTCACCTTCTAGAGAGCCTCTAGAAATTATTCAATCATTAGGAACAAATGCTTCGGATGATCAAAACATATTTTCAAAGTTCCTAGAAATTAAGTAGAAAAATGAGACTTTAAAGTCCAATGTGTATAGTCAGTTCTGGAAGCAAACTTCAACCTCCCAACATAGGCTCCTTTCTGCTTTTGACAGTGAAAAAGGCAGAATGAAAATGGCTTTCTTACAAGCTCAGATTCCATTTCCTAAATCACCATCTGATTACAAGAAGACTGTGTTTTCATTTGACACTAGTCAAATCCATCCAATTGACCAGATGGACATGCATAGACAAACTGGTGAGATGTTGTTTTCTACTATGAGAACTACATCCATGTCCCTTTATAAACTTGGGACTGCTCTATCAAATGTTCTGTCCCAGCTTAAGTTAGAAAATATCTCCTCTCTAGCTAAATACAATAGAATAAAATCACTAGTGGATTTTGTGATTAAAGTGGGATATAATCCCAAGGATATAAAAGCTGCATAACTACTCCTTAATAACAAAGATGCAGACATTGTTGCATTCAAGAAACATTTGAAGTTTCCTTCAGCAGAATACCCTCTAACCAAGGATATGGCAGAAAGTGAACAACAAAAGGAGGATATGCTCAAGCCTATTATTGAGTAGAATATACAGTTGAAGAAGATGGAATAACATATTGAAGAGCTATTGAAGGAGAAGGAAACAATACAACTTGCCATGGTGCCCATTACAATAGTCCCAATAGAAGTTGCAGGTACAGAGCCTAGTTCGTCATCTACAAACATTAAGTCTACATCAATAGTAGCTAACCCAGCCAGATTAGCACATGAACTATCAATATAGAAGCGGGAAGACCAAAAACTACTTCAGAAATTCCAAAGTATAGAATTGCAGAAAGTGCAAAATGATTCTAAATATCTGCAAGAAATGCAGAAGACTCACAAATTGGAACTTAAAATCCAGAAGTTGGAGATTGAGTCTCTGATGGAAGACACTTTGGCTCATGCCAAGGAAATTATTTGGACAAAAATCAGTCAATACATGACAGTTGTATGGCCATCCATACAAATTATTTTTTTAGCAGTAGGAACTCATTACTAGGTGCAGAGTAGTGATTGAAGAACAAAAAACGGCCTTTAAGACCAAGCCAACAGAAGCCACATATATGATCAAGGTTTTAAATTCAAAGAGTAAAGAGGAATTAGAAGAAATAAACATCTCTGACAGAACAACTACCATCTTGGAGATAAAAAAGGTATTACAGAAAAGGAATTTGATCAATCAAGAAACTAAGTGTCAAATCCTGGACATTTCTGTCAAGAGATTTCATTCAAAATTTAATGTTTTAAATCAGAAAGGATTGTCGGGGTTAGTAGGTTGAATGATAAGTTGATTAGATTAGATGATTATTGCAAGGAGTTATATGCTATTGCAGTAGACAAAGCCAAATTTTCAATAGTCGAAGGACAAATAACAAGGAGGGACTTTATAGAGCCTTGGAATTTTATTTAATCATCTTACATGAAATCAAGCACTTGTTTCTCACCAAGCCTAATTTCGAAAGATATACAAATGTGGATGAAACATTCAGGAAGATGGTAAATGTAGAAATCCCAAGTGAACAAAGATGGGATCAATTGTGTGAAACAATTGAGTAATTCCTCATTTTGACAGCAAAACAGCTCATCAATGTTTTCAGGACAGCTCATCAATGTTTTCAGGCCACATCATCAACAGATTCCCAAAGGATAGAGCCACCTCTTCAGCAGTTTTTTTGTTCCTATTATATTGTTCTATTTTTGTAATTTTGTACTATTTTGGTATTCTATTCCAAAAAGATTGTAGATCTTTTGTAAATTTTTGTATAAATAACTCCTCCTTTGAGTTATTAAGGGTTGAACCCTTGAACAAGTTATCAAGTAGATTTGTACTAAGCTGGAGCATTTTTGAAATAATAAAAGATTCTGGATTTACCTCATATGGTCTATCTCTCAGTGAGTTGTATTTCATCTTGTCTATTCATTATGTTTTCTTCATATAAATTAAGTCTTTTGCAGTTATCCGATTTAAAATTTAATTGAATTTCAGTTTCATTTTGAATCCTCTGCGAAGTTGTAATTTAAATAAGAGAATAATTTACAGAACTATTTGTTATTGTAACTTCCTCTTTGAATATAAATTACATTAGATCTATGAAATATCCTGATTATATTATGTTGATTAGGAAAGCATTGTTTTCTTAATTTCTTCTTGTAAATGGTTAAATATTCAGTTTGAATATCAAATCAGTTATACCTCTCCATACTCTACTTCTCCATCACATTAAAATCAAACTAACCATGTGCAGATAAAGAACAACCTTTTATTTTACTTGAGAATCTATCTAAATTTAAAGCACCTATTTATAAAATAGTTCATTGGTCATCCAATCACTCAAAACAACAAAACATTATAGATGCTTTGGCATAACTAATTGACCTTAGGTTATCTTAAAGGGCAACATCAGATTGGTGTCATTTCCGGGGAGCAAAGGATTGAAAGTTAAATTTTCCCCGGGGCAACGATTTTCCCTTTTCCTTTAAGGTGAATAAAGGATAGGATATAGGTCAAAATATTTCACCTGGCGATTCCACTGGTCCAAGCTAGCTCCTTTTAAGCATACTAGATCACGTTCTGATTCTGAGATTGCTAACCCTTTACTAGACCAAAAAAGACTTATTAGGGGAGCCTCTTGAAGGAGAAGATATAAAACCTCTTCTTCTTCTTCATCTTTACACCCTGAAGACATATCACCCATAGATCCTTTTTCATTTGTGCCATCCAATCCTGATTGGATTGAACTACCTTCTAGGGTTTTTGAACTCCATTCAAGAGGAGTAGATCTTCTAGCAACCTTTTTAATGCAATTACTTGAGTCATATCAAGTCCCATCCATTCCTATAAAGTCACCTTCATTTAAAGAAGAATTTGGTTTACATTTACCTGAATTTAAACCTACAGACTTCATTTCCCCAACTCCTTATTTTGTTCCATCAACTTCTACTAATCTTGAAGAGACGTTTTTTGTCTATTCAAATTCTCTATTTGATCATAAGGAAGAATTTCCATTAGGAGTTCCAAAGTTGGTTATAAAAACCCCATTGAAATCTTCAAGGAGGTCTCCTCCCTCTTTTTCTCCTCCACATACTAATACCCCTACCAAATCTTCTTCATCACCTTCATCTTCATCATCTTCCTCTTCCTCATCATCATCCACTCACTCTCCCCAGACTCCTTCTGCCAATATGGATTTTCAACCCATTGTGCAAGCAAGGTATGCTGCTCTAGTTCTCCCCGGAAAATTGGCAAATTTTCCTGATGGATATCTAAAGCATTTACCATGATTTGATGGAGAAACAGGTCCCTCGGTAGAGGATCATGTATCAACTTTCCTAGATTTTGCTGACAATATGAACATATAATAGGAATATATTTATATGAGATTATTTGTGCAATCCTGAGAAGGAAATGCTAGGATCTGGTTTAGGCAACTTAGAGCTGACTCTATTACAACATGGAATGAGCTCATAACTATATTTAAAAATCAATGGGGGGTAAAGAAGGATCATGTTTACTTTCTCACTGAATTTGAAGAATTGTAGAGAAACCCTGGTGAACCAGTTCCTGAATTCATCAAGAGATTTAATAAAATCTATCATAAAATTTCTGTTGATTGTAAACTAGCAGTAGCAGCTGCAAAAGTTATATTTTCCAAAGCATTTGAAGATGAATTTTCAGTCATGCTAAGAGAAAGGGTATCTAACACATTGGAAGACATGTATACAAATGCTATAGAGGTAGAAGATAATAGGTATGCTTCTAGCAAACTTAAAGCTAAAGTAGAGAAAGAAGAAAGAAAATTAAAAGCTAGGATTGATGACTCATCTTCTTCCAAATCTAAACTTGAAGATCAGAAAATTGATGAAATTACATCTTTACTTAGAAACCTTTCTAATAGGATTTCTAAAATTGAAACACAACCTAGAACTACTCAGCAAACTACTATCAGACCTCAAGCTCAAACTGAATTCCGAAGAACTCCTCAAATGCATATTCTTTAGAGACCAGGTTCTGATCAAAATGTTCAACCACCCTTGTTGATTGATGATCGACAACCACAGGATACATGGCCTTTAATCACTAAAGATAACAATAATATTGATTCTTTGACAGTACAAATGGCAATAGTTCCTTCATCTTCCCCTTAGTCTTTTGAACAAGAACAAGGAGATGCTCAACTTTCAAAATACAAAGCATTCTCTGAATTTATGATTCCAGAATTAAATAAGAGGTATGATCTAAGACCTAGATCAGGTCCAAGTAGAAATTCAAAAGCTACCACTATAATTGAACCTGCAGCAAATCTATTCAAACACAAACTCCAACACCTCAGACTACAGAGTCATCCACTGAAACCTTTTCATCTAACAAGACCATTTTGACAACTTTCAATATTGAAAAGGAATTGGAAAGGGTCAAGATTCCTATCCCTTTAGCTGAACTTTCCAAAAACTTTGGTTATAAAAATCAAGTGTCTAAATGGATACAGTCCTCTAGTGTAGATGCTGAGGGAGATGTTATTAGTTTGCAGGATGAAAAGCCCTCAGTAGTGTTTGGCCCTAGTTCTGATATGATTGATGAAATTGTTCCACCATTTTATGTAACTCTAAAAGTCCATGAATTTCTTTTGTATAACTGCATGTTGGACTCTGGAGCTTCTCATAACCTTATGCCAAAGTTAATTATGGACCAGCTTCAGTTACAAGTTACTCGTTCTTATCATGATTTTTACACCTTTGATTCAAAGAAAGTACCATGCCTAGGACTGATCAAAGACCTAGTTGTGACCTTAGCCCAAATACATGTCAAGAGTATAGTTTTAGACATTGTTGTCACTGATATTCCTGCCAAGTTTGGCATGCTTCTATCTAGTTCATGTTGTGCTAAAATTGGAGGATCACTTCAGATGGACATGTCTTTTGCTACTATTCTAGTCTATGGAGGTGAACATTTAAGGTTATATAGGGAAGTCAGATTCCTTCATACTGTTTGTAGGTCTAATCAAGCAAAAAATCACCCTATCTATGCAATTGATCAGGATTTTGGTTGCTTTTAGTTATCTTTACAAAATTCATCAAACACTCAACTTGCCATTGAAAATACAGTTTCCAAACCTAAAATTGTAGAATCAGATATCTGGAAACTTTATTTTGATGGCTCTTGCTCAAAGGAAGGAGCAGGAGCAGGAATTGTTCTAATTTCACCAAATAAAGAAAACATAACTCAGTCATGTAAACTTGAATTTGAGGTCACCAATAATGTGGCTGAGTATGAGGTTTTTCTTCTTGGTCTTGAGCTAGCTAAGAGTCTAAAGGTTCAAAAATTGAGTGTCTTTTCTGATTCTAAGCTAATAGTGAAGCAGGTTAGAAATCCATGTCAAACAAAACACCCAAGACTTAGGTCCTATAGAAATGAGGCTTGGGATACAATTGAAAATTTCTTCCAAGGATTTAACATAACTGCTATACTCAAATATGAAAATATGCATGCTGACTCACTAGCTGTCTCAGCAAGCTCTTTCAAAATCCCTGAGCCAGTATTGTTAGAGTACCAGATTCAAGTCAAGTATAGACCATCAATTCCTGATAACCTTAAACACTGGTATATTTTTGAGGATGATGAACAATTAAAATATTTCCTTCAAGTCATTGATAAATTTTCAGATATGCAAATTGAAGAAGATCAAAAAGATATTCAGGAATCAAATCACCAAAGCCTAGAAACTTCATTCAGCCCTAAGATTCTTGATCATGATATCATCCAATTATCTAATAATTTTATTCCCAAAGGATTAGTTCCATTGGAAAAAATATTTGATAATAATGATGTTTCTAAAAACCCCTTGTTTAACTCACCTGAAGAAGAAATCGAAGAATGCAATATTGAGACTTTAAATGACATGAGAAATGTTAAATTGTCATCAACCTTGCCTTTGGATGTAAAAATCAAATACTTGAATCTTCTTAAAAATTACAAAGATGTTTTTGCCTGGTCCTATAATGAGTTAAAAACTTATGATACATCTTTGATTGAGCATAAGATTCCTTTGAAACGCGAAGCAAGACCCATTCAACAAAAACTAAGAAGAATCAATCCCATACTACTTCCAACTATTGAGAAAGAGCTTAAAAAGCTACTTGATGCTCATATAATTGTACCTTTAAGGTATTCTGACTGGGTAGCCAACCTAGTTCCTACCAGGAAGAAAAATGGTGAGATTAGGCTATGTGTAGACTTTCGAAATCTGCACAAATCATCTTTAAAGGATAACTATCTGTTACACAGTAATTTGTCACCATTTGTCACCGTCCCTGTTACCCCTTTCCCGCACTTTGGAGGACTCATTCCGGGACCTGTGAGAAGTGACATAACTTGAAAACACTTGCATTATGTTCCCCTAAGTATGGACTTCATATGCCTTGAAGACATCTCCTGCAGAATATCCTTAAAAAGTCCCCTTTTTCCATTAGCGCGGATCCACAGTGTATCACCTGCGCCAATGGGGGAAATTCTCCAAAGAGGGCGCGCCCGTTGGCGCTCTGTCTCAGAGTCTTACCCGTGCCAACCAAGTTTGGGAAAGCTTTTTAACAAACGCACGCCCGAAAGTTTTTTCCTTTCGACTCATGAGGCTTTTCAAGGATAATGCCAATCTCATGGATGTCGAGATTCATCGTATCTCTATCCATAATAGCTTTTCGAGGATAATGCTAATCCCATGGATGTCTGGATTCATTGTATCTGTTCCTCCTCCTCCATCTATAAAAGCTTGTTCTGTTGCATTTGACAAGCTAGTTTTGAGCATAGGGAGAATTATACTGTCAGAAGTTTGAGAGATTGCTGTAAGAGTCTTCTTTGCATTCGTAATCAAAGAGAGAGAGGCTTGTTCCCAATCCCGACAAGCTTTGCAAGACATATGTAGCTGATCATCCAGCCAAAGGAGGATTTGACGTCAGAACTATGGTTGTATTCTCCTTTGTTGATTATCAATAATAGATGACTATCATTATGGTTCCATTCTTGTTGTTCATTGTGATGATGTTTGAGTTATATCTTTTCTGACCGATATATAATTGCATCTATTGGATTTTATGCTTGTATTCGTGTTTTTCTTTGCATGTGCAGGTGTCCATTCACGGAGATCGTGAGGATCGTGACCGGTCGGAGCAAAGGAACGGGAGTGTCAACTCTTCTACAACACTAGCGTTGGAATCCAAGTAGGCTCTTATAATCCACCTTTAATTTGCAATTAGGAACTTGCGTGATAGCATTGTTTGATTGTTGCTAGACCCATTTTGGGCTAGTGGGATCGCCTCTGTCCGCAGAGGGGATTTACCTCTCCAACAATTTGGCGACTCCACTGGGGAATTAGCTTGTTGTTTGATTTGTAAACTTTAGACGGAGCCTGAAGTACGGCCAGATAGCCTTCGAAACGCTATTGCTTTGCATTAGCGAAGTAGATCAACGCCACTTTAGTCAATCTCCGGTTTGGTTTACGAACTAAACAACTTGGAGTTTGTCTTGTCTCTTTGGTTTTCTCTTGTTTTGATTGCTTAGATAGCTTTCTGGGTTGGATTCTTTGCTGTCTCTTGCTGCCTGGTCTGTCTGGATACTGCTGGCCTAGTCTTGGATTGCTTGTTTTTTATTTTAGCATAGAAAACTTGATTGGCGCTCTTTTTTGCATGACAGTCGCGCCAATTGGCGCCACTTGTCAATGTACAGCCCGCGCCAATCCTCAATTGGTGCTACTTTTAGCCTGAAAGTCACACCAGCCCAGGGAACCTTTTAGAGTTTACTTGTTTTGAGCCTTCCAAGCTTGGTTTTTGTGTCTGGATACTTCCTTTCAATCACTTGAATGTGTTAGAGTCTTTTTTGATTGGTTTTTGGCCTTTACCCTTTGGGTGTTTGTTTTTTTCTACCGATTTCACATATTAGCCCTAGGTCATCTAGTGGCTTTGTGCAATCGAGCCTTCCTTAGGAGTTTTGGTTCTCTATTGGTCCAGTCAACTTTTTGGTTACTCTCTTGCACTTGTTCAATGATTGTTAAGCTCTTTATTGCGTTATTCGAGTGATTCACTTCTTTTTCACTTGGATTCCACTTGGCTTCGTTTTGGGCTTAGATCACATAGCGCATTGAGGTCTTTGTGATTTTTCTTGGTTTGAAAGATTGTCTTGGTGTTTCAGGGACTTGATTGTGTTTTCATTGAGCAAAATTTGTTTCTTTTACTCTTTGTTATTATCTCTCAAAATTTGTTTAGTGCATTTTGCCATCGAAAAGAAAACAAACAATCTCTTTTGCATTACATTAGTTAATGGAAATTAGATTTTTTCATTGTTATTGGCGATTAGTCACTTAAAAAAAAAAAAGTTTCGTTTATTGCCATTAGCTGCATTAGAGTCATTGTTGATTGTTTGATGATCATTTTGTTTGATTGAAAGATCTCAACTCTTCCGTAGTTAGCATTCATCGAATGGAATGATATATTTTGGCATATAGCTTGCATTTAGGAAATTGTGAGAGATTACATACGGTAGGACCTGGAAACTGAAACCTAATCAAAGATCAACTGTAAAATGAACTGAATGAATCTAAAAACGCATTGGAACTTAACGCATACATCTAGAGGTCTAGGCTAGAGACGTGTTCCGGCGTCGTTAAACCTAGTCACTGTTGTTTCACATTATGGTTGGGTGATTCCTCCTTTTGTGACTCGATAGTGGTCTAGCACGGATTTGTGCTCCCACGTACTGTCGAGTATATGTGGAGACCCCACTAGGTTATCATCCTTTATCCACAGGAAGCCGTGTCTGCCGCCTTACAAGCCGTAATGCACTGAACACAGCATTCGGGAAGATTGACTGCCGTATGGGAAGTCCTTGGTTTTCATATGATTGCCAAGGTGTATATGCAGTTTTACGGATTGTTTGGTAAACCTTTTGCCTAGTTCTCCAGAGTAGTCACTTTTGATCCTTTTCGGATTCCCTAAAAGAAAAGGCTCACCTGAGCATTTGTCACTTCGGGCTCACTAAACATTCAAAGGAGACTAGAGTCATCTTTTTGTCCTTTTCTCGACTCTTAAAAAGTGAAAAGGTCAAGTTTAGTTCCTTTGTCTTAAAATTTATTCGGCCACGATTCACATTTACCCGGTTAGATCTTGTTTGCGTTAGTTTGAGTAGGCTTCTTTTTCGATGGCAACCTTTCCGGGGTTCACCAAACCAGGGATCCCCTCTGACGGAAACCCTGGTCATTTCGCTCCTTTTGGGAATGTTGGTGCTCCTTACATGGCAACGTTGTCCCTCCCAGGGTTAACTGTTGGGTTGTCTGTTTGGTTGTTCCCAACCTCTTTGGTCCCTGCCATCTCACTTACTGGTCAATCGGTCCCTCCACCTGAACAACATCATGTTGATTCTAAGGTGGACCTCTCCCATTATTCGCCTGTTTCTACGTCCTCATCTTCTACTTCGCCTGGTGAAATTATAGATTCGAGTAACCAGGTGACTAAGAAGAAGAAGAAGAAGACGCAGAAGAAGAAGTCTCCTAAGGGAGAGGCTAAAACTGCAGCTAGTCCCTCGAGTACACCTCCCATCGGGCCACCTTCTGCTCCTCCGCTTCCTTGTAGATTATGCAAGGATGACCATCTTCTGCGTGATTTTCCTGGCATTCCCAGGGTTTTAGAAGTATGGTTTCACGATCCGACCCGCCCCTCATCGTCCTCTGAAGCTCACGGCGATGCTACTCTATTAGCTGGAAATGGTAAGGGAAAAGGGAAGATCTGAATCCCTTGTAGACTTTGTGAAGGCAATCATCCCCTTCACCTTTGTCCGCTCATGGATAAAGCCTCTGTTGTCTTGGAAAGTCTTACAGCTCCTTCACCCCAACTACCCGTTGGCTATCAACGTCTTTCTGCAGCCGCAGATCGTCCCCCTGTTGACAAAGAGATTGATTTAAATTCTTCTCTTGTCCAGGATCCTCTTCCCGAACCTGGCTGTGCCCAGCCTGTTCCAGACCAACCATTGGTCGGAAAGAGTGTCGACTCGAGTTCACCACCCGTCGACCACTCTGTTTCGGAAGAGCATCATTCCCATGTTCTTCTCGTCTCCTCAGATTCTCCTGAGTCCGGAAATGACTCTCCTATCCCAGCTGCTCCCGAGAGTCCTGCTTCGGTCCCTTTAGAGCAGGGGGGCAATCATACGATTCCCCCACCAAGTAGTTCAGTCGTTTCCTTCGACTGGAGTCGTTTGACCACCTCCCGCCTTCCATCCCATGTGCCTTTCTGGGTTACGGTACACGCCTATAATAAGGCGATACCTGGCACTGTTTTGGATGAGGGTGCATCTGTCAGTCTTATGCCTGCCACTACTTGGCAAGCTTTGGGTTCCCCATAGCTTGTGCTAGTCGCGCCGAATCTGACGGCTTTTGACGGAGGAACTACTCAGCCATTAGGGATCCTTCCAAAGTTCCCTATTACTTTGGGAGGCAAAACCGTCTATATAGACGTATCGGTTACCCAAGGTGCTTTAGATTTCAGTCTTCTCCTTGGCCGTGACTATGTATATGCCATGGGGGCCCTGGTCTCTTCACTTTTCCGTGTGGTTTGCTTTCCACATGATGGAAGAATCGTGACTATAGATCAATTATCGTTCGTTCGTCCCCGGTTGCCTCCTGCGCAGTTGTCATCCCCTCCTGGTTTTCATCCACCAGTTGCATTTGCCCCACCACAGATCAACTACGTGGCCACTTATCCCGTGCCTGGATCCAGTGATGTCACCATCGTGCATAGTGTCCTGGGGGCATTGGGTCCTGACTTCCGAGATGTTACCCTTCCACCCGGAGTGGCACTCTTGGAAGCCGCGACTTCCTGCTCATTCTAATGAAGGTCTGGGCGGAGCATAGTTCGTTTTCCTATGTCAAGCTCCTTAAAAAATGAAACTAGGTCTGGCGGAGCTTAGTTCGTTTTCCTATGTCAAGCTCCTTAAAAAATGAAACTAGGTCTGGCGGAGCATAGTTCGTTTTCCTGTGTCAAGCTCCTTAAAAAATGAAACTAGGTGTCCGAGGATAGTTTTGATCTTGTGGCGACCTCGTTAAAAAATGAAACAAGGGTTATGAGGATAGTTCTTTTACTGCGTCAACCTCATTAAAAAATGAAACAACTCCCTTTCCAAATCGAGTCTTTTGATTAAGATCTCGTAAAATACAAGTCGAGTCTTTCATAGATCTCGAGAGTGAACCTTCATTCCATCCACTTTGTTGAATGCAATGAAGCTTGGGGGGCATGTACCTCATTTTGCGTCATTATGCTGGGGGCATGCGAACTCATAACAAGCATAGTTTTTCGTTTCAAGCTTGTGTAAACATGAAACCGAATCCAAGCAGAGTTCTCCATGGTTCAAGCTTGTGTAAAAATGAACCCATACCTAATTTACATCTTGTGATTTCTGCCTATCCGCTACATTTTGCTAGATGAACCTTGGTTGTTTCATTCCATCGACACCATCTCTTTAGCTGATCATATGCTTTCACTTGGTTGTTTATCCTTTCCCGAGGAACCGCAGCGATGAGTGGTTTTATTAGCCAGCCTCTTGACCATTACATGTTTTGAGCAATTCCACCATTTCCGGAACCAGTTGCTACCCTTTATACCACTCGTTCCTCCAGGACGAGTCTCTTTTTAAGCTCTTTTCTGACTCGTAAAAAATGAAAAGATTGCCGAGTATTTTTCCCTTTTTGACTCGTTAAAGAGAATAAAAATGGAGGTCTACTTTAAGCTCTTTTCCGACCGTTTAAAGAAGAAAAGAATTACCGAGTTTTCCCTCTTGACTCGTTAAACGTAAATAAGAGGCAGTCGTCTTTAAACTCTTTTCCGACCGTGTAAAAACGAAAAGATCGTCGGACCCTTGTCGTTTCAGGTTCGTTAACGGTTACGAAGCGACGTGGTTTTGATCGCTTTTTTACTTTTTCAAGTCGAAATCACTACTCATGAAAAGTACTCCTCGATCGTAATGGTCAGGCGGTTCTTTCGAGCATTGTTTTATATTTTTTCGGGCTCGAGAGACACAACTTTACGAAAAAGGACACCCTTGGAGTTTTCTTTTCTACTGTCTTTTCAAACTCTCTAAACATGAAAAGACGCCGATTTCTTCCTCTGTCAGACTCGTTAAAACTTGATGACATTGGAGTCCGTCGAGATGACGTTACAAGCATATGCTATCCCCGTCAAGCTTGTTAATAAAAATAACTGTGGTACTCGCCAGAAATGGTGGGGAAAATGGAACTATAATTATTGTCGTGTCGGCAGTATGTCGCTCTTGAACATGGCACTTGTCTGCTTTCATGTCTGGGTGGGGACTCCTCATCTCGTTTTTCACCTTGCCTCCGTGGATTTGGGTGATCCTGTTTGACTTCTCATCTGCTCATTGTCTCGTCACCATGACCTTTGATCCATTGATGTCAAATACTGCCAAGTCCACTGTCGTGCCGCCGATATGTTCAAGAGAAGTTGACCTCTGCAGAATAACAACCTCCCTCTGATAGCTCACATAATTCTGATTTACCACAACATTCTTCCTCTGTCTCGTGTCGATGATGTGGGAAACACTATGGCACACCTTCGATCAAGGTCACCTCTTGTCGACTTTAGCTCATTATCCAGGAAGTTGATCTAGAGACTCCCTTCCGGTGCCTTGGAGCCTGCATGCCTCAATGGCAGGTTCTTTGTGTTCGACGTGAGGTTTTCATCATTGGCCTCTGATCGAATGATTCTACAGGTATTCGACGCCAGCTCACTGATTCGCACGCCGTAGATTGTACCTATAGTACCTTAAGGGCCATTGTCATTATTGGTGGTACCTCTCGCGTCTGTTAACAGTTTTCATTATTGACTGGTAATCAGACGATGTTCATGCATGTTCAACTTCAACTCATATATTCGCATGCTTGAACTTGTACTTTTGTTCAGGTCGAGATGGAGCGCAAGACCCTGGATTTTGTCTGTTGGAATCCAGGCTGCGATTTTGTGGATTATTGTTACATGACTCATTCACTGGATGGTTGCGACCATGCCTGAGTCTATTCATCGATCCTCACCGGATGGCTGTGCCCATACCATGGATCTAGATTATTATGTACTCTGTTATGGATGGATGCGCCCATACCACATATATCATGTACTGGAGCTATCAGTTGTATCTCTCTATGCAGATTCTCCGGCGGCAGCTGCATGTGTTCTTGTAAAGCATTTCACCCCTCTCTCTCTCGGACCTCATGCTTTAGGGGGCATCTGTTACACAGTAATTTGTCACCATTTGTCACCGTCCCTGTTACCCCTTTCCCACACTTTGGAGGACTCATTCCAGGACCTGTGAGAAGTGACATAACTTGAAAACACTTGCATTATGTTCCCCTAAGTATGGACTTCATATGCCTTGAAGACATCTCCTGCAGAATATCCTTAAAAAGTCGCCTTTTTCCATTAGCGCGGATCCACAGTGTATCACCCACGGCAATGGGGGAAATTCTCCAAAGAGGGTGCGCCCGTTGACGCTCTGTCTCAAAGTCTTACCCGCGCCAACCAAGTTTGGGAAAGCTTTTTAACAAACGCACGCCCGAAAGTTTTTTCCTTTCGACTCATGAGGCTTTTCAAGGATAATGCCAATCTCATGGATGTCGAGATTCATCGTATCTCTATCCATAATAGCTTTTCGAGGATAATGCTAATCCCATGGATGTCTGGATTCATTGTATCTCTTCCTCCTCCTCCATCTATAAAAGCTTGTTCTGTTGCATTTGACAAGCTAGTTTTGAGCATAGGGAGAATTATACTGTCAGAAGTCTGAGAGATTGCTGTAAGAGTCTTCTTTGCATTCGTAATCAAAGAGAGAGAGGCTTGTTCCCAATCCCAACAAGCTTTGCAAGACATATGTAGCTGATCATCCAGCCAAAGGAGGATTTGATGTCAGAACTATGGTTGTATTCTCCTTTGTTGATTATCAATAATAGATGACTATCATTATGGTTCCATTCTTGTTGTTCATTGTGATGATGTTTGAGTTATATATTTTCTGACCGATATATAATTGCATCTATTGGATTTTATGCTTATATTCGTGTTGTTCTTTGCATGTGCAGGTGTCCATTCACGGAGATCGTGAGGATCGTGACCGGTCAGAGCAAAGGAACGGGAGTGTCAACTCTTCTACAACACTAGCGTTGGAATCCAAGTAGGCTCTTATAATCCACCTTTAATTTGCAATTAGGAACTTGCGTGATAGTATTGTTTGATTGTTGCTAGACCCATTTTGGGCTAGTGGGATCGCCTTTGTCCGCAGAGGGGATTTACCTCTCCAACACTATCCATTGCCCAAAATGGATCATCTACTTCAAAAAGTTTCAAGTGCAAATAGGATTTCTATGCTAGATGGATTTTCTGGTTATAACCAAATCATGGTAAGTCAAGCTGACCAAGAAAAAACTACTTTCACCACTCCTTGGTGTACATTCATGTATGCTAGAATGCCATTTGGATTGACCAATGCTGAATCCAATTTCCAGAGAGCCATGGATCTAGCATTTGTAGGTAAAACATTTGAATTTACTGTCATTTATTTAGATGATTTAACTGTTTTCTCTGATTCTGATGAAAATCACTTAAAACACTTGAGCAAGGTTTTTAACAGATGCAGGAAATTTGGCATATCCATCAATCCAAAGAAAACTTTATTTGTTGTAAAGGAAGGGAAATTACTAGGGCATATAATTTCCAAGGAGGGAGTTATAATTGACCCAAAAGAAGTTTCAGCTCTTCAGACCCTATCTCTACCAAGGAATAAGAAATAGATACAAACCTTCCTTGGGAAAATAAATTTTCTCAGAAGGTTCATCCGTAATTATGCAGAGATAGTAAAGGATATAACTGATATGCTAAAGAAAAACAATGAAGATAAATGGACAGTTTTTGCTAGATATGATTTTGATCAGATCAAAAAGGTTATATCTGAGGCCCCTACATTAGCCAGTCCTGATTATTATTCACCTTTTAGCATATTTTCTTTTGCATCCGAGACAACCTTAGTTGTTGTACTTTTATAGAAGAAGACAAATGGTGATGACCAACCAATAGCCTTCTTTTCCAAAGTCACGAGGGATGTTGAGCTTAGGTATGATATTATTGAAAAACAAGCTTATGCCTTAATCCAAGCCCTCAACAACTTTAGAACCTATGTTTTGCATTCACACATTACAGCTTATGTCCCTAATAATGTTGTTAAAATTGTTTTGACGCAACCTGATACTGATGGAAGAAGAGGAAGATGGATTGCTAAAATCCTTGAATTTGACCTTGAAATTAAGACCACAAAGCTAGTAAAGGGTCAAGGCATGGCCAAATTGTTAACTGAATCCAATTGCAAAGTATTGGGGATAAATCTGGTTTCTGAAATTTCATCTGAGGAGAATCCACAAGAACCTCCTGCTTTCACAGAAGGGGAGAACCCACAAGAACCTCTTTCTTCATACCAAGCTATTCTTGTTCATATAGATCAAAAATATCTACTCTCTGATTTTTACTCTGATATTGTGTAGTTTCTTAGGGATTTTTAATGTCCAGTTGAACTTGAATTGAAGCAATGTAAAGCCCCGAAGCTTAAAGCAGTAAAATACTGCATTATCAATGCTAATATATACTGGAAAGACCCTCTTAATATACTTCTTCTTTGTTTAACTGAAAATGAAATAGAGGGAGTTATAGATCAGTTCCATGCAGGGTTTTGTGGTGGACACTATCCCTGGAGAGCAACAACCTACAAAATTTTAAAAGCAGGTTTCTACTAGCCCACCTTTTTTAAAGAAGTTGGAGCAAGAGTAAGAAGTTGCATACCATGCCAATTATTTGTAGGAAAACAAGAATTGTCAGCACTTCTTTTAGTTCCAGTATTGGTTCATGCTCCTTTTCTACAATGGGGGTTGGAATTTATAGGGGAAATTCATTCACAATCAAGTAATCAACACAGATGGATTTTAACTGCTACAGACTATTTTACCAAGTTGGTAGAGGTCAGAGTTGTTAAAAATGCAACTAATTCTGTTGTGATTAAATTCCTTGAAGAAAATGTCTTATCAAGATTTGGATGTCCTCAACATATTATTACAGATAATGCAGCAAGTTTTAGCAGTGTTAAAATGATTGAGTTATGTCAAAAGTATTCAATCTTATTACACCATTCTACACCATACTATCCACAGGGTAATGGGCTAGCAGAGTCCTCCAACAAGAGCTTAGTTAAGGTCATGAAGAAGACTCTTGAAGACCATAAAAAGAGTTGGGACAGTCACCTAATCAACGCAATTTGGGCAAACAAAGTTTCTCCTAAGAGGTCAACAGGCAAGTCTCATTTCCAATTAGTTTATGGTAAGGAAGCCATTTTCCCCACTCATTTAGCTTTACCTGTTATGAGATTCCTACAGGAATCCTATGAAGAAAAAGAGGATTTCTCAAGAAAGATAAATCAAATCATTGAGTTGAATGAAGACAGGGTTGAAATTCAGTACAAGATAAGGAAATATCAAAATAAGACGAAGGAACTGTTTGACAGAAAGGCTAGAGAAAGGAATTTCAAGAAAGATGACCTAGTGGTTAGATGGGATACAAGGAGAGAAGATAAAGGCAAGCATGCAAAATTTGACAACCTTTGGTTTGGTCCATTTAGCATTGCACAAATCAAAGGGAACAATATATTCATCTTACAAAATTAGGAAGGAGAGTATTCCTCATTGCCAGTCAATGGGAAATGCTTGAAACATTACATTCAATATTAATTTTTCATCCATTCATTCATCATCTGTAAATATTCGGAGAGTTCATTTTATTTTTGAAAAAAAAATTGCAAGTGAGTATTTGTTCAGCAAAGACTCCATAGCTCGAGCAGAAGGCACTTGGACCTGCTTTTTTTTTGCATCCATGGGGGGAAGTAGTCCCTAGCTGGAGCCGATGTTGTAACATAATTTGGTTTTGATAAGTTAGTATATTAGTCAAAAAATAATTTTAAAATGATAAGTTAGGATATGGATGCAAAAGAAAGAAAAATTAAAATGTTAGGACAATTTGATATTTTATAGGCATCCATATCAATAAAATGATAGGAGTTAGCTGCCCTAAATAAAGAAGGCAAAAGAAAAATAAAATGTTAGGGAAGCAAAAGAAAACAAAGGCTTTATTTTCATACAAAAATAAATGCAAAGGCTGCAATTCCAAATGTGCCACATCAAAAAAATGTCAAAATTGTGTTAATATATGATTAATTACTTAATCAGGATTAATTCTTTGATTATAAACTTTGGCATTTCTTCGCACCCCCTCCACTCAAAACCACAAACAACTCACTACCCCCCCCCACAAAACACTTGTGGTTTTCCTCCGCCAATGGCTCTTTCACTCCGCCAAAGTCATTATCCCTCCACTAATCTCGAGTTGACACCTCACATATCCGTTTCCCATTCCTCCCATTCGTTACTGCCTTACACACTTATTGCCCCGTTTGGCATACCCGTTGTATCCATCCATTGTAGTCCCGCTCCCTTGCATTTAAATCTGCTATAGTTATCAACAAAGCTATTACACCTTCCCGCATCTCATAAATAAAATGAAACCTCCCTCTTTGTCACTTTCTTCTAATTATTTTCAATTGTTTGCAGGTTTACACTCTTGCAGAACTTCTAGCCTTTTTTCAGTCTGTCACTTATAACCATGTTCTTCCTGTCTGCCACCATGGCCCCAAAAGCAAAAACTAAGAAGCAAAGCACAAAGGAAAGTACTACTGCCCAAACCCAGATTGACCTTGCCATACCCTGCTGGTCAATTCACTATTCAAAGTTGTAGAAGCCAAGTGTGAGTTTGATTTTCATGAACTACACTTGTGGCTCAAACATAATTATCTCGACCAACAAGATCCGATTAGGTTTTGGGAATCCCTTTTACCTTTCTACAGTTTCCCAAAGACACATGAATTCCCTGACCTTATTACCTGGTGTTAGGGCAAGTATGATCCTATGAAAAGGGCAGTCATGGCTCAGAATGGAGACATTCTAATAACTATTTTTGCTCAAACCATAAATGAAATGCTCTTAATTCCTCAAATTGACTCTTTGACTCAGTTTTCACTAGAAACACTTATGGATTCGTACCATAAGTTAACCTTCCCACAAAGAGCCCAAATATTTGAAATCTTTTTGCCTGAGGATGCAGAATTGCCCAAAAGAAATCCACCTTACTCATCTGCCATGTTTCTTGAAGCCTCTAGACATTGCATTTCCTTTCTTTCCTATCTATTAGGATACCTCGATGACCGGTCCGTTGATGAGGTTATCCTTGGTTTCTTATCCATCTTTAGTAAAGAACAACAACCAGCATTCATGTATAATTAGAGCCAATTCTTGGCAAATAATATACATGAACAGTTTATGAACTTCACTGTGCAGGGAGCATTCAATTACAGCTCTGTAATTGTCCACATGCTTCTTTTTCAACAGCGTGATCTGTTACCTATCAAACTCAGCAAGCAAGATGAACAAGGAGTGAATCAATCAGCGATTCACTGGACAAAAATGGTGAGGACAACTTCTACCTCATCATTTGCAAAATTTATAGATGCATTCATACATCGAGTGGCACAACTCCTTAATAGTAAGATAGAGCCCAGGATTGGGGATGAAATTAAAAGGATCCTACACTTAAGTGAACAAACCAAAACTAGTGACTGGTATTTATACCAAAACTAAACTGAGAATATTAGGCAGATGATTCACATGGATGAGCTACATTTTGTGTCAGGTAAAAGAAAGTCTCATTTCAAGCTTAAAGCACAGATTGGGTCATTTATTTGCAACACCAGATCAGCTGGTGTTGAGGCAGATATTATTGAAGAAGATGAATTTCCAGCCTAGTTTCATCTAGTCCTATGATCCTTTTGGCATCATTTTTGTTTTAAAGGTTAGTTTCAAGATGACTCCTTATAACCATACTCCAAGGCCTGAAATTGAAAAATTTATGAATCAAGAAACATAGGTTGATGAGACTCTTCAAGAAGGAGATGATCAGGTTGTGTTTACTCCCACAGAACAAACTCCAGTTGATTAGAGCAAGCGACAGAAAAGGCTGAGAGAAGAAACTTCATCCACTGAAGATGTTCTGAAAGGGTTCATTTTTCAGCAAAAGAAGCCTAAAGTCAGCTTGGCCACATCAGCAGAAGAGACTCCACCAGTGATCATTGATCTTGGAGATCCAGAAGTGTCTACATTAGTAGGAGTTAGTACTTCAACCACTCCTCCCACAGTTAGGCTTCAACCACTCCTCCTACAACTTCACCTTCTAGAGAGCCTCTAGAAATTATTCAGTCATCAAGAACCAACATGTCAGATGATCAAAACATATTTTCAAGGTTCCTAGAAATTAAGTAGAAAAATGAGACTTTAAATTCCAATGTGTACAGTCAGTTCTGGAAGCAAACTTCAACCTCCCAACATAGGCTCCTTTCTTCTTTTGACAGTGAAAAAGGCAGAATGCAAATGGCTTTATTACAAGCCCAGATTCCATTTCATAAATCACCATCTGATTATAAGAAGACTGTGTTTTCATTTGACACCAGTCAAATCCATCCAATTGACCAAATGGACATGCACAAACAAACTGGTGAGATGTTGTTTTCTACTATGACAACTACAACCATGTCCCTTTCTAAACTTAGGACTGCTCTATCAAATGTTTAGTCCAGCCTTAAGTTAGAAAATATCTCCTCTCTAGCTAAAGACAACAAAATAAAATCACTAGAAGATTTTGTGATTAAAGTGGGATATGATACCAAGGATGTAAAAGCTACAAAACTACTCCTTAAGAAGAAAGATGCAGACATTGCTACATTGAAGAAACAGTTGAAGTTGCCTTCAACAGAAGATCCTCTAACCAAGGATATGGCAGAAAGTAAACAACAAAAGGAGGATATGCTCAAGATTATTATTGAGCATAATATACAATTGAAGAAGATGGAAGAACAGATTGAAGAGCTATTGAAGGAGAAGGAAACAACACAACTTGCCATGGTGCCCATTACAACAGTCCCAATAGCAGTTGTAGGTACAGAGCCTAGTTCGTCATCTACAACCATTGAGCCTACATCAATAGTAGCTGACCCAGCCAGATTAGCACAGGAACTATCAATACAGAAGCAGGAAAACCAGAAACTACTTCAGAAATTCCAAAGTCTAGAATTGCAGAAAGTGCAAAATGATTCTAAGTATCTGCAAGAAATGCAGAAGACTCACAAATTGGAACTTAAAATCTAGAAGTTGGAGAGTGAGTCTCTGATGGAAGACACTTTGGCTCATGCCAAGGAAAGTATTTGGACAAAAATCAGTCAATACATGACAGTTGTATGGCCATCTGTACAGATTATTCTTTTAGCAGCAGGAACTCATTACTAGGTGTAGAGCAATGATTGAAGAACAAAAAGCAGCCTTTAAGACCAAGACAGAACAACTACCATCTTGGAGATAAAAAAAAGGTATTACTAGAAAGGAATTTGATCAATCAAGAAACTAAGTTTCAAATCTTGGACATTTTTGTCAAGAGATTTCATTCAAAATTTAATGTTTTAAATCAGAAAGGATTGTTGGGGTTAGTAGGTTTGAATGATAATTTGATTAGATTAGATGATTATTGCAAGGAGTTATATGCTATTGCAGTAGACAGAGCCAAATTTTCAATAGTTAAAGGACAAATAACAAGGAGGGACTTTATAGAAGCCTTGGAATTTGATTTAATCATCTTACATGAAATCAATCACTTATATCTCACCAAGCCTAATTTCGAAAGATCTACAAATGTGGATGAAACATTTAGGAAGATGGTAAATGTAGAAATCCCAAGTGAACAAAAATGGGATCAATTGTGTGAAACAATTGAGTAATTCCTCATTTTGACAGCAGAACATCTCATTAGTGTTTTCAGGACAGTTCATCAGTGTTTTTAGGCCACACCATCAATAGATTCCCAAAGGATAGAGCCACTCTTCAGCAGTTTTTCGGATCCTATTATATTGTTCTATTTTTGTAATTTTTTACTATTTTGGTATTCTATTCCAAACAGATTGTAGATATTTTGTAAAGTTTTGTATAAATAACTCCTTTAGTTATTAAGGGTTGAACCCTTGAACAAGTTATCAAGCAGATTTGTACTAAGCTGGAGCATTTTTGAAATAACAAAAGATTTTGGATTTACCTCATACGGTCTGTCTCTCAGTGAGTTGTATTTCATCTTGTCTATTCATTATGTTTTCTTCATATAAATTAAGTCTTTTGCAGTTATCCGATTTAAAATTTAATTGAATTTCAGTTTCATTTTGAATCCTCTGTGAAGTTGTAATTTAAATAAGAGAATAATTTACAGAACTATTTGTTATTGTAAGTTCCTCTTTGAATATAAATTACATTAGATCTTTGAAATAGCTTGATTATATTATGTTGATTAAGAAAACACGATTTTCTTAATTTATTCTTGTAAATGGTTAAATATTTAGTTTGAATATCAAATCAATTATACCTCTCCATACTCTACTTCTCCATCACATTAAAATAAAACTAACCATGTGCAGATAAAGAACAACCATTTATTTTACTTAAGAATCTATCTAAGTTTAAAGCACCTGTTTATAAAATAGTTCATTGGTCATCCAACCACTCAAAACAACAAAACATTATAGATGCTTTGGCATAACTAATTGACCGTAGGTTATCTCAAAGGACAACATCATGCATGATTGATGCATTCACATTGTGCTCTAGTTATGTGGCATGGTTGAGTATGTGACCATTTTAGTGCATCATCATTGTGGTCATTTGGTGATCCTTCTATGCTTGGAAGAATATGTATGTGACCATTAATATGATTCCACGAACCTTGGGAAAACTACCTGTGTTGCTTGCATTATGTATATTTATGAAATTTTGTATTTATGTGTATGCTAGCTAATTGAGATGTGTGTGCATGTGAATGCTTGCATGATCTTCTGATTGCTTGTGTTGCATAGCATTGTTGCTACTATTGATTTCGTATATATTTATATATATAGATATGTTAATTGGATGGGAACATCCAATGGCTTGTATATGGTATAGTGCCTCAAAATATTAGAGGTATGATGTTGTGAAGCTTTTAGAAAGTCAAGTGAATGATAACTACTTGGTTGAAGGTATTTGATACAACAACAAGGATCATAGTAGCTATTAGAGATTTTCATGAGAAGAGTGCATGATGACTGGGACAATGTTAGTAAATGTGCTAACTTGATTGCATGCATGTCCTATAATGCATCCGTGTGAATATGACAATTATGAGTATGAAAATGTTAAGATAACATGATATTTTTCTAATTGATCCTTTGAAGGTCCAGATGCCATGGCTTCTATCAACCATGATAGGAAGGCCAAATTCTTCTTGTGTTTAGAAAGTTGATTAAGAACAATAGTGTGGCCTCAAAAAAGAGGATTACATTATATAGTGTTGCTAGTATGTGTCAAAGGGTGAACTTTAAATTTTTCCTTGGCATGACGGTGATTATGAATAGTATTAATAAACTAACATTGCTAAATTTTGAAAACAAGCCTATGTATGTGATACCTGGTACCCTAGTTTATGATACTTGGTTGATGATGATCTTAAGGATGTGTGGAAACTGCAAGATTACATACTTCATATGACATGGTAAAGGATGGAAACTGGGATATGTGTTGTTAGTATGTTTTATGAACTAATAGTTGAGTGTATGTGGAAGCACCTAACAAGTCTCGGTGGTAGTGAAAGGAAACATGTATTGTGGCATTGTGCAACAGGATGTAGAACAAGTCCATCAATAATGAGGAAGATGGATATCCCACCAAAGGAAAAGAAACTTAAGGAATCAGGAGGTTGAGCTCCCAGACTTAGAAGATGAGTTGAATATATGTAAGGCAGAACTTAGAAAACTCACCAAGAAACAACAAGAAATGGCTAATTGGAATGTTGAGCTTCAAGAACAGTTGCGAGAAAGGACATACTAGGTTGAATCCTCCAAAAGAAATGATTGTAAAAGGAGGAAGAGGACCCGTGAGATTGAGAAGGAGGAGAATATAATCTCTTGTTGGTGCTGTGGAGAAGAGAATTATAAAAGGGATTGTTCCCAAGGGAAGAGAAAGAGAGAAAACAATCCATGTGAACCAGAGGGACACGTAGCAACAATGAAGGATGTCAAGAAGGGGGAGAGGGAACTCCCTCAAACTCCTTGACTCATATATATATGTGTGTGCATGTTTGTGTGTGTTGAAAAAGAATCCCCTATGTAATTTTGGGGAATGTAGGACGTCAATGCTAGCCTTTCAAACAAGCCTCAAACTTATCTAATTTATAAATGTGCATATACACACTTGTATGATGGCTGAAAGTGTCATGAATTTTGGACTCATGGGGATTGATTTGATTTTGGGGACTATTTATTTTATGTTGATGTGTTGTGGATTTAATTTATTGACTTCACGTATTGATATCATTTTTGTTTTGGACTTGTGCATGGCCATGCTGGTTGTTGTTTTTGGTTATCATGAATGGTTTTGTTCTCGTTTACAATGTTGTTTTACTTGTTGTTTTTGTGAATGAATGTTGGTGTGAATTTCATGTCCTTTTTCAATAATTGGATTTATTTTCATCTTGAATTGGTTTTCAATCTTTAAATTTTGAATTGCATGATTGGGGATCTTCGAATGAGGTTGGAGTGGCAGGAAGGCCAAAAAATATTGAAGAGGGCAGTGCTTGATAGGCATGAAGGAGAACATGCTGGGTAAAGTTCCAGGTAAAATGGAATGATGTTGGGAAATGGACATGAACAAAATCACAAGCAAAAAATTAAAAAAAGAGCAGTATGAAAAGGTTATATAATGCATGCTTGGCCACAATTAGGGAGTCACCTAAACCCTAGATTTATTTGGCACAAGCAAATGGCTATTGTGGGCATGATTAAGTAACAAAACAACCTAATGGGTTGGTTGAGTCATTGAGAATAATGGACAGAGATATATAAAGCCAGGAAAGTGGCAAGAAGGGAGTTCTCTTAACCTTTGACTATACTTGCACATTTACTAATATGTTGCATACATGACTATGTTGATGGATACTTATATATTTCATATGTGATTATGTTCATGGATACTAATATGATGCATCCATGATTATGCTAGTAGATGGTGGTATATGACGTAGATGATATATATATATATATATATATATATATATATGAAAATTCCACTATTTCTGACAGGGATTTCAGAGGGAATTCGAATGAAAGGATGATTGCTCAAAAATTTATTTGACGATATGGATGGCATGAAGGGATTCCCACTATGATGGGGAATTTATTGACCAAAAAAGAGAATTTTGCTAATTTATAATTATGTGAACATATCTCTTACATTATGCCCATGTCAAGGTTAAGAACATGGGAAAAGCGAATGAGGCAATATGGCCTAGTTCACAGGCATGGAGACAATGTGATATCTAGATTAATTGTGACATGGTGATATGTCATGAGAGACAAGGTGGTTTATGGATTATTGTGATATTGTGTAATGTGATATGCTATGTGTATATGTGTTTATGTTGTACATGTGCATGTGTCTTGCATGTGAATGGGGTAAAGTTGTGTTACGTGCATTGTGTCGTACCATGTGTATAAGTGTGTGTGTTGTGTAAAATGTGTTCAAGTCAGGCAAGTATGAGACTGTATGGGACAGTGTGTTGTCTATGTGTGAAGTGTTATGTGTGGGTCGGTGAGGGCTTGAGTTCATAACAAATAAGTATGGTACTACTTGGGGCATTGTGTTGTGTAGTGCCACACATAGGTAGGTATGGGACTACCTGGGCCTACATAGGTGTGAAACACACTGATATTCTTATTGACAAAAGAATACCTAGTTGGGTGGTGCCCATAATCGCAAAATAGTGATTGGAATTAAGTGCTCATCTTGAGGCCAATGAGTCACTTAGTAAATATTAAATCAAAGTGAAGAGAAGGCACTGGATTCTTGCTAGATTGGCAACCAATACGATGTTTGTATGTGGTCAAAGTGAAGAGAAGGTGCTGGGTTCTTGTTAGATTGGCAACCAATCCGATGTATGTACGTGGTAAAAGTGAAGAAAAGGCACTGAGTGCTTGCTAGATTGGAAACCAATATGGTGTCTGTACGTGGTCAAAGTGAAGAGAAGGCATTGGACCAACCCCGTGTGTGTACATAGTCAAAATGAAAGGAAGGAGTTGGGTACTTGCATGATTGGCTACCAATTCAGTGTGTGTAAAGGAGATAGCAAGAAACAATTAAGAGAAGTATCAATATTACATGCATTCTAAAATTTATATTCTATGAATCTAAATTCAACATTCAGGTTTATGATGGTTTGGGTTATGAGATAACCTAGTTTGCCATGATAGGAATTAAAAGAGAATTCCATGTTCACCTCATGAACAAACTGGTAATGAGGTATGATTTAAAATTATTGCATTTCCTTAATGATGGAATTTAAGTAGGCATACATTCTATGATGCAAGAAAGCATGAAATTGCCTAGTTGGGTGGATGGACTTGGCTGCAAGATAAATAGTTGTAGTTGAAATATATCAAAATGAGAAGTGGCATGTTGAATAAAGATTTCAAGGATGGGGCCACTGTGATACACTAACACCAATGATGTCAATTGATTACCACGAAGCATGTTATGGCCCTTAAAATTGTGATAAAGTGGGGTTGCTTTGATTTTAGACTCTGTCATTACAATGAATCCTTTCCAATGGATGGATCACTCGAGGGACTAAGAAGCAGAGATGGGGATGCCTAAACTTGGAAGGTGAGTGATTGCACGAAGAGTGGGTAACTAGATTTCCCAAGGGATTGAGAAGCAGAGAAGGGAAGGTCGAAAAATGAATTGGGTTTCTTGGTCATGAACATAGTTGATTGGAATCAAAAGCACACTGGGGTTGTATCGAGAATCAATGAGTCAGGAAATATTCGTTGATGGAACATTAGTGTAAAGAAAGGAAATAATGTATATTGGAGGCATACTACCCTCCAAAAAAAAGGAAAGAATCCAAGATGAATTTGGTGTAGCAAAAACACCAGGAAATTGCAAAGAGGCACATAAAATGGTTGATATGATTACAAATTTCTTTTAAAATTGTTCACTTGCTGGGAATGCAGCTGTGAATGTGTGACATGTAAATATATGTAAATTTTGTAAAGAGACGAGTCTATAAAGTTCCATGAAACAACATATTTTTCTTTCAAATATGTTCATTGTATATATGTCATTGAACACTGAGGATGGTGTTTCATCAAGGGAGAGGGTTTGTGACAGCCCCAACCCAGGTTTCTTCATGAAATTACAATGTAAATATTTTACAAAATATGTTAAAAAGGGGTTGAGTCAAAAGGGACATGGATTCCAGAGCCGAGGAGGGGCTTTCTTGGGACTATCAAGGTTTCCTTATGCAGGAAAATTTGAACTGTTGTGACAGTCATTAAAGGCTAGATGGAGTGCTTTAAGTGAAACTGGCCTCCTTAATTAAATTGGGTTGCAAGAGAAGTATGCAGGCCCATGTGATCTAAGAGAGACTTGCAAGGAAGAAAGCACGTGAATTAATGAGGCTAGGAGATTGTGAAGGCAATGTTCACCAGACATAATTTCATTTATGGGGACGAGAATTGATGGAGGAGGAAGACAGACACAGAGATACTCATCCATTCAGGAATCGAGGAGGCACAATAGCAGAGAAAAGAAAATGGGCATTGGAACCCATGCATAAGAGAGTTAGACAATGCACCACCTGGGAGGATCCAATAGAGCACAATCAGCAAAGAAAGTGGAGCACAAGCGAAGACAAGAGAAGGGGATTGGTCCTCAGGTTCCTCGAATATTTTGGGTTGAAATAGTCTCTGGAGCCCTCTAACAACTAGGGTAGAGGTTAATCCTGAATTAACATCAAGGAAGACTTGATTGAAGACCTCTGGTTATTGCATTATTGTCACAGTAAATTATGGACTCCTTGGAAGGGAGTGTACTGTGTCTGTACTTGGGGTGATGTAGAGAACCTCTAGACTCCCTGTGTTGAAGAAGATGGCCACACTCATCTAGTTGGGTTGAGGAAGTGGTCCTCTAGAATTCCTTGTTTCAGTTGGCAGCTAGTGTTCAATTCCCTTAAACAAGCTCCCTCATACTTTGGAATCTGGATCGAGGGCGATAGCTGCAAGTAAGAGTGGTTATAGTTATCTATGGTTGGGTGGAGAGTCCTTGTCCCAGACTTAATTTCCCTGCAAACTTAAAGATAAGCAATCTCTTGTACTTGTTTAAATGTTAATGAATTTATGATGCAACTTTGGTTGAAATGGATCAGAAATTTTGAATGGAAACAATGTTATTAATTTAATGAGTGTGTGCATTAGAGAAATTTTGAGGTCTAAAATGGGCCTCCTAAGGAATATTATAAAATAATAGTGTAAGTAATAAAATAAGATTAGATTACATCATCAAATTTTACAATGAAAAAAGGAAAAAACTACTTTTTGAACTTGTATTTTAAACTTATCTCCCGACGGTTTTACTCAAACTTCGAGTAGGAGAAATTGTTTGATGCGGAATCTAATTCGTCATCCAAGGAGTACCCATGTTGCATACTTTCAATGGATCTTGTTACATGAAAAATGAACAATATATGAAAAAATGTGATTGAAATCACTTTTTTCATGTATTTCTCATTCTTCATATAGCAGGGTCCATCAAAAGTATGCAACATGGGTACTCCTTGAATAAGGAAATAAATTTTGGATCCAATAAGTGTTCCCTCTTGAAATTTGAGTAAAACCTTAGGGAGATAAATTTAAAATACGAGTTGAAAAAGTACAGTTTCCTATTTTTTAAATTTATTTTTATCTTTTTATTTTTTTTTACTCCAAAAACGGTAAACCATCTCCCATGGTCGACATCATCATCTTGAATCCTATTGGTCGACCTCAAAATTTCTCTAATCATTTACGCCTTTGTGTGGAAGTGGCATGCATAGTTGTGATGAATATGTGTGTGTGTGTGTGTGTTGCATCTTTGATATGAATGATGTGGTTAAATAAGTCAAGGAAGTGTGTGATTCATGATTGGAGATGAAGTATTGTTTGTATTTCTTGTTGGTGTTTATCATAAAACATAATATGCACAAACTGTGTAATGAATCATATGATAATGAGGACTATGGCCCATCACTACGTTGAAACTCTAGTCTTAATGAAATTCTTAACTATGTTGTAACCACCCATATGTAAATAACACAAATGCATTATGAAATGTTACATGCATTGGAAGGATCCACAAGGATATGCATTAAGACTTGGAAACAGTCATAAAAGAACCCTTTCATTAATAAGAAATGATTACAAGAGAGACCACCTACTCAACAGGGTTTGTATAGACATATGCATATGTTGAGTCACCTAGATACAATCCCATGAATCTGTATAAGTGGCGTTGCGTCAACATTGAAGGAGATATTATCTCTTTCAAGCTCAAGGGTAGCTGGAAACGCTTACATAAAGGCTCAATCATCCTTGCATTCTCAGTAGCCTAGATGTATTCTGCTAGCTGTCTGTAGTCATTGATCAGACATGGAGGGATTTTCATAGTGCCATATAACTAAATTTAGGCTTGTTAAGAGTTGTGGAACTCTTGGCGTGTGGCAGGAGAGGTGGAGGCCCTTCAAGAGTTCACTACAAACCCTTGAATGGGAATGGTTCCAGGAGCGCCTACACTAGCATGCCTGAAATTCCCTGTCCACACAAAAGGAATGTCTACGGGCCAAGAACACATTAGAGAGGCTTTCGCCCAATATCATGAGGGGTAGCACTGCAAGGTGTGCTAACAATCCACTTTTTCCATCGCTACCGCCGAGCATTGATACCATTCTTGATGTTTACAAAACCTTTGCGGCAGAGCCATTATTGAAATGACGAGCAAGAAGTGAGTGAAGAAGAGATAGATTAAGCTCTCTTGATATTAATCAAAGTCCAAGTTGGACTCATCAGGTAGAGTTTGATAATGTCTCCCTGGTCAGGCCATGGTAGGGATCGAGTGTAAGCTATGATGTGGCACGGGGAGGGCCAAGCACTGGACTTATAGGATGGACTCAGGTAACCTTATCCATTAACTAGGTGGAACCCTAGTCGTGTAGGCTTCTCATTGGTGTGGTAGCTTTTCCATATTGTGATTGGATGAGGAGAAGTCAACGTGGCCTAGAAGGTTTACCCCAGAAGTTTATGTTATGCAACGAGGGGATCAATGGGGATGGCATAAGCCGGGGTGAGTTGGCTGACATGCAGGCTTGACGGTCCTGTCATTGGTTGAATGTGGTGCCCACAAGCCAGATAGGGCTGAAGCTTGCAACTTGGAAGAACTAGCGAAGCATCATGTGCGAGTTGGAAGGGCGATGTCAGTCGGGATGAGATGGCTGACACACTAACCTGGTGGTCATGTTATTGGCCAGGGTTGGACCCCCTTGACAAGTCATCTTGTTAGGCGTACCCAAGAACATTTGAAAGGGTGCAGGAAAAAGACAACAGGGTGAGCAGTGCTGGATGACATGCCATAACTCCCACGTGCACCAACCAGATGCGAGGAGCGTGTAAGGGAGTGACCCCATTCTTGATTAATCAAAAGGGGCAAAGAACATACGTGTTGGGTTAGTGCGCTAGAATGATGTTGGAAGGATGATGTGTTCCCGATAGTCACCCCATTCGCTGGAAGGGTGTCCCACTGACCAGGTGGCCTAGAAGCTCTAGCTTGGAATAAAAGAAGGATGCATCAAGGGAAAGTGTCGAGATAGTAAATGTAGGATGATGTCATTCAACATCACCTCAAAGGTTTCACCCCAGAAGAATTTCAAGTGGAGGAAGTGAAATCATTAGGAAGGCCCGAGCGGGATGCTGTAAGGCGGGTGCGTGGCAGGGACCGCACTGATGTAGATAACCCATTGGAAGGAGGGCAGACCCACCTGACAAGTCAACCGGCCACAAAAATCCCAAGAGTTCAATACACTACAATAAGCAAAGCATCAAGAGGGAAAACATCAGTGTTGATGTGGTGCTCCAGCATTGGGAGGACATGAGGGATGGGCCCCACTGTTCTAGATGCATGTTCAAAGATCCGATATTTGTTCCACTATAACCAAAAACCGCTTCGGGAGGGTGCCTGCAGTCGATTGGGGAAAAGGGGTCCAAGCCCCCGATATTAATGTGAGTCGTTGATCCTTGGATATGAGGTATTCACTTAATGCCATCTCGGGGGGTGAATCCATTATAACATGTGCACATGTTGGCCTACTAGGGCCCTCGTGCAATGACTTCAACATTGAAGTGAACGGGGATCCACCCAAGACCTGTATGATTATAGGTGTTTTATCTTTTTGGAAAATGCATCCATTTTATTAAAAATATTTTGTTAACCAAAAATTTCATTAGCCCAAATGATATTTATTAAGAAATAAGAAATGTTTACTAAATAGCATGTCTATGGCATAATCTTAAGGAAACTTATAAGTTAGGGAGTTAATTATTTCCCATATGCAAATAAGCTCAATGCTACAATCCCTTAATATGGATTATTATTTCAAAATAATGATCACTAGTCAATAAAAAATGATGTATGCATGCATCTTTCATTTATAAAACATGAAATCATAAATTGGGGTGACTAAGGGTGAGTGATTTTCCATCCAACCATAGGCACAAATCACACTTTGTCTCTTAGCAGTAGGCCACCTTGTAGTTATACCATGATATTAGTAGGTAAAAGGAACTCTCTCTTAGCCAACAAAGTTCTCATAGTTAGCTTTGTCATAGTATAAGTTTCAACAAGGATATTTTCTTACTGACTATAGGGTTTACACGACCTTGAGTACTTCCTTTCTAGCTTTCATAACATCAAAATGAGCCCCTTATCTACTACATAGTCTTTTGATTGCTCCCTCCTTTGTTTCTGGCATGCTTTCTCATTTATTATACACTATAAGTTTCAACAATTTTATCTTCTTGTTGAATGCATGGTTTCCACAATCTCAAGTGCTCCTCACTAGCTTACATAACACCAGGGTGAGCCCCTTCTTTGATACATAGACCCTTAGCTACTCCTTGCTATAGTTGTCATATTAGCCTAGCTATTACATTGAGTTGCAATCCTTAGTAGATTTTCAATATTAACAACTTTATTGTGTTGGTTCTAGCCTCAAAATAGGATTATTATCTTAGAAAATGTGGTCTAATGGCTACTGATAGAAAAGAAGGTTTTTATCTCATTTTATCTTCTTTTCTCCTTTTTTTTCCCACCTCCAAGAACTACTTCTCTTCCCCATTTGAACTTTTTTGTCACAAAGTATTAAAAGTTTAGTTAACCACAAATAATATTAACAAATTTGTTTGAATAAATGGGAGACAAGACTCTAAGCATATAGAATGTCATTTACGAAAGGATCTAGTATTATTTTTAAATAATGGCTTAAGTTTATATTTATAATTTAAATGAGTAAAGATCAAATCAAATGGCCAGGTGGGTGAGAGGTATAAGTATCTAGGCATAAAATTTCCCCTATAGATCCCCCTACCTTCCCCACTCATAATATCATGGTCTCTATAGGTGCTTGATCCTACACAATTGTTTTTGGCCTTTTCAGGCAATTACAATGTTTAACATGTTCAAATCACCAAGATATGATGATTAAATATCCATGTGGAAAAAAAGGCAATATTAAAAACAAGTCATTACAATTAAACTAAGGGATCAAGATGGGGATGTCATAATACCCTTCCCCTTAAAGGAACTCTCTCCTCAATTTTATGCTATATATAGCAGTTTTAATTTCTTCCTTATTCATCTATACCTACTATGTCACCTTCTCAATTATCTTTGTACATAACATTCTGACATTTTCCTACATTATCCATCAAATAAACATGCATATTATAGAAATTTTTATGTAACAATTATCTTATCTATAGCAGTTTCCAACTCTACATTGTAAACATTTATTTCAAATATATGTATGCCATCTTATATCCATACTTATATGCATGGCTATTCTCCTCTTAACATGGCTTCCATGGGAAAGAATTCCAATCTTTTTTTTTGACACACCCTTGTTGGTTTTAGCCAACATGCCAAATGCATATTTAAGTTGTCTCTACCATGTTGCATTCACCCTATAGGCTCATACATCCCCTTCTCTTCTCTAAAATCCCTTGGGTGATACATTTTACCATGGCTCTAATGTGGAAGAATAGCTCCAACTGACTACCAAACATCCACTACTAGTTTGTAACTTGTGGTACTCATATGGTTCCAATGTCCCAATAGTGGCATTCTTCCTAGGATTTATAGCTTCAACAACCATCATATGTCAGTGCTAGATAGAGCCATCATATTATCTATACCATATATATACAATTCCCATAATATATCATCATAATAATTTCAATAAGAAATATTTTGTTTTGACTTTGTTTTATATAGAAAAAGGATATCAAAAGTATGATATTTCTCTCACAATATTTGGCTCTTGCATTTGGCAGTACCCAATATTCATTATGGAATTACACTCATTTCCATATTCAATACTATTCTACCTATAATATGAAATTGTAATCGACCAAATAATTGTAAATCTTCATGCATATAATCATTTCATTCTAGAATTTACAACAACCCATGAAATGATTTGAAAATTATAAAGACTTAGTAATTCAATCATTTTCAGCTATATATCGCCTAAATTGAAATGGAATTATAATTCAATATATATTAATTACTAACACTAATAATTTCATAATTCATTTACACATTTATTTGAATAAACCAAAGTTCGAAAACTAATGATTGCATAATCACTCTCTCGAATATAAACATATTGAGAATTCATGATTAGTTAGTTTTGCTTTGTTTTGCAGGGTGAGGGATACATACCACTCATTTAAATCCTCAACAATTCCTTAGGAGTACTATAGGTTCTTTCCTTTCATGACGTTCAATCAAACAAGTGCTTTTTCCACGCAAGCATGTATCCACTTAGTGAATCAAGTACAAGTTCCAACATAATTCATAATTGTAGAATCAATATTTGTGTGATTTCATAGTTTATTTATATTAACTCAACTCATCCTTGCATTAATGCAAAAATAGAATATTATTTTGTCACGTATTCCACCATAATAAGTTGAAAGGTATAGCCAACAACTAGACACATCATCCAACCACCTCCTGAATACTTGCTCCACCATCTAGACAACTTTATCTTTAGCCCAACACACCACTAAGTATATACCCCCTCACTGTTAAATAGTTGTTGACCCATTTTTGTGTATCACTATCATCATTGGTTATCACTTACACTTTCCTTTTCTCTTGTAAAATACCATACTTATTTTGTTAAACACAACAATGGCGAAGACAAAATATAAAGGATACGCATTGCATGCGTATATTATTCACATGATATATATTTATAGTACATTGGAGTGACACTTGGATTCATCTTCCAACGTCTCTTGGACTCCCTTTGACTGTTCAACTTCCTCACCATAACCCTTAGCGGATTAGGTGTCCAACATTCCCCCCTAATCCAAAGGGGTATGTGTGAGTCCAAGAAGAGAGCTATAATACAAACTGTGCAAAAATGCATGGTAGTACTAGGTTGAATGTGCTATCTGAAATGTTGGCATAAGGTGGTGGTTTAAGGATGACCAGCAACACTGGAATTCTTAGTGCAGTTCCTGAAACTCTTCCAAATATGGCAAGAAGTTGGAATTTTCTGCTAGATGAAGTGTCCCTAATGCTTTGGAGAGGGATACCTTCAACCTAGAAAAGGGAGGTATACAACCTGTGATGGTTTAAGGATGACCACCAACTCTGGAATGTTTAATGCAATTCCTGGAACTCTTCCAAAACTGGAAAGAAGTTGAAGTCTTCTACTAGAGGAAGTGTCCCCAATTCTTTGAAGAGGGAGAATCTCAACCTAAAAAGGGAGGTCTCAACCCCGCATAGATGGTTTAAGGTTGACCACCAACCAAAGGCATGCTTAGGGGCATCTCTGTCTCTAGCTATAACTCTGAATTTGGTATGGAAGGTTGTGGCTCAGGTCCGCTTGATGTGGCTTTGAAGCTTGTATATGACCATCACTTCCCCCCTATCAGATACAAGGTGAGATGAAGGAGAAAACTCAACTGCAAGACTGTTCAATACTTTAGAAGAAATTCTGACATGTGACTGAAATACCTTCTTAGTTGTTGAAGCCCATTGCCAAGAATTGATCCATCCAAGATGAATATTTTTTCTTGTAGGAGGTTTGATTTTGAAGCATCTGTTTGAAGAATGAGTGGTTTTATGAAAATTCTCACGTGGATGAAGATCAAAACAATGATCTTTCATATGGCCAACTCTGTCACAATGTTGGCATATAACATTTTGTTGTGGTTGCTGTGAAAGAGGAGCAAGATCTGAAACAACTGAAGATGAACTGTCATAAAGAAATCCAACACTCTCTAACTGGATGGGCTTTGAGTAATATGGAATATGAAAGGATACATCCTTTTTATATCCAAGACCATTCTTGTTCTTCTTATGGATAAAGCGCTTCCCAAGGTCTGATGATGGGCTTAAGAAGTGTATGCTGAATTTCTGCTTCTGCATGCAACTCTGCTCTTTAGATCAATACTGCATCTTAATCAATCTAAATCTCATTAATATGATTACTTTCTGGCAGTTGATGGTAGTCTGTCTCAATTTTTTGAACAGAAACAAGTTCAGAATGACAACACTTCTATTTTAATTCTTCTCGTTGAAGCTGAGATTCTAGTTACAAAAAATCAATATTTTCTTGTGCATTTTGGAGACAAATTTTAATGTCAAAAAGAGTTTCCTTACTAACTTTTACCATCCCATCAATAATGTAACAAATTAGGATATTCAATAACTTTAATGCATCATCAATATGATCCATTTCATAACAATGATGCACTTGCTTATGAACAAATATCTCACAGAATGTAACTAACAATGTAAACTTTGAAACGGGAACTATAAACTCAAAACGGGAACTCTGGCCAAAAAACCCTGAAAAAACATCAAAAATAGTGCTAAAAACGAAAAGTGTGTATACTGGAACGATGTTTTTTTTTAGGGTCAATTTTGAACATGTTTTAAAAATGGCAGTGAAAACAAAATTTTTGTGCAAAAAACACCCTGAAAACGAAAAAGTGTTGATACTGGAACAATGGTTTTTCTTTTAGGGTAAATTTTCAACATTTTAAAAATGCTAGTAAAACCAAATTTTTATGTGCAAAAAAACAATGATTTATGAGGAAAAAAACACACTAATGTTTTTGGTAGAACAACATTTTTTCTTTCCCAAGTATAAATTCAACATGTTTTCAACTATAACATTCTAGATACAAAAGAAATTGGAATTTTTTCAACCATAAAATTAAAAAGCCATGACATTATGAACAAATTACATGACTAAATTAATCAAAATGTCATTATTTTTATATTGAATGAAACATACATTATATCTCTAATTTAATGTTGCATTGTAGATATTCTAAACAATAAAAATTATCATAATTAAGACATACAATCCAACAACATAAAAATGACTCATAACTTCTGATTTAACACCATATGGAAATCAAAATTTTTATTTCAAGATACGATGCAAACATCAATTATATAAACTGTCTTAGAAAATTATTTAAAATCACTCATATGTTCTTGCACACCATCATAATTCACATCTTCAGATGAATGACTGGATGCTGATGAAGATGTTTCATATTCTTCTCTTTCATCAACTAGTGCCCCATCTGAGTCCACATGCATGCCCACCATTTTAGGTTTCAAAATTCTTCTAGATCTACGACTGGTTTCATTAGACTCCCATCTCAACATTGTTCCTGCTGGTAAAAACCTTTTCAGAATCTCTATCGTCTTGAAGCGAAGAGTTACTCTCTTTGTTAAATTGAAGTCATAAACGAGTATGTCAACATCCTCTAATTTTAAGAGGTCTGTGTGGCAACGATTTATATTTGTACCCTTTCTTTTTCTCTTTCCGCCATTTTTTTTGTCAACTACCATCTCTGGCTTATACACACCATTGAATGGGTGTGTATTTATGGCATACCAATGTACTTCAACTCCTGTAACATCCTCATTTTCTGTCAAGACCTTTATAACCTTAGCAACCCAGAATGGATAGCCACTGGGATCTCCATCTGCTAGCATTGCGATCATGTAACCCTCCTTAATATCTTGTATTGAACCCCTGTAAAGGTCTTCAATGGCTTCACGTTGTGCACGAGATCTTCTGGAACCAATATACATCTCTCTTTCCTCTGCCTATGAAGAATTAATAATACCTTGAGACTGTTGTTGTTCAACAATGTTTATTTCCTCATGTTCATTTGACACATTTTGTGGCCAAATAAATGGATTTTTCAAAGGTATATCTTCATTTGTTGTTGTTGAAATGATATCACTTTGATTATTGAAAAATGACTCCCACCAAACTGAATCAGCAATGTCAAAGTACTCATATGTATATCTAATACATTTTTTAATTTCTTCTGGGCAATCAGAATAATTTATATCTCTATTCTATCTGCATGCATTATGAATTTCACCAACTGATTGTAATAACAATTTTTTTGATGCAAATATTGGATGATCTAGAATGAACTTCAAAAATTCTAAACCTGATGACGGTGCCCATTCTGCAGTAGTTGAATACTTCTTGCCCCATATTAGTGTTTTCCCATCAATTTTTTTGATACGAAATTGATGTTGGAAGCTAATATCATTAAGTTTTTCAATACATTTCTCCTCACCATGCGATCCTAGAATAAACCTTCACATGTCAACAGTTTCTTCCAACACATCAAAAGTAGGCTCTGGCATGTATGATTTCTTAATACATTCAATTAATGATGGCAAGCTCCCAACTTCCTTCCTCCTCAATGTGACTGGAAAACGACTGAACATCTTATCGATATGGTTATGAGTGTGCCCAACAAGAAGGAAACCAACCTTTACCTTCTGAAAATTTCTCAATTCAACAAGCATGTTTAGATATCCAAAAACAACTTGATTTTTGTTTTCACGACAAGTGTTGTCCAATTGTAGATACAAAACTTCAGGAAGATTACTAGACCAATGAGAAAGCACATCATGAATTATGGTTATTGTTAGATTTGCATCATTATGAATATTTGGAGCTATGAAGTATACCCTTGGCAACATTTTCCCATTGAAGACCATACAACCGACCAAGTGATACTAAATAAAATTTCCCTCCTGTAGATTTTTGGGTGTGCGAACAAAATGTGGTAAAAGTGTTTTCATCTGGTCCATACCATCAATTATCAAACCCAAATATTTATTCGGATTATCATAACACTTGTTTCGATGCTTGTACAACTTTTTCCTTTCACTTGTTTGTTGTTTGCGATGCTCTTGAAGTTCTTTGACAATTGAATCTACACAACATTAAAGAAAGCCATTAAGAAATATTTTTTCATAGTTGATGACTATACAATTTTAAAAGTTAAAGTCATGAATGCTTACCTCTTTTTGACCCTTCACATTTGTCCCTTTTTTATTTAAGAGAAGCACATGTACTGCAAATCCCCATCTTTGTTTTCTTAGGAATATAGAAATTGTTGAATTCTTTCTTCCATACCTTCACAAAATATTGATATGTAATAAACCGACCATGTCCCTCAGCACCTTCTGCATATTCTTTGTGTAAGTTGTAGATTTCTCGTCTTGAAAATTTATCTAGAATATGTATTGTCTCTCTATTTGGCATACACTCTCCATGATTTGAAAAGAAATTTTTCATCCATGACATTGCAATATTTGATAATGGCCCAAACTGTCATTTATGACGTACTTTTGAATAAAATGTGGGATCCTTTTCCAAATTTTCTTGGATTCTCGAGAGACGAAAATTCCCCATCGAATGAAACATTTTGAAAGCCTTTCTACAGATAAATAAAGACCCAATATGATAATCATAACCTGACAATGTAGATTGCATGCACCCAACTAAATATGAATTTTGCATGCTTTTATTCATTGACAAATATCTTTTCCTTTTGTCTAATGCAAATTTGAAATCCATATGTTTCAAGGAATCTTTTTGACAACATTCACTTGAAATGAGAGCGCTAATAGAACTTATTCTTGTCAGATATTCTGCTCTACCCCTTGTATAACTAGAACATCTTGCATTGATACGAAAAGGTCTGCTCCTACTCCTCGATACAATATTTATTGGCAACATCTCCATCATTGGATCATCATTTGTATACGCATTTTCATCATCATTATGAGGAATGTTATCCACACTATGATCTGTGCTTTTCAAATACTGACTTGGAGGATATTCTTCATCTTCCCCTTGTTCAGTGCTACTGTCATAGTCCTTAGAATTGAGACTAAATGGAAAATGAGACTCGATGTTTATTGCATATTCTTTCTCATGTGCATTGTCAGTGCTGCTCTCATAGTCCATAGAATTAAGACTACATCAAAAATGTGACTGTTTACTTACTGAAAATGCTACATCCTGCCCTTTGTCACTGCTACTCTTATAGTCCTTAGGATTATGACTAAGTGCTTCATCATGTCCTTCATCACTACTGCTCTCATAGTCCATAAGATTAGGACTAAGAGGACGTCGTGACACTCCATTCTTTTGAAATTTGTCATCATGCTCTTCATCACTACTGCTCTCATAGTCCATAGGATTAGGACTAAGTGGACACTGTGGCACTCCATTCTTTTGAAATTTGTCATCATGCTATTCATCACTGTTGCTCTCATAGTCCATTGGATTAGAACTAAGAGGACACCGTGACACTCCATTCTTTGCAATTTTTCATCATGCTATTCATCACTGCTGCTCTCACAGTCCATAGGATTAGGACTAAGTGGACACTGTGACACTTCATTCTTTTGAAATTCTTCATTATGTTCTTCATCACTGTTGCTTTCATAATCCATAGGATTAGGACTAAGTGGAAATTGTGACATTCTATTCAGTTGAAATTCTTCATCGCTACTTCACTCATAGTCCATTGGATTAGGACTAAGAGGACACTGTGATACTCCATTCTTTTGAAACTTTTTATCATGCTATTCATCACTGCTACTCTCATAGTCCATAGGATTAGGACTAAGTGGACACTGTGACACTCCATTCTTTTGAAATTCGTCATCATGCTCTTCATCATTGCTACTCTCATAGTCCACAGGATTAGGGCTAAGAGGACATCGTGACACTCCATTCTTTTGAAAATTTTCATCATGCTCTTCATCACTATTGCTCTCATAGTCCTTAGGATTAGGACTAAGTGGACACCATGACACTCCATTCTTTTGAATTTCTTCATCATGATCTTCATCACTGCTGCTGTCATAGTCCATAGGATTAGGACTAAGTGGACACCGTAACACTCCATTTTTTCGAAATTTTTCATCACGCTCTTCATCACTGTTGCTCTGATAGTCCTTAGGATTAGGACTAAGTGGACACCGTGACACTCCATTCTTTTGAAATTCGTCATCATGCTCTTCATCATTGCTGCTCTCATAGTCCATAGGATTAGGACTAAGTGGACACCGTGACACTCCATTCTGTTGAAATTTTTCATCATGCTCTTCGTCGCTGTTGCTCTCATAGTCCTTAGGATTAAGACTAAGTGGACACCGTACCACTCCATTCTTTTTAAATTCGTCATCATGCTCTTCATCACTGCTGCTCTCATAGTCCATAGGATTAGGACTAAGTGGACACCATGACACTCAATTCTTTTGAAATTCATCATCATGCTCTTCATCATTGCTGCTCTCATATTCCATAGGATTATGACTAAATGGATATCGTGACACTCCATTCTTTTGAAATTCTTCATCATGCTCCTCATCATTGTTGCTCTCGTAATCCTTAGGATTAGGACTAAGTGGAAACCGTGATTCTTTATTTATTTGAAATTCGCCATCCCCTCTTTCATCAGTGTTGCTCTCATAGTCCTTAGGATTAGGACTAAGTGGAAGAATTGACTTTCTATTCATAGTGGAAGAATTTCCATTATATTCATCAATATGAATAGAGTTGTTACGCAACGAAGATGTTGATGTTTCACAAAGCGAAACTTCACTATCAGAAGAATCCATCCCTTTCAAATAGAATAGGTTGAATGATACAAATGCAAACTCTCCCAAAGATATTATATAGCTTAGAGAATGAAATTTTCCCTCCAAAAATTTTCGTCAAAATATTTCTCTCCAAAAATTTCGTTTCATGTATTTCCCTTCATTATTATTCTACAATTTATAGAAAAATTTTAACTAATTTCTTTTTATGAAATAAATCTTTAAATTTAAAATTGTAAACTAAAACTTTTACCTAAATTATTTTAATAGTTAAACTATGTAATATTTATTAAACAATTGAATGTCTTTTTTAATTTTTATAATACATTCTAAAACAAATTAATCTCACATTCACCGTGCTGAAAAACAATTCCATAATATTCGCTTTATCATTGTTTCTTATATCACCATAACAAAATTAACATGTTAATTTTTTTTTAAAACAAATTAATCTCACATTAACCGTACGGTAAAACATTTCTGTAATTTCACCTATATAATAAATTTCATTATCACTATTACTCACATCACATCAAGGTTTTCTGAGGTTCGTTAAAAGACTTGGAGCGAATTTGTGGAGCAACTACATTGCTATCAACAACATATTCAACGGAGGATTCTCGCATTTGAAAGGTTAGTTAATTTTTCTGCTTTGCAAATTTTAAAATTAAATAAGTTTAATGAAGTTTATTTATTTATTTTTATTTTTTTTAAATTAAAATTTTTTGTGGACCAAATTTACCCACTACGTCCGCAGTGGGCATGGTGGGCCCGGTAATGCTCATGGCAGCCAAACGGGCCCATAGGTTAGGGGCGGTGGGGATGGCTACCCGGCCCTCCGACCCACCCTGGCGGCTCGATGGCCCGCGAGGTGGCAGGGCGATTCCAAGAATCACCTCGCCACCCCGCGGGCCGTCAAGCCACCGGAGTGGGGCGGGGGGTAGTTGTTGGGCTGCCAGGGTGGGCTAGGGGGCCGGACCCAACGGCTGGCTCGGTTGGCCGACTGATTTTCAAGATGCAGCGGCAGGGCGATGTATTTTTTAATTTTTTTTTTTTTTCTAATTATTATGGTTTATAAAATTAATTATCATTTATCATTTTCGTTGTTAATTTAAGTTATTATGTTTTTGTGATTTATTGATTTATATGTGTCTTTTTTTCTTCAGAAAAATGACATCAAAGAAGATTTCTGTGAATCTTTCTAGACCAAAGACTCTTAAAGGTGGATCTTCAAAAAACATTGGTGAACGAACCCCACCTGAGCTGATGGCTACAAATATTTCAAGTGCCTCAAATGATAAGAAGATGATTTCATACTAGAAGAAATAAAAAAAGTGAAACTTCCATTAAATGTCTGGTATGTGAAAGAAAGAGAAAGCCAAAATGTGCAGATATATCTATATGTTGATATACCTAATGATAATGGAATTTATCAAGTGATGGGAAAAGTCATAGACATGTGTTCGGTACCAAACAGTGAAGTTGTTTATATACTTACAAAACCGTCCAAGACACATGAAATGATTAAATACCAGATATCATATTCATTGTATGATAGGAGAGAGGTATCTACAAAATTGTGTAAACAAATCATAAATGAGATGACACAAAATATCGTAAGTATTGTTATTTATATTTGTGTTTTGCGTTCTTGTAACTGTCTCACTATATTTTTATAACTTTGTTTTTATTGACATATGATATTTTGTTTGGCAGAATTTTTTTGAAAGTTGTTTAATTAGGTTGGGAGGCATTAATTTCATAGAGCATGATATTATGAAAGTTGTCAGCAGTTTCTACTGTGTCAGAAGAAGATATGACAAACAAGTAAAATGTAGTAATTCATGATGCTACAAAACTACATCCAAGGGATCACAAAAAAAAAAGAAAAAAGAAAAAAAAGCCTCTAATAGATAAATCTAGCAAGGGTAGACAAGTTTCTTTTGAAGAAGAGGAAGTGTAAACTGGTAGTGAAGAATATATTGTCATTACTAAGGATGACATTGGAACTGAGAAAAGTCGTAAAAGACTAAAAGTAACAATGCCCAAGAATAAATTTGTTACAGTTAATGATGAGAATGTTATGAAGAAGAAAAGTAAAGTTGAACATTTTGAAGTAGTCATTACCAACAATCAAGAACCTAGTGAAACTTCAAAAGAAAGCAAAGAAATCATTACACTAGGAGCTGATTTAGAGGATGGCATTATCAAAACAAAACAAAATGCCATTCGACAGAACTTGACAAAGAGAAACTTAATTGAGGGTGGTCATACATTTCAGCTTAATGTCAGACAAATCTATAAGGCAAGTGAAGGACAATGCCAATATCAAATCAGAAAGCCACACCATCTGCATGTTCACAACTTGAAGACATTGATGAGGTACAATCCATATGCTCATGTGGTTAATTATGTGCTTCTTGTTGATCCAGTTCAAGTTCTCAACAAAGAAGAATTTGATAAGAAAATGTTTTGAATACAATTATTATGTGCTTGGGGGGAACCATTATGTAGAAGCTCAAAGACAATTGATGGAGGAATATCCCAATAACCCACGTTTTGAAACAATGAAATGTATCATTTATGTTGGTTTATTAGATACATAAGCAAATTTAGTGGCATGGGATCATAATTCAGATAATGAATATATGATGTATATGACTTTCATCCAAAGGGTTAGATTTATTCATAGTGAATTTGAAGAAAAATGTGGTGGGGATAGAATAAATGTCACTGTAGATTTCCGAAAAGAATGTTGTATGGAAATAGGCTATTAAATCGAAGAGAAAATCAATTCAAAAGACAGCAAAGTTAGTGATTTATTTAGAGGTGTTGATAACATTTTCCAGTTGGTATTTAGAACTGGAGAGATATGGGAGTTGATTAATGAGATTTTTAGCATGTGGGAGAACATTGGCATTAAAAACCAAAAGGTCAAAAAGTCTAAGCCATTGATATGTAACAACAGTAAATCAAGTCCTGAAAGGAAGCAACTTCCAGAAGATATGACTATCACACCTTGGAAATCATTGCAATGAGTAAATGATGAAAAACTTGTCAAAGCAATATTATCTCGTGTGAGGTCAGGGGAATTATAATTGGAGGAAATGTCTGAGGAATTTCAAAATTAAGTTTGTTGAATTATTTTTATTTATCTCTAGATTATAATTTTTTTTTAAATATAACATATTGTTCTTAATAGTATTTGTTATACATATCACTATACTAGCTTTTTTTACTTTATCTATGCAATCACAAAGTTTACATGAAAATTCAAGAATAAATGGTTAAATTGTTGAATGAAGATAGTTGGGATGATGTTGTACGCAACTATCTAGATTCAAGTTCTACATCAACATTAAATTTTTTTTATCTTGCATTTAAAAAGGTATGTTGATTTATACATTCATTTTTATTCATCTGTATACTATTTTTAATTTATAACTTACACATATATTTGTTTATTTTATCAAAGATGAAGAAGGATGAAAATGGAGCACCAGATAGTTTCAGAACCTTTAATGAAAAAATAAAGATCGAAAGACTGAAGAAGCAACGTCTTAAGAATGTTGAACTTGATCCAACTCTTACCCATTTCATTTGGAATGGGCTTGACACTATTCAATATCAAGTAATACAAGGCGACTGTGAAGACATTGTTAAACTCATACCTAAAAGGGATTATGCCATAGTTATTGCAGATATTCCCCATGGTTTCAATATTCCAAACATTGACTATGATAGTGACCCTTATACTTATCTAGCTCTTAGTAAAGTGGTTGCGGGACTTCTAGAAGTCACGTCATTACCATTATGGAGATTTGTGACATTTCATTAAGACACACAATTAGCAATGTCATTGTCAAGATTCAAGGGGAAAACAAATTCAAAGATGCAACTTACATGGTAAGACGTTTAAAATGCATATTTAATTAATGTTAAAAAATTCATTTATGTACAAGTTAATTGAACTTTTACTATTTCATGTTACAGGCAAAAGTCAAATCTTCTTAACCGTAAAGATCAACCATTTATAAATAATTGTGAGTTCATCCATATTGATAGTTGGGCAAAAGATGATAGCTATATGTCTATGATTTTTAATAGGGTAGATGGAAAGAGTCATAGCCAAATACTAACTTATGATGTTGTTGTGAGAAAACTAACATATGAAGACAAAGAAGCAAAATGAGAGATAGCTAACATTTATAAAAAACCACAGTGATTGATTAACTATCTTATAGGCATATGTTCAAATGAAGGAGATTGGGTTCTGGATTTATTTTCTGGCTCAAGTAAGTTTTATTATATGGAATTGAATTTCAATATGTTATTTCTTAATTTATATGTCATTGTACTAATTCACTTCATTATTTCTTTTGTGCTTGATAATTAGGTACAACACTAGCATGTTGCCTTCAAAAAAGAAGAAATTGCATTGCCATTGAAAAAGATCCAATACAGTGCAATTTTATTCAGCAAAGAATTAATGCTCTTCAATTTCTTCTAGATGCAATGCAAAAAATTGGGTTGAAGAAAGGGGACTTTAGTAAATCACGTGTCGCAAAAAAGGCAAACGAACCCCAACTACCATTACTCGGAATGATTGGACATGCATACATTGGGAGATTCGCAGACATCAAAAATCCATTAGAAGAGGAAAATGAGCAAAACGAAGCAGAAAATATTGTGGAAGAAGACAATGATGAAACTCTAGAGGACGAAGAGTTTGGATTACGTGACATCGTTGATTAAATTTAAATTATGCTTGGAAATCAAGCTTATTTTTTGTAACTATTAATTAGTTATACTTGTAATGTTTTGACTTTGACATTTTATGAGAAAAATAAGCACTCAATTAAGGTTGTTATGCGTTCAATATTTGTATTATGTGATTTTCACATTAATTTTTATGTTAATCATTATTTTTTGAAAAAACAGTGATTATTAGTATTTTTTTGACATGAAATTCATAAAAAAAACTATTATTTAACTATTTTTAGTTAAAATTTTCCTATAAAAATTGTGACTTTGACATGTCATCTCTAGCAAAAAAATTACAAAAAATTATCGAAACTTGTAGTTTTTTAGTTATATTTATGTTAAAAATGGTTATTTTTATGTCAATTGTTAAAAATTATTGTTTTTTAAAGACAATTATTTCATGTGGATTGAAAAATTAATTAACGATGTATAAATATGTAGAATATCGAAAATTCAAGATATCAACCTTCTTCTTTAAATATGTAAAACAATAAAAATCTCACTACCAAAAAAAAAAATGAAGAAGAAGAAGACCACTTCAAAAATTATTAAATCTAGAAAATAATTATTTACATTTAATAAATTATAAACTTTAAAGTCAAAAAATAGGTCTTTTAAAAAAAGGGTGTGATGTAGAATTACCACTTTTTTAAATCGGCATGAAAATCACTACCATTCTAAAACGTAATGTACATAAAAAAATTTAAAGTGCCAAAACTATGTTTTAGAAAAACATGTGTGTTCTGCATCACCCATTTTCAAAATCAGGTCACTTTTTTGCTATCTCTACGAAACGGGTAACAGTATCAGTTCTCGTTTCAAAGTTTACAAAGTTAACTTTAAATAATATGAACGGTCCCTAATTCTTATGATCATTGTGCACAAATATCATTAACGCCTAGTTTCCAAGATCATTATTACGAGTAATAATATTACTTTGCAATGCTTACTGAACTTGTGATAATTTAGAGGAGCATCAATATTATACTACTTAGAGAAGCTTTCCAGAGTATCAAATCTGAAAATTTAGCTTGTGCACAGTATGGTTGCAAATAGAAACTTGAACTTTGTCGTTCCCTTGGACTTCAATAATAAAATAACTAATGTTGACATGTGAGCATATAAAATCCTCCAGCATATACACTTTCAAAGAAGCAACGATGGTTATCAAAACTTGAACTTCCCATCACTTTTCAATTCAAACATTTATCCCTCTATTTCTGAGACTTGGGATCCACTATGTTGCAAATCCTCTCACAATGTTCAAAGTTTGTTGAATAAAATAATATTTCCCATTACACCCATATAGCACCAGTAAAGGGAAGAAATAAACAATCAACAAATATTAAGAACAAATAAAGCCAATGAAATGCACAGAAGACAGTATATCCAGGATTTATACCTTTAGCATATGTCAAATTATACATTAAGAGCATATACAAATGATATGCCAAATATTGGCTCATCCACAACACTAATGATTTTGCACATAAATAATGACTGCAGATCAAGGTATCAATTAGACAGTTGTGGAAATCTTAATACTTCCCACCAAATTTTTAGTCTAACCTCAAATGATCCACTATACAATTTCATAACTTATGCCTTTAGATACGAATCTCATAAAAAAGGTTGGTTTTGAAGCCTGTAATCAATAGAAGGGAACTGTCTAGATCTGGAATGTTTCTATCTCGAATACTTAACCACAACAACCTCCACTTTGAGATGTAGAGGCATCTCTGCCTGCACCACCAACTGCATCGGAGACACCTCAATCTTTGGCATGAGCCATGGCGTTTCCATATTGGCCCAAGTTTCAATCTGCTAAGAAGCCTAATTCTCCGAGCTTCTCAAGAATCCATAATCTCAAGGAGAACACCAATAATGCTAATGGTTATTCTGAAGCCACCAGGTCTGAAGATAGATCCTCCTCGTTAAAGAAAGGAATGAAGAAAAAATATGCGTCCCCTACTTTCTTCGCTTCTTCTAAGGCTAAAAAGTCAGCCATGGCACCCAAAATCAAAATGGACCCACGGTTCAACGTATTATTTCTCCTTTATGACATGGACACTACATATTAACAGTCACAGAGAATTTGAATCCCAGATAACAAATTCTGAGCACTGACTGGATATTATTCAACGCACTAGCAGAACTTAGTTTGAGCCTCTAGCCATCAAGCTCTCAGATATTGAAGCTCCAACATAACCCTTTGCACTCTATCACGACTTTAATTACTCTCAGTCTGTCATGCCCCAAAATTCTAATGTTTTGTGCAGATTTATATTCTCAAAGATATGCTTCTTGGTAAAATATGACGAGCATTTGACAGATTCTGGTAACATGATGCATGTATGACAGACTCTGGGCCAACTAAAATAATGCGCAAATGGAAGAAAACCTAATAGTTAGGCCAAAAAAGTAACTGCAGAATGGCAGGTGTCCACTTTGAAGAACACCACACATCTAGTGATAGGAGAAGGCAACACACCGTGGCTCAGATACTATGTTAAACACAACAATGACGAAGACAAAATATGAAGGATAAGCATTACATGCATATATTATTCACAATATATATACATTTATAGTACATTGGAGTGACTCTTGGATTCATCTTCCAAGGTCTCTTGGACTCCCTTTGAGTGTTCAACTTCTTCACCATAACCCTTAGCGGATTTGATGTCCAACATATTCATATCTCTAAAACATTGTGTGCAAAACTTTTCACCTCAAGTAATAGTCCCACGCTCTGCACTCCTTCCACTCCACACATAGTCTATTGTACACTACTTTTATACTTATCCATTTTGCAATTTTGCGAATATCCTACCCAACCAACTCTACGCACATTTGACTTCCCACACATCCCATTCCTCTACACAACACTTTCCTCTACACTTATATATATCTACACACAATAAACTTCCACACAAGGCATACCATATACTTTATCAAGGTAACTTATCCTCTTATAAGCCATAGTTACTAAAAATTATACGAACAACCATACTTACTAAAAATTATGCAAGCAATCATTTTGTCCTTTCAAGGTGTTAATTTTTGGTAGCTAGGGATAAATACCCTAGTCCTCCCTCCTAATTGAGAAAGCAAAGAAAATTAATACAATTATTGAAAGGAATTAATTATAATTTTATACCAAGTCAACCTTAAATCTTGGAGGGAAAATTGTTTAATAAAACTTCAAATTTTCAAATTTAAGTTGGATTCTTTGATCGGGTTGGCTTGGAAAATAGACATGACATTTAGGACCTTCAAACAACTATAAATACCCTATTGTGTTAGTCATTATCATGATAAATAAACTTGGATCTCTCTCTCCAATTTCAAATGGCAATTTTACTTTGAGATATTCAGATGGCTCTAAGATATCAAATATCTTTCTAAGGCTTGATGTATCTTCTGTGGATTGTTATAGCTCCTTGTGGCTTGGATCTCTTATTCCCTGTGGTGCAGATCTCTTACTCTTTGTGATGAGGATTTCAAGCTCTCTATGGTGCGAACTATTCTTGTGGATTATATCCTCCAACGACTATGAGGTGGTGGGTTTTGAGTATTGTTATGGAATTATATTAATTGAAATCTGTATGGCACATTTTGTTCTGTATTGACATTAGATCTCTAGTCTTGCTCTTGGAACAATCTTATGACCTTGCTACAATATGACTACAACCTTGTTTCAGCGTGATCACGAACTCGCACTTATGGCATCTTTGTAGTAACAGTGGTCTCATTCTTGTTTGGACTGGTCTTGCATTACAATGATCTCGTTTTGACATGACCTCACATATGGATACAAGTCTACTCTCTTGCTCTAGGATTTTTCCATCACTACAAGACTCTTGCTACAATACTATACTTTTGCACTTACTCTTCAATACTATAATCTTGCAAGAATTCACTCCCGCTCATCTACTCATGACTACTCTCACATTATAGTTCATTATCTATCTTTCTCTGGTATGCTATCTATAAAAAAATTGATTTACATATGTCTCTAGTCTGTTCTTATACTACTAGGGTTCACATTATATTCTTATTGATTTTTAAATGGTTCAATTATGTTCCAATGGCTTGCATTCTTTCTGGACTTTCATCACATTCATTACAGTGACATCTGATATACCCCCCTAAAGTGACATATAATATATTCATTGATATTGCATTATAGTGGTGCAACATGGCATCTTTGTATCTCTGTGATGAACTAATACATGATTTCTTATAATAATGTACACATGGTTGGCACTTTTATAACAGAGATTTCATATGACCAAGTGCTCTAGCTTCAATGCTCAAGTGATATGACATCAGTGACCTTATATAGATGATGATATAGTGATGTTACAATAACCCTACTTCATGATGACAATAATTTTTCTATTATCAATATCAGTATTTGAATCTTGTTCACAAACGAAGTTGTGAACAAGATCTGTTTAGGCCCTAGTAGCTTGATGTGATGGATTATGTCTCATGATATTGTACTGTGTATCTCAGTTGAACAATTGTTGAATATCTAATAGAAGAAGAAGAAGAAAAATTTTGGGTTCCCCCCCTAGTGGGGTTTTTCCCTAGTCTCCAACCAAATTCTAGTGTCTCTATTTTTGCATGTTTTTCTTTTGATGTTCCTTCAATTGTTCCACTACATTTTTGATGGTATTATTGTTTCTAAATAATTTCTAAAGATATGATGATTTTATGGGGTGAATGCACATGTAAATGATGAAATGAAATTATCTAAAGCAAAGAACAATCAAGCCCTACGGAAATTAACACAAGGCTAATTGAAAGTGGATTTAAGGAAGCCCAATATTCAAGGTGGAAAGGAGGTGATATCATGTTACAAGAATTAAATCTTCAAGTACTCCATTTAAGACATGCCATAGGTTATTAACTTACTATTATTACTCTTTCACATACCGATGAAGTTGTTAGGTGATGAAGGGATGTATTACTAAATGCTATCTATAAATTGAGCTTTAAACAAATAAGATATCCATAAAATATCACTTGAATCATCACATATATCAAAGTGCATTGTAAAAATAAAAAGAAACATGGTGAGTAAAATGAAGGAGTCCTTTCATGGGGATGCAGCTGATTCACTCACATGACAAGACAATAAATTCCATTGATAGATAACATATCAATGGTATTTGGACTTGATTATTGAGGAGAAGAAGAATTATAGAATTTGGATTACAGGGCTTGCTAACGTTGGATGTGTTCCAAAGGCATTTTTTTTTAGATAAATTGATTTTTGATGTGCCTAAATAATTCAAACCCAATATGAAGACTATCATAGTTTCTTTAAAAGGAAAAAATCTTTTCCAGTTGATTCTGAAAGATTTCAGTAAAACACTCAAGATGCCAAACCCGAATAGGAAAAGTAAGTTCACAGAAGCTAAAGGATTTTCCTGACTCCCAGGTGTTGAAGGTGGAGAAAGAAAATCTTAGTTTGACTTTGGCTTGGTCAAACTAGAGAAAATTTGAATTTCTATTTCAGCAAAAATCTTGGAAGAGGTTAACTGAGGTGGCATGGCACTTGTCACTCAATTAACTCAGTTAATTTGATTTGGGGAAGCTTGAGTTCAATTCAGTATGTTTGACTGCTAATTTGTGGCAATCTATTTTAGTTAATTTTAGTTATTTCCAGTTAAACTAGTTCAATTTGTCATAAGAACTAGTGTTGGACAAGTTGTGGAAGTGGAACTTCAACCACACTGAGTGATCAACCAGTGAATTGATCAATCAACCTAAAATAATTGTTGCATGTAGAGAATTTGATTTACCCAGTTGAGATGGAGATTCCAAGGCGGTGTACTATCATTTGTAGCGTATTCAAATGTGTACAGGTGGTGCATGCAATTAGAGGAAGGACTTAAGGGAATTGCGCAATTCAATAGTGTGAAATTCCTAAATAATAGGGGCCAATTTATCAGAGGAACAATGCAAGGAAATAGGAGGTTGGAGGGCTTGAAAATTTGCTAAGTGTTGGCCAAATTTAGTCAGTCAAGCAGGGGGATAGACTATACACTTGCAGGTTGTGCTCAAGCTTGAGCAAGCATATGCATTTCATCTCTATTCTCTGATTAATGCAATACAGATAGGAAGGGGTTTTGAGCTGTTTCTTTCCTCTAGATAAATCTCTATGCATGTGTGATGTTCCCTTTTGCATGTCTATGATTTGTCTTCTAGATGATGAATTAACTTCTGCATATTAGTAGAGTAGCATCGAGTCTTGTGATTTAGTAAATTTCATGAGAAAATTCAAATATACACATTAATTTCTAAACTAGGGTGGTCGAATCAATGTCATTCATAAATTCATGCTCCCATTTGCACATGTTATAACCAACCTCTCTTCTATAAACATTCCATCACTAGTGGATCCATACAAAGATATTTCTTAGTTATTCGCTCACATTATTGGATGTGAATGAACATCTAATGTACTGAGGCCAGTCTTATACATTTTGCATCTCTCTATTAGAAAGGATATTATTTTTTATTGGGCCAAAGTAATGTCTAATGAGATTTCTTTCCAATTAGTAAATTATTGTATACTCATATATTTTCATGAGATCTTATTTAGTGCTGGAAATAGTCTATTGCATTATTTTCAATGGCCTGCCCTCTAAAAACAACATGAATCCTAAAGTCAAGCTAGTACAATTTTGGTACCCTATTTTGTGGGGAAATAGGGCACCATTTCACTTGTGCCTTATCTATTATAGATTTTTCAGGGAATTTAGACACATATTGATCATAAATGAACCATAGAGGTTAACTCTAGAAGCATAAGAGTTCCTAAAAGGAAAATGAGTGTATGTAGTGGAGGACAACCAAACATACATAAGACTTTGTAGTTATCAAGATAGGTCATTATTACTCCCTATTTTTATTTTGATAAGTAATTTTCTGCAAAAGTGTGTAGGAACTACTATTCACGATCAATATTATTTGATATGAAAAAGAAGAATCTATTCATGTTTCTATTGTTTAAAGTTAGAGAAGTTATGATAAAGATTTTTTCACATTTATCAAAATCGTCTAAAGGATTAGGATCTTTTAAATTTGTTAAACTCACACAAAATTAATAGGTAGATTTGGATAACTTGTGTAATTCCACTCTATTCACATGATGTACATATAAATACATTGTTCATTGACCCTTAGTTTTCATCTTCCAAGAGGTCTCTTGGACTTCTATGGATGTTGGACCCTTAGTTTTCATCTTCCAAGAGGTCTCTTGGACTTCTATCGATGTTGGAATTCCCCCACACCAACCCTTACGGATTAGGTGCCTAGTATTCCCCCCTTTATCTCAAAGGGGTGTATATGAGCCAAAGAAGAGAGTTGAAATACAAAATACACATGGAAACCAATGGCTATATGTTCTATCTAAAATGGTGGTTTAAGGAAGGACACAAACCAAATGAGGTAGAATAACTCAAGGTCTCTATCAGTGGTGGTTTAAGGTTGACCATCGACTATGGAAGTAAATCTCAAAGCAGTTCCTAGAACAATTTTGAATCTAGCTAGAAGTTGAAGTCATCTATGAAGTGGAAGCTCCCCCTGATGATGGTTTGAAGATGACCACAAACTAATGTATCATAAACTGAAGTCTTCTGTCGGTGGTAGTTTAAGGTAGGCCACCAACCAAAACATGCTTATGGAGCACAACTATGTCTTTGGCTACAACTCTGAATATGGCTATGACCAACTCTGGCTCTAGGCTCTTGAAGTTGGCTCTAGTTTAGGTTGTGGCTCATGCTCGATTGAAATTTATTTGAATATGGTAACCAACCATTATTCTTAAGGGCCCGCCCCCTAAAAACAATATGAATCCTAAGGTCGAGCTAGTACAATTTTGGTACCCTATTTTGTGGAGAAATAGGGCACCATTTCACTTGTGCCTTATCTACTATAGATTTGTCAAGGAATTTAGACACATATTGACTGTAAATGAACCACATAGATTAACTATAGAAGCATAAGGGTTCCAGAAAGGAAAATGAGTGTATGTAGTGGAGGATAACCAAACATACATAAGACTTTATAGTTATCAAGATAGGCCATTGTTACTCCCTATTTTTATTTTGATAAGTAATTTTCTGCGAAAGTGTGTAGTAAATACTATTCATGATCAATATTATTTGACAGGAAAAGAAGAATCTATTCATGTTGCTATTGTTTAAAGTTAGAGAAGTTATGATAAAGAATTTTGCACATTTAGAAAAAATCGTCTAAAGGATTAAGGTCTTTTAAATTTGTTAAACTCACACAAAATTGATAGGTAGATTTGGATAAGTTGATAACTCGTCTAATTCCACTCTATTCACATGATGTACATATAAATACATTGTTCATTGACCCTTGGTTTTCATCTTCCAAGAGGCCTCTTGGACTTATGTGGCTATTGGAATTCCCCCACACCAACCCTCACTGATTATGTGTGTAGTATTCCTCCCTTTATCTCATAGGGGTGTATATGAGCCCAAGAAGAGATTTGAAATACAAAAATGCATGGAAACCAATGGCTAGATGTTTTTTTCTAAAATGGTAGTTTAAGGAAGGCCACAAACCAAATAAGGTAGAATAACTCAAGGTCTCTGCTAGTGGTGGTTTAAGGCTAACCACCAGCCACGGAAGTAAATCTCAAAGTAGTTCCTAGAACAATTTTGAATCTAGCTATAAGTTGAAATCATCTATGAAGTGGAAGTGCCCCCTGATGATGGTTTGAAGATGACCAAAAACTAATGTAGCAGAAATTGAAGTCTTCTTTTAGTGGTAGTTTAAGGTAGGCCACCAACCAAAACATGGTCATGGAGCACAACTATGTCTTTGGCTACAACTATTAATATGACTATAACCGACTCTGGCTCTAGGCTTTGGAAGTTAGCTCTAGTTTAGGTTGTGGTTCATACTCGATTGATATTTCTTTGAAGCTGGTAATTGACCATTATTCTCCCCGCCCCCTCCTCCCCGTCAAATACAAGGTGACAAGATGAAGAAATCTCCAATGCAAGACAAGTCAATACTAAAGAATGAACTTTGAGGTTATGACCAATATATCTTCTCCATTGTTGAAGACCATTGCTAAGAAGGGATTCATCCAAGGTGAATATTTTTTCTTGTAGGAGTCTTATGTCTAGAGAATTTAGTTGAATGATGAGTGTGTTTTTCGCAATGCTTACAAGGGTGAAAATAAAATAAAATAAAGATCTTTCACATGGGCAAATTGATAAAAATGTTGGCATTTAACATTATGACTTAGTGGTTGTGGAAGAGGAGTAGGATGTTGAGCAGGTGAAGATTAATTGTCCTCAAGAAAACCAACACTTTGAAACTTGATGGGTTTATAGTAGTCTAGAATATGAAAGGACAAATCCTTGTCATATCCAAGACCAGTTTTGTGCTAGTTGCTGATAAGTTCTTGCCAAGGTCTGATGATGGAGTTAGGAAGTGAGAGGTGAACCTCTACATCTTCATGGAAATATGCTCCTAAAGTGGCCCCACTGATCTGATCAATTTGTGGCTATTGATGGGTGTCAACTTCAAATAAAAAATTGTTCAAAACTAAAACCAGTTAAAAATTATTACTCTTCTATTGTATTTCACCTTGTTGCAACTCAATCTTCTCTCGTGCATGTTGTAGATAGATTTTAATATCAAGAGCGGTTTTACTAATTTTAATTGTGTTTTCAGTAATAGACAAGATTATAGTGCTCAATAACTCTAATAATCCATCAATTCTAGCCATTTTGTCAACAAATCAAGCTCAGCAAATAAAGGGAGTCAGTTTAACTAGAAATGCACCCATCCACAATATGTGGTCATACAATGTGACAATATCACATGAACTAGACTAAGATTCTCTTTTACACAAAACTTGTTAAGAGCCAAAGAGACTTTTATATCAAGATACCTGATAAAAAGGAATGCCAAACATTCTCTGGATGCCGACAATCCAAGAATGCCAATTGTATTTTTGTGATCACTTGATGCAAAGAGGAAATGTAATTATTTTACAAAAAAATTGTGCTAATACATGTTGTTTGACGAAATGACTCTACTAAGCATCAATGCGGGCACAACCTTTAGTACTTACAATCAATAGTAGATGATAAATTCAGTGTAGTCAAGGCAAGTAAGCCAGATATAGCCTCGAATAACATCAACACCTCAGCTCCAAAAAGATGAACATTTAGTATAATAAACAAAATAATGATCCCACGCTACAAAAACAACTTCACCTTAGTAGATTAATAGCTTTAGAAGGAAACACTATCTCCAAGAATGTGAGTGTCCTTCACTTGCCAACAACTTAACTATGAATATGATGCTAAGGGAAACTTTAACAAGCCATAATCTAGACCTCAATCAATAAAGAGACCATTATATCCCACTTGAGAATTTAGGAAAGGCAATGCTAATGTACAAGAAGAAAATTGTTAATAATTCTCTCTTTACATTTTTGAATGATAATTAAAACTCTTTCGTAAACAAAAGAAATGAATATTTATGCAATATTTTTATAGAATTAATTGAAAAAGTCCACAAAACCACTATAATTATCATTCATCATATAACGGCGAAGGATCTAAAGATGGTTGCTTTTCATCCAGAAAATGAAAAACAATGACTTAATACAATGAGTGAGGCCTTAATCTTCCACCTCCAGCATATATGCTATAAAGTCGATAATAGACACCTTCCAAAATTCTAGTAAACTTCAAATTCTTTTATAGACTTTCGTCAAGATAGAAGTCATGGTTGAATATGGATCCTATTTTTTCGCAACCATGGTATTTGTGCTCTGTAATGTATCACATTGCATCATCTGCATTGTCACATCTATGGTCTACAAATGAGTATTTGAGCTGAGAAGTTCATTCTACAGCCTAGTATGACGTGTAACTCTGTCGCAATCAAAGTAAAAATTTTGCTCATTTCGGTCAAAATAAAAAATTAAAAACTCTAAAAAAAATAAAATAATTATACAAAACTTTTAAATAATATTTGCTCATAAAAAATTTAGACGTGAAGAAATTGGATCCCTCTGAGCTCATGTTAGATCGGTATTTAAAATGGATCTATGCTGGTTAAAGCCCAATTGTGTGATATGACAGGTATAAATTATACAACCAAATGAGGAACCAAGACAGGTAATTGGTTCCCTTATTGGAAATGTAATATGGAGCCATTCAATTCGTTGGAAATCTCGTCCTGGCCAGTAGGAATGTATTCTTCGGAGGGGGCAAAGCTGAAGTTGCTTCCAGTAGGACTATCCAAGAACAATAGGCTAAACGCATGATATTGATGCAAATGGAGATCTTAGCTACCGCTTTCCAAGGCGCTTGTTTCTTAGAAATGTCCAATCGTACCAGAGAATTCGAGACCTTATTGCACCCATAGAATACTAAGAGTATTGAATCGTGAAGATTCAAGACCAGAGGAAAGGTTTTAGTTTTGTCGATGGAAGCTTTATGAATGAAAGAAACTCGAAAAAAGAACCAAAAAAAAAATAATGAAACACATTTTTTCACTTAGTTACGACCTTAATTACTCACAACAGGGGGAGCGACGCTCAAAATGGGATCTGCAACAAAATGGAATCAACAGAGTTGCAGAAGTCACAGAATATCAAATGGTGGCTAGCTAGAGTGTAGTTCTGTTGGGTAGAGAGAAGTACGAAATTGGTTGAGTGAATGTCAGGCAAAGTAACGGCAACACTGAGAGGTCAGAATGGTAGATAAACGGGTGTGCGTAGATAACACTGTTGACATGTGTAGAGTGCATGTAGATAAAAAGGGGCAGCTGAAGGAATCTAGGGTCACTCGTATACTCAACATTGAATAGGTAGATGAAGAAAAACTAAATGCTCTAGTTAATTAGACAATAAAAGCTATGGTGGAGGAAAGGCACACAACACTGACTGAAAAAGCAGGGCAGGCTTACTCTAATACCGTGTTCAACATACACAAAATTGATGGGAATATTGGGATAATCTACGTAATTCCATTCTATTCACATGATGTACATATAAGCACATTGTTCACTGAGTTTTGTTTTTCATTTTCCAAGAGGTTTCTTGGATTTTTTTGAATGTCGAAACCTTTGTTTTTCATCTTCAAAGAGTTTTCTTGGATTTTTGTGAATGTTGGAATTCCTCCACAATAACTCTCAAGGATTAGGTGTCCAACAAATTTGAATAAGGCTAAATTTGCTTAAGGATTTGATCTTAAGATATTTTCAAATCATCTAGCATTCATAAGATATGGAAACATATTGACTAAGTTCACAAAAAGAAGTGGATACAATGAAGTAGAGACTTTGAAAGGACAAGAAAAAGATCCAATTGTGCATAATGATTATTTAGTCACTGAAAGCAATACCAATTCAAAAGAAAAGACCAAGACCAATCAAAGAAGGAATAAACCAACAAAGTATAGTCCTCATCAACCCTAGAGACCCATGAAAGTTCCTCCTTGGCTTCTAGAACACAAGAAACAACTACAAACTATGGAGAGAGTAATGAATGATGGTCAGGTTGAGATGGTGGTGAAGAGACACCCCCTCATGGTAGCTTGGATAAATATCATATTGTCATTACTTTTTTGAGAAGCAAGAAAAGGGCAACAACAAATAGAAGGACCCACTGAGATGGAAGTGGATAGTGTTATAGTCCCCGATTAGGTAGCACTGCGTTTAGCTGAAAAACAAAAGATAGTAGAACTAGTTGTATAGGAACCATCCATTTTTGAAGAATAATCATTGACAATGTACAATACTGATTATGACAAGGTTGGTCAGAAACTGCAAATTGAAAAGGTACATATTAGAAATAAGAAGATAATGAAAAAAGAAAGTGAGAGGTAGATGTAACAAGAGTTGGACCTATTTGAATTTTTAGGTTGCACATGACAATAGTGAATGCACTTGTTCATTCTAGTCACAGAGTGAGAAATTGAGAATATGAGATTGAAAAGAAAGATTTGTGAGCTTGAAGAAGCTCTCAATCCCAGACCTTTTTTAATGCCCCCTTTGGCTATTGAGGCCTCAAAACCTACACTATCAACCACACCTAACACACGCAATAGAATTAAAAAGGAAACAAATTTACTAGATGGCATTAGAAACTATGTTGCAAGCAATGTTAATAAATCACTAGGTATTCATGAAGAGGCATGGGAAATTTCTATATATTTAAGAAAATTTTCTCAATAGATCTCTTCTTTTTATAGATTATTTGCAAAAGGACTTAGAACATGATCAACACTTTGATGATAATGATTTAATGACATTTTTTACTAATATTGCTACCCTTAGTTCAGAAAACCCAACAAGAGCTTCTAATAAGGAAGTGCATAAAATAGATTAATGTAGATTGGTATGTTAGGATCAAGATGTTACATGATGCAATTTCTAGGTGTACAAATAGTAATGGTTTTTTTCAAGCTATTAAAGTTGTTGAAGATCTTCAAGGCCCTATAAGTATTAGAGAATCCATGCTAGTTTTGTAAGATGTATTAGAAGAAGATTTGAAATTTGTTAAAACATCACAAGGTAATGAATTTGACAAGTCGACAAATTTTCCAAACGATGAAATAAAAAAATGGTTCATTACATTTGTTAATGAGAATAAAGACCAACTATCAATCATTAAGAAATTACGTTTAGATTCAAAGGAAATAGAGGAAGAGATATTTGTGCTAAGGGTAAAACAAGACCTAACCATCCCACCTATGAAGGAGTGCATTGATATTGGCTTAAAGGATCTTTAAACAAAATTATTAATTCTGAATAACTGCCTCGATGGTTAGATTAACAACTATAAAAAGGACCAATGTATAATCCAACAACTGATGATGCAAGAGGAAGAAGATTCATTCCATCGCTTGTCCTTCTACAATTTTGTGAGTGTTCTCTAATTTATTTGTAGCAATTCCCTTTTTCTTTCTCCTTAATCTTAGATCATCCAACTTTATAAATTGTGTCATACATTTGTGAAGCCAATCCCTAACTACATTTCTTATGTCTTACTTTAGGTTACTATATGTTAATTAATAGTCCAAAAGGGCCCCATCCTAGTCCATTATGGATGAATGCATTCAAACTACATTTGAGTATCAGGAATTTAGCAGAGTTCTTTGGCACCTACTTTATTCGAACTTAAAGTAGTTTTGGGCTTGCATGACATTTGTGGTAGCACAGAATTTTGCAGAGTGCTTTGGCACCTCCTTTATTCGAACTTAAAGTATTTTTGGGCTTGCATGACATTTGTAGTAGCATAGACTTTTAATTAAGAATTTAGATGTTGTGAATGTTCTCCTGTGACTCTTTATTAAATTGAATGAATGAAATCATTTTTGAGTTATTCGAAAATATATACCAATTATTTATTTTTTGTCTATGAATTTTCTTCAAATGTGTCGTTCTCATGGCATGTGAATGGATATGCACCATGGAATGAAACATTAATAAGTTAATATTTATTTCTGCAATTTTTTAATCTTTTTTTTCTTTCTTTAAAATCACCTGGTACTTATAGGTGAATATGTTGAATGTTTAATTTTATGCTTTCACTCTAACATTAGAGAACTTTTGAGGTCTAAAATGGACCTTCTAAGAAAAATATACAACCAAAATAAACTTTATAAGAACCAATAGGATTCAAGATGATGATGTCAACCATGGGGGATGATTCACCATTTTTGGAGTGAAAAGGTAAAAATTTTAAAAAATAATAATATAATAACACTATTTTTTCAACTCGTATTTTCAACTTATCTCCCTAAGGTTTTACTCAAATACCATGGGGATGATTCACCATTTTTGGAGTGAAAAGATAAAAATCTTAAAAAATAATAAAATAATAAAACTATTTTTTCAACTCGTATTTTCAACTTATCTCCCTACGGTTTTACTCAAATTTCAAGTGGGAGTACTCGCTAGATGAAACATTTAATTCCTCATCCAAGGACTACCCATGTTGCATACTTTCGATGGACCCTGCTACACGGAAAATGAGAAATACATATAAAAAAATGTGATTGCAATCATGTTTTTCATGTATTTCTGATTTTTAGTGTAGAATGGTCTATCAAAAGTATGCAACATGGGTACTCCTTGGATGAGAAATCAAAGTATGCATCCAATGAGTGTTTCCACTCGAAATTTGAGTAAACCCATAGGGACATAAGTTAAAAATACGAGTTGAAAAAATAGTTTTTTCTTTTTGCCCTTTAAAATTTGATGATGTAATATAATATTATTTTATTATTTCCACTATTATTTTATAATTTCCTTAGGAGGCCCATTTTGGACGTCAAAAATCCCCTAATGTTTGAAATTTTGACTAAATGAAAGAGGAGTATTGTTAGGTAAACTCGACTCAGGGAAATATTCAAAAATTGATTAGGTCATAGTAGTGGTTTTGGGCCCATGGTTTTTTGGTTGGCCAAGGAGACTAATGGAATTTCATTAGGCTAGGTATTTTTCCGGAGTTGGGGTTTTTCCAGGATAAACATTTGTGTCTATGTTTGCATGTGTTTTGTTGTTATATATGTATTAATGATTTATAGTTCCTCTCAATAAATCTTTATAATTATTTATATCTCTCCGATTAAAATCTCTACATGTGGTATTAGAGCCATATGTTGAATTCAAAGGGAATCTTCTATTTCCAAGGGTTCGTTTTGGCCTAGAGGATGGAAATATTTGAGCGTAGATCAAAGATTAAGACTAAAGAGGTGTTTTGTTGAGTGCTAAATTTGAGCGTTGTAAAAATCCAAAGCGTGGGATCATGGATGCGTGTTGTGACTAGGTGTTAGAATTGAGGGTGGAGGTCTGTGTTGTAATTGAAGAAGATACTATCATGTTGGAGTAGTGGGAAGTCTACGAGGCTTGGAAACTAAACATTGATTTCGATTAGTGCAATGATTTGTGATTCAATTGTTGTTTGATTCCTCCTATGCATCTGCTAGCCGCTGGATCAACGTATATTAGACAAACAATGGTGGCCTCAAATACAATGGTGATGTTGGATGTTGTGGAGGATGTAAGGGAGTAGGTTGAATTGGACCAAAGGCTTCAGAAGGATGTCCTTGTAGTCTTAGACGAATTTGAGAGAATAGAATAAGAAAAGTGACCATGATCATGGCTTAGAACCATGTCTCGGATCTCAGGATCAGTGTCTTAGATATTGGTAGTTGGTTGAAATTATGGAGTTGGAGTGAATATTGAAGGGTTCGACAATAAAGAAAAGAATGGTGATTCAACATGGTATGCGTTGGATTAGGTTGTCATGTCGTCATTGCTATGTTGTGGGATGGTGTTTATCTCGAGCGCAGAGGTTGATAAGTTCTTGTGCTATGAAGCATTCTCAAACCTAACAGATCTAATGCATGTACGATCATATTATTTTTCATTTGTTGGGTAATATTCTTGATTGTTGAGGCATGCTTCATAGTAGGGGCGATGAGAAATGCCCTAAAAGCTTCAACTCGTGTGGAAAGGTTGGCATCTTAGTGTTATAAAGCATTGGGAATATTTTTTAAAATATTAGGTAAATTCAACGTTTGTCACTAATGATAAGAGAAGTGGTCAATTTAGAGGCCACAAGATTGTTGAAAATGAGCTAAGGCGAGAGAGGATGGGTTTGAATAGAAACAAAGTAAAAAAAGTTACAATTTATAATGGAGTAAATTATTGCATGTAAATGGTCATATTCTTGTAAGACTCGGTAAAGCATGTGTACCCCTAGATAATTGCTGATAAATTTTGGGTTAAACCTAGGTCATAGGGGGAATGTCAAGTTAGTAGATACCCCATGTATAAAATTTTATGGTGGTAAGAGCTAGAGTGTGTAGGATTAACTCATTAGTTGGTTTATCCATATTTGGTCAAGTGAAACCCCAAGTCAAGCTTTAAGGGGGGAATGTTAGGTAAACTTGAGTTGGAAAAAGAGTCAAAATTTGATCAGTTCATAGTAGTGGTTTTGGGTCCATAGTACTTTGGTTTCCCATTGTAATTTTCTTATGGATTTCATGTGATGGAGGCTTCAAAAGGCTAGGAGGACTTCATTTTAATGTGACCAAGGATGTGAGTAGTGAAGGCTCACTTGGCTAGCTTTGTCAGGGTTTTGGCCAAGGTTTTGACCAAGAGACTAATGTAATTCCGTTAGGTTAGGTTTTTCCCCAGAGTTGGGGTATTCCAAAGGTAAATATTAGTGTTTATGTTTTCATGTGTTTTTATTTTATTTATGTGTTAATGGTTTATAGTTCCTCTTAGTAAATTTCTGAAATTATTTATATCTCTCTGATTAAAATTTATACAAGTACCACCTTTATAAAAAAGGAGAGGGAACTCGAACAAGTCCTAGGACATTGACTCTTGTCCTTGACAAAAAAAAAATATCAACAATAGTCTCTCAAGAACATTAGAAGGCATTTCCCTTATTTACTAAACAATTCCCTCATGAATCCTTCCTCTCTAATGGTAATCTCAATGTTGGAAAAAAGGATACTATCCAAGACATCAATATGAGTAGGGAGATCATTGAATACCTTTTTGGGAATTGAAGAGATCCTATTAACATAGAATAGATAACAAAATCCTAAAGAATTGAACAAAAGAGAAATAACACTCCAAGATGATGGGTGGTGTTTAAAGACACCATTACAACACTTAGGCACAATGCATTATGATTAGAACATCACAATGTGTCATGAAACAACAACAAAGGATCTAAGCATAGTTCATCCAAGCATATTGCATATTATGGTTTTGGGACCATATTGCATATTATAGTTCATCTAAGCATTTTACTAACATAATGTTATAGGTAGTCATCTTGCAAAGAGGGACAATTAAGATCCTATAAGAACTATCATTTAGGAAGGTTCTTGGAAGAAGCATTATGACTAGTATATATTCCATCTAGTATGGAAACAATACTCTTGAAGGATGAAGGAATGTAGATGGCCGAGTTGCAATATGAAAGGCATAGTTAAATTCTTTCTCCTCTTTGGAAAAGAAACCCATCTTAGATAGGCATAAGAAGCAAACAAGTTCAAGAAAGGATCGATAGATGGTTGTATGGAAGCAAAGGTATGCATATTTCAAGTAACTCTTCTCTAGGGTAAGGTTCATATCTACAAGAACCTTGCGAAAAGAAGTTGGTTACAAAAGTATGTTTGGTAATTCTTCCATGTGATTGCTCGATGCTTGAAAGAAGAAGTTTGATAACGGCTTTGGAATGGCTAAAATATCAAGACTCTTCCACAAGGTAGCATGGCATAAACATAATGATATTATTCAACATCAAGTATGATCCCTGAAAAAAAATGAAGGAAAGTTAATAATGACAACTCCAAGGAAGCTATTGTAGCTTGCAAATCAAGTTCGATCCATGGGCACCTTTATTAAAATGAATGCATGGAGAATGACTCTTGTACAATATGGAGATGAATCATGTGGAAGGATGTTGATCTCAAAGGTTTCAAGTAAGCAAATACTTTGATTAAAGGGTCACTTTTCAAGAGAAAGAAAGACAAAATGTGTTCTTGTTCTCTACATATTCAACACACTTTGAAGTTTGTTCGGTTAGAAGAAAAAACAATAAGATAATAGTGATCAACTCTTCTTTCATCATAGCAAGGAAATTGACAGGAGCAGGTGAAAGACGGAGAGGAACTTTGACAAGGATAAGAGTTGAGAATACATGATAGGAATAGGAGAGAGAATAGTTCCATTCCATTTCAGAGGATCAAGATAAGGCAAGTCTAATGTTAATATTTTGGTATTGGTTATCTAGTTGAAATATTAGTTTGCTATCTGGAAGGATAAATTATGTGGTACATAATATATTTTCAATTATATCATGACATAATTGATCTCCCGTCTTTGATTGGTTAACTAGGTTAAGCATGTTCTTCTTGCTTCTATGGTTTTTCATGTGATAAGAATTATTCTCATGAGTCAAGCAAGTCAATATCATTTGTATAAGACCCTATTGGGAAAGTTGTAACTTGTAAAAGAATTTATTTTGAATCTAGAAGGTCAAAATAACCCTCCAAACACAAGTTGGCCTAGAAGAGGCTATTCGACCTCCACAAATGTGTATATATGGAAGCAATTTTGATCTCATTTGGAATCAATTCAATCTGCACAAGAAATAAGTTTGATATGAAGCAAGGAGAAATCAAGAGCTAAGACTAAGGAAGCTAGAAGTCAAGAAGAGGAAGAAAATTCTGATTTTGAGCCTTATTCTCTCACACGTGCGAAGGAATTAGGGTTTATGTATCTCTTACAGGGACAAGAATTGTAGGTCGAGATTGAAAATATGGAGTAAGGGTTGAATCTGTGATTAATAACAAGTTGAAGAAGGGTTGAATATTGTTTACTTTGAAGATTGTGACCTGCCTAAGGAAGGATCCTTTGGAGGGTCGAATTGGTGCTTGGAGGGGGTCTTGGTCAAGGTATTTGGGTCTTGGTTTTTCTCATTTGAACTTATTCTATAAGAAGAGAAGAGATTCTTTATGGGTTTTCCCCTTGAAGGGGTTTTGCCCTAGCTTGGAGCCTACTTCTTGTGTTGTTAAGTTATGGTATGTTCTATGCTTAGAGCAATTTACTTATTTTTCTTATTATATTCCACAAATTAGCAATCACATTTACATAAAGTAAAGTGCGGATAGAACATTAAACGATCGACAGAAAACAAGCCAAGACAAGAGACACAAGATGTGGTGGCTAGCCAGGGACAAACCCCACAATGTGTGGGGAAACCCTTTGATCAAATCTTCTTTTATCTTCAGTAATTCAGCAGAGAGAAATAGTACAATAAATCTAATTTATATCAGCAGTATCAAACCCTAGATCACCAGCATTAGCATTTGCGGCTTCATCATCAAACTAGGGCAGACGATATCTCACAAATCGATTGTCGGATCGGCTTGATTCCACCACCAAAAGTTGCGGCTTCCAGAGGAGGTTCAGATGAACCTACAACGTAGTTCAGATGAGGAGATCTTCTAGCCCACGCAGGTCAAACTTCACTTCTGCAATTGCAGCTTCAGTTTCAACAGCTTCCTTCAAACTAGGGCAGTCGATATCTTGCAAACCGTCCGTCGGATTGACTTGATTCAGCCACCAAAAGTTGCGGCTTTCAGAGGAGGTTCAGATGAACCTACAACGCAGTTCAGATGAGGAGATCTTCTAGTCCATGCAGGTCAAACTTTACTCCTGCAGTGGCAACTTCAGTTTCAGCAGCTTTCGACTTCACATGTGTGAGGGAGAGACCATTTTCTGCGCAGTAGAGAGAGAGAGATGTGATGAGATGAGTGAGGAAAAGTCCTCCTATATTTATACACAACATTGGTGTTTGAATAGATACTGTTGGGCTTCTAAGCCTACATGAGTTGTAGGTTGGCTTGATAATAATTACATAATCAAAATAAATTCATATCTCCATGAAGACTTATCGGAATTGGATGATCTTTATATCAACCTTACACCTCTCGACGAGAGGAATCTAATAAAAAATATTATCAGCCATGAATAAGATGACCCACGTGAAGTTTTGCCCTGGTTTCCAATTTTAAGACTCCCTCTCCACTAGGGAGAACTTCATCTGCAATCTGTCTATCGGTTGCTATTATTCATCCATCAAATGCACTGCCCTATACAGCCTGACCCTTGCCCTACTCTGCTCTATTCTGCTTGTTCTGCTTTGTCTTGTTTTGCCCTGTACTGATCTGTATTGTTCTGCTCTGCTCTTGCATTGTTATGTTCTGCTCTGCTTTTGTCCGAATTATGAAGAAGAATAAATGATCGAGGATGTATTGTACTGACTCAAAGTTAGTCTCAGAGTATGTACCACTGGTCCCAGACCAGTCTCAACCAACCCGAAGTCAGCGTCATAGTGAGTACAACTCCATTGGTCCCAGACCAGTATCATCCTCCACTGACTAAAACCACTGGTCCCAGACTAGTCTCAACCGACCCGAAGTCAGTTTCATAGTAAGTACCACTCCTACCACTGGTCCCAGACCAGTATCGCAGTCTCAGAGAGTGTACCACTGGTCCCAGACCAGTCTCAACCGACCCGAAGTCAGCGTCATAGTATGTACCACTCTCACTGGTCCCAGACTAGTACTGCACTGCCACGAATTCAGTCTCAGAGTATGTACCACTGGTCCAAGACCAGTCTCAACCGACCTAAAGTCTGTTTCATAGTATGGTACAACTCCTACCACTTGGTCCCAAACCAGTATCATTGATCCCAGATCAATGGAGGTCATCCTAGCGTAGGGAGTACAGTAGACACAACGATGCATCCATCGGTACTACTATGGTCCCTAACTTCATTTCCCTGCTCATTGATCAGATGAGAGATACTTCCCATGAGTCCCAGACTGCATGAGTAGGATGCCTTGACAGGAGAACTAATCAAGCCTGTCCTCACAGGGGAACACATCAATCCTGCTACAATCGCCATGGAGAAAACATCAATCCAGGCCTCACAGGAGAACTAATCATCCTGCTACACAGGAGAGCGAATCATCATGTTCCACAAGAGAGCGAGTCATCTTGTCCCACAAGAGAGCGAATCATCTTGTTCTAGTGCGCACCACCAGGGGAGGGTGAGTCACCCTGTGGTCGTATGTTTCTCTAGTAAGAACCGCAAGCCCTCAGAGCTCCCAGAGCTCAATGTATGCAACATTTAGGACCCTTGTACAAGGGTTTCTTGACGACTCCAAGTCGTTTGGGAAAATCACAAATTAGATCTTTCCTCGGGGCTTTGACAAGGTGTATCAACCTGTACATCATCTCAATGTGATGGAGCCTCCTTGCTCATCGACTTACCATATCCTAGTTGATATCTATCTACTGGAGCAATCGACGAATACGGGATTCCTCAATAATCGAATCCCACCTTTGGTTGTTACAGAGAATCACAATGGTATCCAATGTAAATCCAAACAACTCACTAAAGAGCTTTCACAACCAGACTGCCTCACAGGAGGCCATGCTAGCAACAATATATTCTTGCTTCGGCGGTGCTTAAAGCCACCGACTTCTGCTTCCTGCTCATCCAGGATATCTAAGCAGAGCCCAAGGTGAAACAGCACCCGGAAGTGCTCTTATGGTCCACCACACTGCCTGCCCAATCAGCATCAGTATATCCAAGTAGTCTCACATTTCTAGCAGTGTATCTTAACCCATTAGTAATTGTGCCACGAAGATATCTTAGAAGATTCTTGGCATCAATCCAGTGAGGCTCAACCAAATATGGGCTCACAATGCTAACTGCAAAACATATGTTCGGACGAAGGTTCACTAAGAACATCAATGCGAATGAGTTTATGAAACTCAAAGGCATTTCCCAAATCTGGTCCGACATCACTACCATACAACTTCTAAAAGTTAAGATCCTCGAGGTAGTCACAGGCTTGCAGTCCATCATACCGAATCTTTTCAGAATCTTCACCACATATTTTCCTTTAGATAGGAAAATTTCCCTTGGCTTCTGCCACACTTCAAGTCCTTGGTTCTTCATTTCAAATTCAGAAGCGAACTCCCTCTTATATTTGTGAATGAGAGGGTATGCACCTGTTAGAAAGAGGTCATCCACATACAACACCAGTATGAGAGGTTTATCATCTTCAACCCTAAAGTAAAGGTTAGGATCAGCTTCACTCCTAGTGAACCCCAGCTTCATCAAGTAGCTATCGATCCTCTCATACCATGCTCGGGGTGCTTGCTTCAGCCCATAGAGAGCCTTCTTCAACCTGCATACATGAGATTTTCAATCATAAATCTCAAATCCTTCGGGTTGCTCCACATAGACCTCTTCTTTGATCGAATCGTGCAAGAATGCGGTCTTGACATCCATTTGATGTAGGTTCCATCCTTTTGAAGCCACAAGGGCTATGATCAAGCGGATGGTCGTATATATGGCAACAGGTGCAAATATCTCATCATAGTCTATACCTTCCTGCTGGGAGAAACCACGAGCAATAAAACGAGCCTTATACTATTCCGTACTTCCATCTGCTGCAACTTTATCTTGTAAAGCCATTTTGAAGTAACAATTGTCTTGTCCTGGGGTCTGGGAACTACTTCCCAGACATCATTCTCCATAATGGTCATAGCATCCTTCCATACTTGATGCTTGACGACATCTGAGAATGATGAAGGCTCATTTTGTATAATCGTGCTCATGATGGTCAGGTATCCCTGATACTTGTTAGGTTTCTTACTTTCACGAAAGGTTCCTTGGGGTGCAACATGTCCTTCAGCATCATCAAGTATCCCCCTAAGCCATGAAGGCCTCTTCTTAGAAGAGGAAGGCTCAGGTGGATAAATAGGATCCATGGGTTCCTCCACATCAGGCATTGTTACATCATCTACCCATAGAGACAACTTCCACAATCATACGGTTCTTCCTTTCCACCACACCATTCTGCTCAGGAGTATGTGGTGTAGTAGTCTCCCTCTGAGGAAAAGTCCTCCTATATTTATACACAACGTTGGTTTTTGAATAGATGCGACTGTTGGGCTTCTGAGCCTACATGAGTTGTAGGTCGGCTTGATAATAATTACATAATCAAAATAATTTCATATCTCCATGAATACTTATCGGAATCGAATGATATTTATATCAATCCTACTCCTCTCGACGAGAGGAATCTAATAAAAATATTATCAGCCATGAATAAGATGACCCACATGAAGTTTTGCCCTGGTTGCCAATTTTAACATGTGTCCATTGTCTTTACTAAATTTTCTCTTGATAATTGCTTCATGAAAAGATCTAATAAAGAAACATAATAAGATAACTAAAGTTCACAAGAAATTATTAAGGTTAAGGAGAATAAGTTTTAATATCTTCCCTAGTAGATTCTCCAATAGTTAGGAAATAGAAATGAATCCATAATCCATTGTAATTGTTGGATTCAAACAATAGTTTCATGAAAATATCGAAAATGAATGGGAAAATCAAGTGAACAAAGACAAATTTGAGAAGTGGCATCACAAGCTTCATTGAAATGAATGTTGATGAAGAACAACGAAAATATGTTGGTCCTCCCGAAAAAATAAGTGATAATATCGAGTAAATGCATGAAAGATGGTGAAGCCTTTCAAGAATGTGAGTACTAGAGATATACTTGTTTAATTTTGTAGGTAAAACTAGATTGTAGATTGTTGTTTGATAAAAGTGAAAATATTGATCATGAGCAGAGCAAAGTGTTAATGTTGAAGCATCAATGGGGTTCCTATCTTACATCAAAGATATAGGTTACAATTAATGATTTCGCAATATTATTGGAGGTTCAAGTTGGCTTTGATCATTCGAATCACAATCTTAGAATAGTGTTAACTATTATAATTTTGAACATTTCACCTTGGCAAATGTACAAGATTCATAACCATAGTATACCTTTAGAAATGGTTAAAGGCCATGACATGTTCAGGGAATTCAAATCTACAATTTCTAAGCATCATAAAATTACATGGATATATCCCTTGGGGACTTGTGACATTATCTCCAAGTTTGACCCTAAGACAATAGAAATGAGAATAACAACATATTAGGGAATTATGTTATTGTCATCCAATAAGTTGGAAAGGTTGAGTTATGAAGACATCAAATCCAAATTAAAAATAGAGATAAAGATATTAACTAAGTGTTATATTCAATTGTATATAGAAAGTACAAAATTCTACCAGAGGAGCCAATCACCAAAACAATTGCTACAAGTGACAAGCTTGAATTTAATCCTCCCTTTACACAATACATTAAGGAAGGTTAAGATTCCATTCCCACAAGTAGATGAGAAGGATTCATCCAACATAATTTTTCTTATTTGCACCTTCGAGATGAAGTGTCTTGAAGGAGCAGGAAATGTAGTGAATATAACTTTAAATAATAAAGTGTGAAGTACTACAATATTAGTAATAATGCTTCACAGTTCACATGCTTCACCTCAGGATTGTAAATATTTGTTTATATATCGTCATATATATAACTGTAAATTGTCCATTATTATTCAATTATTTAATTATATATAATAGCATATACACGTCTTATTCATGAACGACTTATCACGTCTTATGCGAGGAGGGAGAAATCATGGTTACATGAGTTACCCCAACCTTTTGTTTTTCCACCCCTCTATATTTGTCTTTTGCTTTTTCTTGATTTGTCTTTTTATTATTGCTTAAAGCTTCAGGAAATGAGAGCATGTTGTGAATGATGCAAAGCAATTACTACCCCCTTAAGGTGGGGCAGTTCATCACCCACCAAAGGTTGGGACGTGCATGGGTTCCTTTAATGATGTAAGGGGCAATCAAGGGCCCTAGGAATTGGGGTGATGACAATAATGATAAGGGGAAGAGCTCAGTTTGGATTTTTCCGACATGCTACATTAAATGTCCTAGCCATCTTTTGCATTTTATGATTTTCTTTTTCTTTTGTTTCTTACTTATTGCCATGATAATGCTTTTAGCTTTCTTTTAGTTGCATCAACCTTTGGGTCAATGTTTCCAAGCTCAACCCAGATATGTGGACAAGGGTAGGGGATGTTCCAGTGCCCTATGGACCCAATGGTCATGTGGACCTAGAGGAGGAAAATGATGAAATAGGGCTTGTAATGTGCGGAGGAGGGATGAAAAATGTGGAACAACAAAATAGGACCACACTACCAACATTGGTGTTTCGCAAGTAGAGGGACTTCCTAAAGTCATAAGCCAATAGCAGAGATCCCAAGAAACTAGGATTAAGGAGTAACCCCCCATTTAAGGTGAGGGAACAAAACCACGGTCAAAGCCCTTCCTTCTTACAAGTCACCCAATAGTCCATGGCTAAAATGCCCAAATGAAAAACAAGCATAAGCACCTAACTGCATAATGAAAAACATACCATTCAGGTCAAATTGCCCACCTTCTAACATATGATCTTGATAGATGGGTGAGGAAACATACAATTGATGCAAGGAGTAGAGATAAAACAACACATCACATCAACTACGAGGTGGCTCTCAGGGGTTGCTGGCTACCAACTAAAGAAAATTAATATGTGAATATTTCTCCTAGGAGTACCCACTTTTGGTAGGCAACATCTGGCTCCAAGTGGGACATGAGCTCACTATAGAGCGCATCATCCATGTATTTAAACAGGAAGGCCATGAGAACTCCAACAATCTCTTGGGACACAAACCTATATCCTCCACACCCCAAAACAACTATTGGAAGCATGTGCACTAGGTGTGCTTGTATCGCCCATGTTTCTCATCGAAATAATAAATCCATACATAAAAAATAAATATATTATATGATGCAAGTCTAATCTAAATGCAATCTAATCTATTATGAAAACATGATATAATGATAATAGCTATGTAAAGTTAATATGCAATGCATCCTACACTACCATACATTACTAACACACTATGCATGAGCTAAGTATAGTCATACGACCAATGTATCCAACATATTATTAGATCAACATAACATCTCTTCACATGAGTTCTTGTAAGATAGGGCATCAAAATATCACATCCTCCTTTATAAAACTAGCTTGATGAAGTACAAGGGTGGTTGGCGGGAAAACAAGAAAACCAAGCATCATGAAAATGAATCATGGATGAGGAAAAAGAATCCAACTTGCACCATTGGATCCTCTCTTGTAACGAAATGATAGCGAATTCAACAATCAAGCCCATGAACTTTTGTGAAGCAAAACCTTGAGCTTATCATTCCCATCATTATCCTTAGAAACATCCCGAGAGTGATATGATGAGGAAGATGAAGGAAAGATAAGGTCATCATCAGTGCCATTTATTGGATCATTGTCAAAACGATGACTAATATTGGAATTGAGAAATGTCAACATCATGTGAATCCCAAGGATCCATTTCCTCGAGTTTCACATAACAACCAAAAGGGGATTCGCTGGGGTGAATTTAAAATGCCTTGAGCTGTTATTGCCTCACCCTACAAGCATTAACTTTGAGGTTCGACGAAGAACAAGGGCTTCATTCTTCCAATGGAGTTTCCAAATAATGATCTATATTGTCATGTGGGAACAAGACACATGCTTCATTCCTCGACATTGGTACCAAAATGTTACCACAAAATCTAGCAAGCCTTAGAGAGGGAAACCCTATAAGACAAATAGCTAAACTAAGTGTTAACAATGGGTTAGAGGCCCAATGTCACTTCAGCCAAAGCGCCTTTCCATTTTCGAAATTTCACCGATGGGAGGAGTCTCAGTAAGAAGGATATCACTCAAGATCGATATTCTAGGTATAAGGCACATAGTGATCAAGCTAGAACTCATTCAAGAGATAGACTCAATAATGGTTCAAGGCTTCAAAGAAGCAAAACGTTCTCAAAGAAAAGTCCTAGAAAAAGAGGCTCAATACCTAGGGTTTTGAGATTTTCAATGGTGATAGGTGTTGAAAAATGTAACTAGGTTCAGTTTTCATAATTATCTTTGTACTTGCATCAATATGTGTTTCTTGCAAAAAGAAAAAAGAAGAAAAATAAATTTATCGTTATTATTACTATTCTAGTCAGAGCATGTTCTTCATGCTTCTAGGGTTTATTGAGTCAAGAAGAAAATATGTCATGTGTCAAGGTCCCATTTGGACAATTTGTAACAAAAAATATTATTTTGAGTAAAAAAGAGTTATTTTGTCTCACAAGACCAACTCGGCCCTGCCTTGTCAAGTCGACCTTGAAGAGGCCCAATTAGACCTTCTGGATGGCTATAAAAGGAAGAGACTTCGACTTCATTTGGTCACTTACTTACAATTCAATTTATGAGAAAGAGAGAGGAAGAAGTGTGAAGGCCAAGGAAGAGAGAGAAGAATCCAAGGAAGAAAATTTAAGTTTTCTCTTGTCTTTGTCCACACGTGAAAAGTTGTTGGGGTTACTCTGTGAATTACAAGCCAAAATTCTATTTTTGCGAAGGTGTTGTGGTAACTCTGTTCTGTGAAGGTGTTGGGGAAGCACCGTACGAAGATGCCAAGGTAACTCTACGAAGTTGCAGGTCCGTAATTTCTATCTTGAAGAAGTTTGACCAACTTTGATTCTTATTGACTTGGTTTGGTTGGAGAAGATCTGAAGGAGGGCTAACTTGGTTCCTTGTGGAGTTCTTGGTCTTAGGTCTTGGATGTCTCACTTTGATCTGATTCTATAAGAAGAGAAGTTGTTTGGGTTTTCCCCCTTGTGGGGTTTTTCTCTGGCTTGGAGCCTATATCTTGTTTTCTTTGTCTCTTGGGATCTTCATGCACTTTATGTTTTTTGTAGTTGTTTGATGAAGAAGATATAATAAATTAATAAAAGCCAACAAACACTCACAAGTAGTTATCAAGTAAGAGGAATCAACCCTAATATACAAGTGCATCGATTTCTCAACAATAGTTATTCACAAGGTCAAGGCCTGAGAGAAAAGCCTTCATATGATATACTTCAATAAGTACTAAGCTAATACAACCTTCAAGGAAGTCTTCAAGCTGAGGGGAAAAGAACTAGGGTTTCCCTCTTGGAGAACACCTATATAAAGATATTTTATGCATGAAATTTGAGTGGATGCCCACTAACCTAAGAGAATATGTAGCCTAGACCCTAAGCTTGATGTTTAGGCTCTCAAATCACCAAAAAGCCTCCTCCCAAAAATTTCGCTGCAAGGCTTAGATTTTCGCCCTAGTCTTAAACTAGTGCCTTGTCATTTAGGCATATAGAGTCAAGGATGAGATATATAAGCTAGATCCTTTCTAAGGAGGCTGAAAATTGATGCCCTAGACACCAACTTTTGGCATTTACCCACTTCAAAAGAAAATGGAGTTTGATGGAGAGGTTAAAGATTTTCTCCACTAGGAACATTCATTACATGTTGTACAATGAATAGTATATGCAATACTTAGCTAGATTGCCGTTCAAAATTAATTTTCAACAATTAGAATGCAAAATAACATAACCTAGAAGTAGCAAATCCATACATTAGACAATTTCAAGATAGAAAATCTTCAACAATAACCTTACAAGACAGCATGTAGTATATCCATCCATTGTCCAAAGAAGTAGCTCCAAAGACAATAAAAAATAGCTTCCAAATATCGAAATGCGTCTGATAGATCTCTAATAGATAAGAAGGAACAAGAGTGAAATTCGTACAAAAGGTCGAATTGTCCAAGAGATGATGATGAGAGACTAAATGGGGTCTCTCATATTTATACATGTCCAATCAAGTCTAATATTAGCTTAAAGCCCCTCTTAGTTGCCAAATTCAGGGCAAAATCTAATTGTGGTTACAAGCCAACCACAACCAATGTAAAATCATAAAGATAAACCCACAAGAGGGCTGAAATGTTGACGCCATCACTACGTGGGCCTCTTGGAGGAATGCGTTGAGTGTCCTTGGTGCCAAACTAAAGGAAGAGGGCTCCAAAAATCATACTTTGGGGGTTGGCCCCTAGACATCCATGCAAATCATCGTGTGGACCCCAGTTTCGTGTTTGAGGCACAAAATGTCTCTCATGGGTCTCTTGGTGGTAGAATAGTCAGGATCTGCTCCATCGTTGAGGGCTCGAAGAATGGTGCTCGCCCCCCCATGTCTCAAGGGTGAGACAAACCTGATATGGGCCTCATTTCAACTACCAAACCATGTGATCACTGCTAAGCCAACTAGGGAAAATTAGTCCAAATGCATCATCTCGCGAATAATGTGGGGCAAAGTGCACACTGATGTGGTGTTGAAGGTGCACATAGAGTGGAATGATGATGGTCTGCAAGTAGAAGGAGTCCCATGGTCGTCAATGCTTAACCTGTAGGGTGTCATATGCTCCTTTAGTGGACTTAGGCCCCAACTAAGTTGCTGAGTCCATGATGAAACCATGTGCTAATCACACATAATGTCCAATGCTACATCTTCTCCATTAGGTACAGTTAATCATTAGTGCATCTAAGTGAACCAAGCTTGTTAATCAAGGGAAAATTGAGGCGTCATACGAGGCTTCTCTTCCAAATTTGGGGCTTTCATCACATAATAGTGTTACCTCCCTAGGTAGGAGTGGCTAATAAATGGTCCTATTAGGTGTTCCCAACCCCTAAGTGGAAATACATGTCCCTAGTACATCCTTCAATTAATAGATGGCATATGAATGATGATGAATGGATGGGGATGCGGGGGTCTCAAGACCAAATGCCATGGGCACAAGGATGGAAAAGATGAGGGATGTCCAAATATTAGGCATACATATGTGAGGAGGGAGGAATCGTGATTACATGAGTTGCCCAAACTTTTTGTTTTTCCACCCATCTATATTTTCATTTTGTTTTTTCTTGATTTTTATTTGTATTATTGCTCAAAGCTACAGGAAATGAGAGCATGTTGCAAATGGTGTAACGCAGTTATTACCCGCTTAAGGTGGGGCAGTTCATCGCCCACCAGAGGTTGGGGTGTTAATGGGTTCCTTTAATGACGTAAGGGGCATTCATGGGCACTAGGAATCAAGGTGATGACCATAATGATAAGGGGTAAAGCTCATCTTTGGCTTCCTCCCACATGCTACATTAAATGTCCCAGCCATCTGTTGGATTTTATGATTTTGTTTTTCTTTTGTTTCTTGCTTGTGGCCATGATAATGCTTTTAACTTTCTTTTAGTTGCATCAACCCCCGAGGAAACTTTTCAAAGATTGGCCCATATATGTGGACAAGGGGAGGGGGTGTGCTAATGCCATGTGGACCCAGAGGAGGAAAATGATGAAATAGGGCTTGTAATGTGTAGAGGGGAGTGAAAATTATGGAATAGGAAAATGGGACCATGCTACCAACATTAGGGTTTCCCAAGTAGTGCCCTTTCTAAAGTCATAGGCTAATAGGGGAGATCCCACGGGACTAGGATTGAGGGTTAACACCCTATTTATGGTGAGGGAACAAAACCACAATCAAAGGCCTTCCTTCTTCCAAGTCAAGCGATAGTCCATGAACAAAAAGCCCAAATGAAAAATAAGCATAAGTGCTTGATTGCACAATGAAAAACATACCTTTTGGGTCAAATTTCCCACCTTCTAACATATGCTCCCAACAGATGGGTGAGGAAATATACAACTAATGCACAGAGTGAAGATAAAATGGCACACCACATTAGCTACGAGGTGGCTCTCAAGGGTTTTTGGTTGCTCGCTGAAGAATATGAATAGGAGAAGGTTTCTCTTAGGGGTACCCACTTTTGGTAGAAAAAACTACCCTCTAACTCGAACTCCATGTTTGGTTGTGACTCCCTGTTGCCCTCTTCCACACAAGAATAGTCCTTCTTGCTCTTCGTTGTTGTAGAAAATGAAATGTCACATCAACTATATATACTAGTTGAATGGGGGTAAAATTACCCGAGTGACACACCCTTTCATTAATTGGGCCGAATTGTATTCCTAAGCTGACTTGGTACTCCAAAAACCCAAATTCTTTAATTTAATATGTCATAATTCTTCTAGGTCGACATAGGCATGCAAGAATACCTCCTTATACTACATAAAAAATCAACACTCCCTCTTAGCGATGAGGCATTTTCCTTAGTTGCAAACAAATTTCTCCTTAGCTGAATTTTTCCATTCCAAAAGAAACGTTCATGAGCTTGATATGTTGATGCAATGTCCCCTCACATGCATGTCTATATATATATATATATATATATATATATATATATATATATATATATAACTCCATACTGGAGTAGGAAATGTGAGTATCTTAGGCCATTTACCCCGGGCCAAATCAACATGGCCCAACCAAATCACTGTGACCTAGCCAAAGTCCTTCATGGCTTCTCAGGTGAATTACATCAATCTTTTTTGGTCAAATCAGCATGACCCAACCAAATTCCTTCATGACTTCTCATGAGAAGATATTTCCCATCCTACAGTTTCCCTAGGCCATTTCATCCCTAGTCAAATCAACGTGACCCAAACAAAGTCCTTTATGGCTTCTTCTGTGAATGTATTCATCTCTTCTAGTCAAATCAACATGACCCAACCAAAGTCCTTCATGGATTCTCAAGAAATGGCCTTGTTATAGGCCATTTTGTCACATTTGGTCAATAGGCCTACAAACTGGATCCATCATCCATGAACACCTTGTCATCATCCCTACACAAAGCCCTAAGCATGACTCTCTTAAATCCTTGAGTTTCTGACCTTTACTGCTTCATTTCATTGCTTTTAACGCCGAGAGCACCTTGGCTCCTTGGGGACTTTCTTTGAGTGGCAGGTTGCTCAGTTCTGCACCTACTCTGATCAGAGCAGGTTTTCCCTTGTTGGGGGTGCGTTGATCAAGAAAAATTGGGGAAAATAAGAAGAATCTTGAAGCTTCCTCTTCCAGAAGCTTCCAGGAGTTGTTACAACCATTTACCTTGGATAATAACTTCAAATCCTATCTCCCTTACCTTGGAATTTTCACCTTCTTATCCCTTGAGCTCATCCTCCCATCAAGATTGGATCTCAAGCCTGTATTGGCAAATGGATAAGAATTCCTAAACTACCATCCTCTCCTATATATTTATTGCCATCCACAAGCAAGAGTTTGGATTTTGAAGATTAATCATACCCTTATGTTGTTGCTTTGATCATAAGAGAGACATCATTCTCATGCATTAGGGTGGCTTTGAGGTGTACATTGTGGCAAGGAAGGACAAGTCAACTTGGGAGGTTCTCTACAAGATCAACTTCCATTTTTGGTTGTAAACTCTCTCCCTTCCATTTTAATACAAAGAGTATATTGTTTTCCTACATGTGTTATGTTATGTTTATGTACATGTGTTTCATTGCTATGTTGATCCATTGAATATAATGATTGGATAATGCTACATAGATGTCGTAGATCTTTGGCTTGTGTTGTTTGTTTGTGCATGTTTGAATTATAGTGATTGGAGCTATGATTGGAGTTAACAGGGCAAGAGAAGAGAAGAGCTTGCGACAGATCACAAGTAAGTCATATTTCCATTCTCCAATTCTTCTAAGGATAGCTTTATAGTCTTTGATTTTTGTTGTTCTAGACCAAGCCACTAGGTCTAGGGAAGATAATTTTGTCCGTAGTCATAGATTTTGTATAACAAATTGGCAACTCTACTGGGGATTGGTTCATTCCCCTAGTGGTTTCCTTCACATTTTCCCTTGTTACACTTCTTCATAATACCTTCAATGTCTTACTCAATTTGAATTGACCCTAAGAAGACCGTTCATTGAGTTGCATTTGACTTCTTATGTCGGAAAATCCTTTTTCCCTGATCAGTGCACCCCCTGGTTTGCTGACAGAGCGTTGCAGAGCACCCTATCCTTCTCTATACCTGCGTTGCAAAGCAATGGTAGCCTCTTTGCACCTGTGCTGACCCCTGTTTCATGCAAAATTTTCCTTTTGATTCTTTTCTCTCTGATTGACTTGATTCCAGTTGGTCCTCCTTATGTCCTTGAGTGTGTTTAGCCCTCTTAGAAGCCTTCATTTGGTTTGCTTTTGGTTTTGAGTGCCTTTGATAAGAATTTGTTTGGGTTTTACTTTCTTCTTGTCATTAGGTCATTAGCGAATTGATTTCTTGATCATTAGATTGCTTGAAAGAATTGGTGTTTCAGTCATCATTTTGAAAAGTGATTTTTTATCAGTGATTAGGTGAATATCTTAGTTTTCATTTGAAAATTAAGTGGAATTGAAAAGAAAAATCTTATGCATTGTGCATTTCATCTAGGGTTTTGTGAGTGAAAATTGTAGTTAGAAACAATTGCACTAAGGGAATTTCTTAACAAATCTTGTTTGTTGCATCTTGTATGATGCATATTCTTTGTTCTCTTATTTTCATTGAAATGAAAAGCTTCATTTTATCATGCTAGTTTGCAATTTAGGATATTCAAGTGAAATTTGTGGTGAGCCCTGAAAATTGAAACTTAAATCAAGATAAACTTTAAAATTCACCGAATCAACCTAAAGAGCATTTGAAACATTAATGAAAACATCTAAAGTTCTAGGCTAGAGATGTGTTACGACGTCTTTAAACATAGGAGTTATCGTTTTTTCCAGCGTTGCATTTCGGGAGTGATATATGGTTCCATGTACGTAAGTGTATCTGACCATTCTCCACGTATCTCCAGGTATATTGGATGGTGCTCCATGCATGAAAAGTATATGGGAACGCTATCATCGTATGGTTACGCATTAGACAACACTAACACGAATTGCATTTCCACGTACTGCCAAGTATATTTTGGAAGTCCACCATACGCTGCTATCCTCACCATAGGTAACTGAGTTGGCCGCCTTGTACACTGTGATACACCGAACACAGCGTTCGGGGAGATTGTCTACCCATATGTAAATCCTTGGTTCTCCAAGGTTGTATATTGCAGTTCACATTTTCTTGGTAAACCTTTATGCCTAGTTTACCCTCTTTGATTTATTTTTTGTGTTAATTGTTAAAATTATTAATCCACCATGGAAGAACAAGACCCTTTACCCTGCCATTTGCGTAGAATGCAAAATAAGCCTCCTCTTCTTCTAGAGGAAACTCTTTGCCATCGTCAAAGCATAAGAGAACACAAACTACTGAATCTAGTACTTCAAGGGTTATTACTTTGGTCCTCCATCTGAGATAGATCCACCAGAATCATCTTTTCCTGTGAGTACAGAGCCCAAGATCACCTCTTCATTGGCTGGTGAATCTGACACAATCGATATTAAAGCACTTGAAATCTCTTTACCTAAGGTTATTGAACCTAACTTTCTCGATTCAAAGACAACTCAACCTGAAGTTATACAACCTAAGGTACCTCAATCATCTACACCTATCACTTCAGAACCTTCTCATTCTCTTCCACTGTCTCAGACACAACCCCAAACTATATATCTTGGACCTGACGGTGAACCCCTTCCACCTGGTCTTGTGAGTATTGAAGAGATTCCATAAGAAGAGCCTCAACCCTCCTCTCCCATTCGAGCAGGGACTCATCTTTATCAAGCCCATCCTTTTCCGTCTCCTCATACTCCATTTCAACCTCCTTTGTCTGATTCTTTTCCTTTCAACTCACCTCTGAGTTTCTCTTGGAAATCGTCTTTGGGATTAACCATGACTGAGTCTGCTTTGGTTTCCCAACCTGTATCTTCTACCATGGCTGAGACAACCCAAGTTGCAACCTCATCCATGTTTGTAACCACACCAGAGGCACATTTATATGGTGGCCTGTCTGTCCTTCCTAGTTACTAATCCTTTTTAGGTACCTTCTCTGGTGCAGCAACCAATCCATGGACATCTCCCATCACATCTGCATCTAGAATTCTATCTGGCACTTTGTTAATGTGCGCTACACAATTTGCTCCTCTTCCTTCATCTACACCTACAATTTAGCAGCAGGCTGGCTCTTATGTTAGTGGACATGACTATTTACAACAACCCAATCCATCTCCTATTGGAAACCCTCCACTTGGGGAGAAGTTGCCTCTGTATTACCCTCCTCTTTCGGTAGGGGGGAACCTATTGTAGGTTCATTTCCATCTCCTCAAATTAGACTTGCTCAATGTCAGATGAGTCCTCCTTATTCAGGAATGACTGCTATTGTTTGGAAACCTACTTTGCCTATTCAACCTGGTTTAATTGTGGCTTCATCTTTAGCTTTTCAACTTGTTCCATCTACCCCTCATATTTCTTTTCAGTAACCCATGACTCAACCTGTCCAAACTCAAATGAATGTGAGCCAACCTTTACAGGTTGTATCTTTAACTCAACCCATCTCGCCAGTATCTGACGTATCACAACCTATGTATACCCAACTTCTTCAAGGTAACTTACAACCACAACAATTTGGACAGGCCATTCCTCAAGCTCAGATGGGTTAGAATGTGTATGCTATGGTACAAGCACAAGCACAATCGAAACCACCTTATGTTGGGATGATGCATAATCCCACAGGGAAAGCATATCCACTGTATCAAGGTATCCCTTAGATGCCTTACGATCAACAAGTCCAAACTCAAATGTTCAAACCTTTGCAAGGTCATCCTGGAACTGGATAGCAGAGTTATGTGTATACTAGCTATCAAAATCCTCCCTATCCCAGGACACGGATACCTATCACTCAAGTTGTTCCTCCTTATCCAATATATCATCTACCGAACCTTAACAGGTAGTTTCCATTTGTGGCAACTCTTGAATTGTCAGATTTGACCAGGCTTACCGACGATCCCATTGCACATTCTCCTTAGTGGCCTATTATTCCTACTAAGTTTCCTTCTAATATTCCTAAATTCAATGGAAATCTTGGAGAAGACCTATCCACACATATAATGAAATATCATTTGTGGTGTTCTTTGAACTCCCTTAATGATGATTTTGTTTAATTGAGTCTTTTCCAACGCACACTCACTGGTACGACAACTAAATGGTACATAGAATTACATCGAGCTTCGTTTGATAACTTTAGCACCTTAGCTACTACATTCCTAACACATTTCCAATTACCCATCAGATATGAGACTGGACAAAACTCTTAACTAATTTCAAACAGACCAAAGCCACTCACATTTCTGATCATATTCATGAGTGGCGATGCCATTGTCGTTTGGTTAAGACTTTTATTCCTGATCAATTGTTAGTTGAATGGTTCATAAAGTATCTCTTGCCATCTATTACAGAAGACGTAGCCAAGGGCAGGGTCGTAACCGAAGAACAGGGCCTTGCTCGTGCTCAATACTTGGATCTCATTTATACCAATCTGGCATGTTGTATGATAAGATACCTGATGCTCTGCGACCTACATATATTGTTTCTCAAACTCTTGGTAAAGAACCACATGATGTTGATGGCGTGATTGGGTCTACTAGCCAACAGTCGACGGGTAAACCATATATTTCAACTCTTGTTGTTGCTGCTCAAAACCCTCCTTCCACTCCCGCGACTTCTACTTCTGAGATCAATGTCGTTCAATCATCTAAAGGCAAATCTCCGCAACCAAGACGTAAGAAGAAAGACAAAGGAAAGAAGAAGAAAGACAATGCTCCGCGGGATGAACAAAACAATCAGTCTCTTGAAGAGAATAGGAAACCTCGTTACCCATGTCTAATTTGTAACGAGGAGCACTTCACTCGTGATTGTCCACACTGCGCAGAGGTGAATAAATTCCTTATATCCTCTGCTACACCTGTTGTGTCTACACCCATTCCCAAGTCAGGAGACCAATTTGGTTGCCCGAGACCCTACTTCCTCTAATTTGGTTTTAATGCTTTCATCCACTAAGCCTAGAAACAATATTTTGGTGGCTGCCCGAAGTAAGGACTATGGTAATGTGAATCCTTCGAATGGTCAGGCTACTGATCAACCTGCTAGTTCGACCACATCTCCATCAAAATCTACTCCAAATGTCGTACCTACTGAATTAATGATTAAACCTCCCAAGGGTGTTATTCATAAATCGACATTCAACCCTTGTGCAAGAGCTGCTAAAAACTATAACATAGTTGAGGACCTAGCTCAGCCTCCATCAACTATGTCTACTCTTGAGGTGTTGCAAAATTTCCCCACCCAAAAGAAGGCTTTGCTCTTGGTAATTGGATGTATTGATCCTTCATATTCCAACCTAGTAGTCTTTAACCATGAGAACCATACACCTCGACTTCTAGCTCAATTAGCCTTCATGATTCAGGTTGTTGTTCATGGTAAAAATATTCATCGTTCCATTGTGGACGAAGGTGCTTCAACCTGTATTATGTCCCTATCTTACTGGAAGGCTATTGGTTCTCCCCAATTGAGCCAATCACCAACCACTTTGAAAGCTTTTGATGGAATAACTTACAAACTGTGTGGGATTTTGAATTCTCTACAGGTAGAATTAGGTGGCAAGACTGTATTAGTAGAAGTTGAAGTTATTGATGGACCTCTAGATTATAATCTTCTACTAGGTCGCACATGGGTCTATGCCATGGATGCAGTTGTTTCCACATATTTTTGAATGATCACTTTTCCTCATAAAGGTGGTATTGTAGCCATTGATCAACTCACTTTCTTTGCAACTGATTCTTTAGTTACTAGAGTGTCCCTCTCTTAGGGGAAACCCCTCATCCGTATCAGCATGTTGGAGTTGGACTGCTTAAGGTTTCCTCTCTCATGGGATCCTTTCCGCTTCCTCCCCCCCAACTGCGTGACAAATATACTTCGATCACCTATATTAATATGATTTCTTCTTGTATTGCTCTAGTTGATCCATGGGTAGTACTAGATCAATCTAATATCGATAGTTTTGGTGACCATATGCCGCTCAACCCTGTTGAGCAAGATTATGAAGCTATTGATTCGGCATGCGTGACCTATTCTCATTTTTCCTCTTCAATTAATTTGATTTACCATTCTTTAGATTATGGTACGTCATTTGATCCTTTCTCTTGTACATTTTCCACCGATGAGAACATCATGGAGATCATGATGCCAAGATGATACACCATGGGACGGTCATCATCATTGTTCCACCTTGTCAGATTCCTTCGAGGACGATCTTAATGAACTTTATCAACCCAATATTGTAGAGTTATCTACGAATTCCGCATCCATTTATGATGTTAATTCTAAGAAGAACTTGTCAAACATTGAAGAGAACATTCCTCTCGACATTTCAGTTAAACCCAACATTATCGAAAATCTACATATCGGTGTGTCTTGTTCTCCTAATGAGGTCAAGACATATAAAGCCCTATTCCAAGAATTCAAAGATGTTTTTGCCTGGTTTTACAAAGAAATCCATGGTATCGATCCAAACATCGTTGTACATGAAATTAAAATGTACCCTGATGCTAAACCAGTGCAGCAACGCCTTCGCCCTGTTCATCCCAAGAAGGTCGTCGCCATCAAAGTTGAAGTTGAAAAACTTCTGTGAGTTGGTTTCATCTATCATGTACCCTAAATGATTGGGTGTCTAATATTGTTCTTGTTATGGAAAAACAAGGAACAATTCGTGGATGCGTTGATTATCGGATGCTTGTGCGAAGGACAATTATCCCACCTCATTCATCGACCAGATCATTGATGATTGTGTTGGTTGCGAGATATTTTCATTTATGGATGGTTTCTCCAGCTATAATCAAATCAACATTCTCCCGGTGGACCAACATAAGACTGCATTCATTTGTCCCTGAGGCACATTTGCGTACAAAAAACTCCATTTTAGATTAAAGAATGTTGGGGCTACGTTCCAAAGGGACATGTATTATGCCTTCCACGACATCAAACACATTGTGCAACATTATTTGGATGATTTGCCTACTCATTCACGACATCAGGTTGATCACTTGATGCATCTTAGGGCCATCTTTTTACAATGTAGACATTATAATATTCGACTTAATCCGCACAAATGTGTGTTTTGTGTTAGCTCTGGTTATCATCCCGGATTTGTTGTATCAAAACAAGGAATTTGTATTGATCCTTTGAAAGTTCACAGAATCATTGATCTTCCTACTCCTTCCCTCCTTCACATTCAATGACTCCAAGGGAAGGCGAACTTTCTTCGGAGGTTCGTTCCTAATTACGCCGAACTAACCAAAGGATTTACTCGCTTGCTAAAGAAAGGGGTCCCCTTCCATTGGGATGACGTCGCTCAGAAAGTGTTTGATGCCCTAAAAGATGTATTGGTTCGGGCATCTTTATTATACCCCCTGATTACCAACGCAATTATTTTTTGTACCTCACCACTGCAAGTACTACCATTGGTATGGTATTGGTTTAGGAGGATGATATAGGAACTAAACATCCCAATTATTACTTGAGTCGAAATCTAAATGATACTGAAATCAAGTACACTCATGTCGAGAAGTTAGCTTTGGCAGATGTCCAAGATGTTCAAAGGTTTCACCATTACATTCTGCTCCGTAAAACTATGGTTCTTTCGGATTGAAACTCCATGACATATATCCTCTCATAACAGTTACTGGGGGGAAAATACTCTAAGTGGATTGTCATCCTACAAGATTTCAATTTGGAATTCGTCAAATCCAAGTCCAATAAATCCCTAGCTTTTGTTGAGTTAATTTGCAACCTTCCAATTCCGAAGCTGAAATGACATCTAGCGATTCTATTCCAGAGGAGTCGTTATTTTTTATTTCGTCATCTGACCCATGGTATGGAGACATTTTCATATATCTCCAGAACCTAACTTTCCAATTTGATACCTCTTACTCTGACCAGCAACATATTCGATATCAAGCCAAACATTACATTATAATCGATGACACTCTCTATCATTGCAGTATCGATACGGTTTTTTGGAGGTACCTCACTCATGAGAATACTGAGAAAGTCTTAAATGAATGACATTCATGGGCATGTGGCGATCTTTTGTCTGGCTATGCCACCGCATAGAAGATCCTACATGCTAGTTACTTTTGGCCCACCATATTTCGCGACTGTATCCTCGTTGTCCAGAAGTGTCATGCATGCCATATGTTTTATCGAAAACTCCATGCTCCACCCTCCCCTTTGCATCCTATTATCATCGTTGGTCCTTTTGTAAAATGGGGCATTGATTTCATGACATGTAACCCTCACTCAGTCGCGGGTCATGGCTATATCATCATAGCAGTTGATTATTTTACCAAATGGGCTAAGGTGATGCCTACATATAACAATACTGGCAAAACAACTACTTTATTTTTCTTTAACCATGTCATTGCATGGTTTGGTGTTCCGCAAGCTGTAGTTATGGACCATGGAAAACATTTTCGCAATCACATGATGTCTGAACTGACTGCCAAGTTGGGACTTTCCCATGAATGTTCCACTCCCTACTACCCTCAGGCTAATTGGAAAGTTGAGTCGATTAATAAATTTCTCAAAACAATGTTTCAACGTATGATAGGGGTCCGTAAATCGGACTGGCACCTCATTATTTATGCGCCTTTGTGGGCATACCGAACTTCTGTTAGGACTACTACTGGATTTACACCTTTCCAATTTATCTATGGTCTGGAAGCAATCCTTCCAATTGAATGTGAAATTCCATCCCTCAAACTCGTTGTCGAACTACTCCTCGCTACTTCTGCAGAAGAGGAACGTCTCTTACATCTGACGCACTTAAATGAAACCTGGTGAGATGTCATTATGGCTAATGAAGCCCATAAGAAACGTATCAAGGCGCAATATGACAACAATGTCAAGCCTCATGTCTTCTCAGAAGGAGACCTCATTTTGTTATATGATTAAGAGTCCGATAAATTAGGATCAGGGAAGTTCAAGCTAATGTGATTGGGTCCATATATTGCCAAACATGTTCTTGCTAAAGGGGGCTATGAGCTAGTTGATTTTGATGGAATTCCCTTGGCGTAGCCCAGAAATGAGTTGTACCATAAAAATTACTATTCTTGAGTTTTGCGTAGTGCATTGTGTACATACTGTATATAGGTGCGATTGAGTGTGTTTGCAGTGTATTCCCTTCAAAGTTTCCTAGATTTCTATTAATTATGTTTACATTTGATTTGGAGATATTAGCATCCCTTAAACCATATGTTGGTTACGCTGATGGTTCTAGTCGTAGTAATCGGATCTTGTCTTCCACAGCTTGGGCCATATTTGCTCCAAATGGCGAGTTAGTGAGTTTACAAGGCATTTGTATCGGTCGCTCTACAAATAACATCGTTGAGTATAGCGCAGTGATTGAACTATTGTCTGATGCTATCTCACTTGGTATCTGTCGTATAGTTACCAAACTCGAATCACAACTCATAGTATTACAATTGAATGTCTATTCGGTTAGAAGTCCAACTATGTTTCGCATGTTCATGAGGGTTCACCTTTTGGAAAGATATTTTTATTTCATCCAATATCAACATATTTATAGAAATCTAAATACATTGACAAATGCACTTGCTAATCATGTTTTAGATAGACATTTGCGACACATGTAAATTAATTCAATACACATCACATCACATTGAAATGAAATAATAGAACCATAAGAAACATTGAAGATAGATAGTTTTATATATATCAAATTTTTGGTTTTACAAAATTTGTGCCTGAGAACCTTGTGGCCACACAACCTAAAATATACATGGAACCAAAATATGGCTATAAGCATCATAGTAGACTAATCATAGTGCTCATGCTAACATGCCACTGCGCTAGCCATTTTGCATAGAAGTTGACTGATATGGCCAGGCAGACCAATAGTATGTCGTTGTAGTCGCATAAGGAGCTCGTCGACCCTGGTCTCAAGTATACCATGGGTCAACCCCTCCATATGATGCTCAGCCTCTGTTAGGACCTCAGCCACATCAAGATCTTGTAATACCTCTCATCCTATTGTGGCTGCATGTACCGTTGTTGGTGCCTGTTGTGGGTCTCCAACACGATGAAGATAAGAAGAACTCACTTGTCGAACGGGTCCAATATCTGCATGTGTATAAACCAGTATTTTAGTCTCAGATACATCAAAAATCACAAAAAATTGTAAAACTTAAAATACAAAAGAAATGGTCAAAATGTGTTACTTATAGCTCACCATCACTTGCCATCAAGAAGCATGAGCTTCGAGTCTCTACAAAAATCCATTCTTGCATATGGATAGTCTTCTATCATGATAAGTTATGTGCACAACCAGCTGAAGAAGATAGGTGTGAAGCTCATCGACGAAGGACCTGCATGCCTAGGCATGAGATCCACCCATCTCCTCATTTGTGGGAGTCTTGGATCTATGGGCTCAAGCACGATATGTTGTGGCCTAAGCAATGGAATCTGATCTAGAGTAAAAGAGATTAGAATCGAACCATAGCCAAAGTTTTTCAACCATCCGTCTTTTGGTTTGGTTAGTTGCTCTTTCATGTTTACCAATACCCCTTCACTTCAGTTGAATATTGTAGGCTCCAGACATTCTAGAGCATAAAACATATGTGACTTATTCGCCACATGAAGACATGCACTGTCAGCTAATCTGACAATAAGGAACATGATCGTTTTTAGAGGCAAATAGACTACATCTTTGATGTCGATTTTTCCATCCTTGGTTGGGATCTTAGTCGACAATGTGTACTGACATAATCTTTTACTGTTTCTCCACTACTCTTTGAACCAGAAAAAGAAACAGGGGCACCTCGCCTTAACAGACCAATCAATAAATATATGTCATCTACCTATATTTCCAATGTATGTGCACCAAGTTTGAATCCCATGCACGAACAAGATACCTCAATAACTCTATATGTTGCCTCATACCAGGAAGCCAGAAGAATTTTAGGAGCCCACAATCTCTTAAAGCCTGGATTGTGGCAATATCATTACCTTCAGTCAAACGTTGTTCTTCATGTTCTCTTTCCCTCCATATCAAGGGCATTTTGTTCCAATAGACACCTGCAACATCATAAGGAGAATCATTAGGATACATTTCATGCAAAAAATTAGTGAAAAATTGAGGCAAGCAAGCAAAAACAAGTTGGGGATTGCGCCCAACGCACCCTTCTAAGGGCAGACAATGCATTGCAACATTGGCCCCAGTGTAATTTCCTCTCAATCAACGCACCTTTCGACTTTTTGGGGGTGCATTGGACCTAGGGTGAGGAATTAGAGCCCTAGGGGCCTTAAAACCTTGAAAAATGTGCATGAAATTGCAAAATGGAACCATGAAAAGGAAGAGAAATGTCTTAGCTCCTACCTGCTAGAAGTGATAATGCTTGAAATGATCCACTGGATTGGTCACAATCAGTTGCAAAAGATTGGGGGCAAAAACACTCAAAACTCACTCTCCAAGAGGTAAATGTGAAATGATAAAAATGAGTTACCTTTTTCCTATTTTATGGTCATTTTCATCATTAATAAATTAGTGTTTTGACCTAAGCATGACTCAGTTTTATCATGAAATAAATATTTTTAATCTTTTGGTGGTATTTTGAGCAGGATGATAGTTGTTTTAATGGATTTGACGATGTCTCGATTGAAACAAACCATTTTGACCAAGGAGCATACTTTTATCACTTTTTCAGGCTCTGTAAACCTACAAAAAAGGAACCCCCTGGAGTCCTCTTTCAGCGCTTTTCAGACTCCCTAAACATGAAAAGATTGTCGAGCACTTATCTTTTCGAACTCGTTAAAGTAAATGAAAATACGTCTACTTAGTATAAGTTTAACCCTTTTCCGGACTGAGATAGACTAACTGCGAAAAAGGAATACCTTAGTCGAACATGGCTTAGAGGTTGTCCTAAGTATTGTTTTCTACCTTTTCGGACTCAAGAGGCTATCTACGAAAAGGAACCTTTGGAGCTTTCTTTTTCGCCTCTTTTTCAAACTCTCTAAACATGAAAAAGATGTCGAGTTAGACTTTCAATGTTCTCGTTAAAAGCATCAAACAACGATGGACTCATCGAGCATGACGAGGTCAAACCACTCCTCAGGGTTCGTTAAACATACTCGGAGGGATTCATCCGAAGGATGAACTTATAGATCAAGCATATGTTATCCTCCTAAAGCTTGTTAAAAAATAAAGAGGTACTAACCAACAAAGGTTGGGGAAAATGGGATATTCCACCTATTATGGCAGTAAGTGCTCTTGAACATGACACGCTTCCGCTGCATCTCCATGGTTGTTGTGTTGAGAAATTTCCTTGTCTTTCGGTTCATCATACCATTTCAGAGCCTCCATTTTTGGTTTTGGGTCAATGTCGCCAATGTGTTCAAGAGAAGTCATTCAGTTAATATCTGCTACAATACTCTTAAGCCTTCATTCCATGTCTATCGTTCCTAAACCAGTTCCACATCAAAGTCTTTCTGTCTCAAATCATGATACCTGTGTCGTGTCGTTAATGGGGGATACATCAAGGCCCTCTTGCAATTCCTCTCAACATCAACTCATTATCCAAGAAGTTGACTTAGAAACTCTTCCTTCAATACCTTGGGACTTGCATACATCAATGTAAAGTTTCCTTGATCTTGGGGATAGGTTTTCATCATTGGCCTTCGACCGACATATTTTGTGTGGTGTTCAACTTCAACTCATTCATTCACACCATACAGATTGTATGGTTGTACCTTGAGAGCCATTAACATCATCGGTGGTTTCTCTCATGCCTGTTAACGAATTACATCATTGGCTAGTAATCAAATGTTGTCTACCATGTTCGACTTTGGCTCCTTTATTCACATGGTTAAACTCGTACTGTCGTACATTGGACGATGGAGTGAACGAGATAGAAGACCCCAGATATAGTTCTAACCATCTGGCCTGCAATTTCATGATTAACACAAGATCACAATGTATAATGTCTATGATCATACAGACAGTCATCCAATCGTCGGTCCACCCTTTGTCATCAATGGACATGTCTACTTAATCATTGTATATGTAATGTTAGCTTATCTGTTGAGTATGGATATGTCTTCCTCGGCAGAGATATCATGATGTAAATGTATTGTAACAGATGGTGATCTAACCAGTTTCACTTTATCCGGACTTGTCACAAGGTAAATCACTTCAGTCATTAGCAACTATTTCAAACTTTGCGCTTTAGGGGGCAATCCATTATAGGTCATTTTACCACATCTGGTCAATATGCCTACAAACTGGATCCGTCAACATCCATGAACACCTTGTCATCATCCATACACAAAGCCCTAAGCATGACTCTCTTAAATCCCCGGGCTTCTGACCTTTACTGCTTCATTTCAGTGCTTTTAAGGCCTAGCGCACCTTGGCCCCTTAGGGACCTACTTTGAGTTGCAGGTTGCTCAGTTCTGCACCTGCTTTGATTAGAGAAGGTTTTCCCTTGTTGGGGGTGTGCTAATTAAGAAATTCGGTTAAAATAAGAATAATCTTGAAGCTTCCTCTTTTAGAAGCTTCCAGGAGTTGTTACAACCATTTACCTTGGATAATAACTTTGAATCCTATCTCCCCTACCTTGGAAATTTCACCTTCTTATTCCTTGAGCCCATCCTCCCATCAAGAGTGGATCTCAAGCCTAGATTAGTAAATGGATAAGAATTCCTAAACTACCATCCTCTCCTATATATTTACTGCCATCCACAAGCTAGAGGTTGGCATTTGGAAATTAATCTTACCCTTATGTTGTTTCTTTTATCATGAAACAAATATCATTCTTGTGCATTAGCGTGGCTTTGAGGTGTACATTGTGGAAAGGAAAGACAATTCAACTTGGGAGATTCTCTATAAGATCAACTTCCATTTTTTGTTGTAAACTCTCTCCCTTCCATTTCAATACAAAGAGTATATTGTTTTCCTACATGTGTTATGTTATGTTTATGTACATGTGTTTCATTGCTATGTTGATCCATTGAATAAAATGATTGGATAATGCTACATAGATGTCGTAGATCTTTGGCATGTGTTGTTTGTTTGTGAAGGTACTAATTATAGCAATCGAAGCTACAGCTGGAGTTGACAAGCTAAGAGGAGAGAAGAGCTTGCGACAAATCACAAGTAAGTCATCTTTCCATTCTCCAATTCTTCTAAGGAAAACTTTATAGCCTTTGATTTATGTTGTATTAAACCAAGCCACTAGGTCTAGGCAAGATACTTATGTTCACAATCATATATTATGTATAACAGGCCTACTCAATCCTGTAAAGACATTAACATTCCCTCTCAATGAGGCAGACATTTTGCATCATGCCAAGCTTGTCTTTGAACTATACAAACGTTGCTCCAAACAGAGGCTTGGTGAGAATGCCAACAATGTCAACAATGTACTGCTCCTCTCTCCACCATGTCTCGGATGAAGTGATAATTGATCTCAATGTGCTTTGACCTAATGAAATAGCCCTACAAGTAGCTTCTAAAATCATACTACTTCCTGACTTGTGACACTAGCTACGATATACTCTTCCTCTACTATAATGAGTGCAATAGAAGCCTATTTCCTACTAAACTAGGATATCATAGCTGAGGCAACATCCCTGAGGTGCTCTTTTTGTCCTCTACACTCCTTCCTAAATATGAATATGTATATCCTTATAGCCTCACTTCACCACCTGTGACATATCTCAAATCATATCCAACTGTACCACGCAGGTACCTCAACACATGCTTCATTGCAACCCATTGCACATGCCTCAGCTCAACCATAAATTGGCTCAATGTTCTCATTGCAAAGCAAATATTCGGCCTCGTGTTAACCAGGTACAATAAGGATCCATTCAAATGCCTATACCTTGTGGGATACACCAAATCTGAATCTGAAGCAAGATCACTCAACTTCTTCAGATTGGTCGCCATAGGTGTAGCCATGGATTTGCAATCCATCATACTGAATCTCCACAAAATCTAGATTGTGTACTTCCCTTGTCCAAGGAAGATCTCATTTGGTCTCTATCACATGTCCAATAAATAATGCATCGGGCCAAGATCCTTCATCCCACACTTCAAGGCCAACTCCCCCTAACACTGAAGGAGATCGTCTTGTGGTAATCTTGGTTGTTCCCTTATATGACATACTTTGTTATCGAACATGGTCCCTTCATAGAAGGCATACAACTCCTAGAGACCTCTTGTTCTTGAGCATTTGATAATATTAACCCATGGCATCCTCTTGGAAGGTTGCTCCTTCCACTCAACCTGATTGTTTGCTTCCTCAAAAATGGAAGCTCTTCTGGTCATTTGGCATGGTTCTGGAAGTCTTAACAATATGTACAACTCTCCCTCTTGAACACCATTCATTGTTGTTGAGTCTATGCTCAAGCCTTTTAGATATTTGTACTTCTCGATGTTATGTTGCATGAATCATTGCATTGGTAATCTCCACAATGTACTTTTTCTTCCTTTCTGCAAACTCCATTCAGGAGGCCATGCAAGAAATATCATAACCAAGCAAAATACAAGGACAAGAGACTAAATAATAATAATATTAATCAAGGGAGAGAAAAAAATATGAAGTACTTATCTCTTGATTGAATTGTTGAGAATTGTAGGGAACGATGAATTCCCTCTTGATCCCTTCCTCCTTGCAGAAGTCAATGAAGTCCATTTGCAATTAAATCAAGCTTAGATTAATTTGCCTTCTTCTGTGGTGGATGTCCATCTTCGCTAACAACATTAGTTGCTAATGCATGCTGCTTTCCTTTCCTTTTCCTTGCATGAGTTGCAAGGGCTTGAGTTTCTTCATCCTGTGGATTCTACAAGTTATTCCTAGACAACAATCTAGCCTCCTCTTGAACACAACCAGTCCATAGCTTATCAAACTTGGCCAATTTTTCTCGTGCACAAATTCATTGAATAAATGGTTCCCAGGAGGAGGGAAATCCATTGAGAGTCATTGTAACAATCTTTGTGTCATTAGTGGTATTGCCAATGGCTACAAACTCATCTTTGACCTGGGAGACTCTCATAAGATATGAGAGGACATAATTTGATCTAGTTATCATGACATTACGAAGACAATTTCTCAAGTTTAACTTCCTACTAGTGTTCTTGCTCTCATATAATCCTACTAGACCATCATATACTTCCTTAGCAGTCTTTGATGCAGCAACATGAGGAATCAAGTGGTAGTTTATGGAATTTACCAAGATTCTCTTCATCTTGGCTTTCTCAACATGATCCTGAAGCTCATTCTCTTCCAAGATAAGGAGTATCCCGGTCCTCCAAGATCTGAAGTTGATGGCACCATCTAACCTATCTTCAACTCTGAGACTTGGTGCCACTTTGACAAGAGACCTCAAAACCAAGTTGTTGAACTCTTGTCTCTTAGACTAACTTCAATGGCTCCTCTTTCAACAAAGGTCTGAAGCTATGTTGAATTTTCTACAAGGTGCATAGTATAATTCTATTTTCTACTAGATAACTACTTCCTAATTATAATTTTCACATAGTATTCATATGCCACTAATATCATTGAGCAATTACACTTCAGAAAACATCAACAGAAAATGCAATGGAAACAATAAAGATCATAGAAAGAATACCATGCAGAATAGAGACAAAAAATATTACCCTGGGAAACCCAATCTTGGGAGAAAACCTAACAACTTTTCTTTCAGAGAAATTATTCTTTAGCAAGGTTTACAAAACTAGCAATTTTGTCTAGAAATTTGTGCCAATAATCCAAGTCAAAAATACCAGTCAAACCATGGCCACCTTCAGCGTTCAACAACAAATTGTTTAGAGATATCCACAACCCTCATTCCCTGTTATGAGTTGCAGTCCTCTTCAAATTTTACAGCAAGCCCTACGTCCTGCCATCTCTCTTGTTGGCATCTAACTCTGGCCTCCTTCATGCTTGGTTACGGCTCCTTGCTTCCCTCTTCCACACAAGAATAGTCCTTTTGTTGGTATAGAAAATGAAATGTCACATCATCTATATATACTAGTCGAATGGGGGTAAAATTACCCAAGGGACACACCCTTTCATTAGCTGTGCCGACTTGTCTTCCTAGGCTGACTTGATGCTCCAAAAATAAAAAATAAAATAATTTAATCGTCCATAATTCTTCTGGGCCGACTTAGGCATGTGAGAATATCTCCCGATACTACACAAAAAATCAACACACTTGTATGTATATTCCCCAAGGATATCTAAATTTAAGTGGAATTGTTCACAATATCGTTGCGTGATTAAGGATAAAATGGTCACCGGGCTGCCTACATGAGGGTATACATTAATATTATTTGTAAAAGCATAATTGTGTTCTTACAGAATTCCACAACAGGCCATTATGGCAATGAGCTTTATCCCCCCTTGTACAACAATTATTATTGTCCTAGCAGGTTTGTAGATTTTGTGGTTTGCCTCATTTCATTTTTACTTTCAGTGCTGATGTATTATCAAATTTATTTACTCAATCACATACAAGATATATGATTCAATCAAAGAAAGTCATTGTATTCACTGCTTAGCAATGTAAATCTTTAAGTATATTTATGAAATTATATATATGATATGAAGCAGCTATTAAATCTCAAATCTCATGAAGACGTGTAAATGCAATTTATTGTAGTTCACACTACAGTACTATCCATTCACCTCCGTGCATATTCCCCAGCGATATAAATTTGATCCAAGTGCAATTGTTGACAATATTGTTGCTTGGTTAAGGATAAAATTGTCACCAGGTTGCCTATTTGAGTCTAAATGTTAAAAACTTGGAATTCAGAGGAAAATATAAGAATTAGGAGCCACAAAATTCTAAAATTTAACATGTACACTAGTAATTCATTAATTTGAATGGACTTGAATTGTGAAATCCATCATGCCATTTATTGTACGATGAAATTTTAAACATGCATATGTTTGAAACTCAATTAATTGTTTGGTGGTAACCGCAAATATAATAATTACAAACACATCGGCAGGTTGATACAGATAGATTACATGTTTACAAGTCAGACTTAATAAAAATGTACATCGTACACAACTCAGCTGGTGTCTATGGTGCTGGTCACCAAATTGTCCAAGGATCTTAATAAAAATATATATAGTACACAACTCAGCTGGTGTCTATGGTGCTGGTCACCAAATTGTCCAAGGATCTTAAGGAGGAACATAATTCTGTGTTGGTCACCAAATTCTCCAAGGATCTTTATAGGGAGGAACATAATTCTGTGTTGGTGGGGTCAAACGAAATGAGGAAATGGTTTCCCTAAGCAAAGGTTCCATCTGCACAACATTCAACACCAGAAATAAATGCGTTGATTCTTAGTGCATGAAATAATTTCAATGCATTATCTTTTCGATTACAGAATTATAGTATGCGTTCCACATTATTGCAAAGGTAAAAGATTATAATGACCGTCACAGGTGACTCAATTTTGTATCACCTATCAAACACTGTAAGATCCAGATTACCAAACAAAGTTGTCTTCGAACCACGTCCGCTAATATCATTGATAAATTATTTTCTTATGCGTGTATTTTCAAACTTCTTTGTTACTAAAAATCCCAGATCACACTACTCTTGTGTTTTTGCTTTTCCACATATTGAGTTATTGGTTCCTCAGTCCATTTTGAAAGATACTAAATTTCTGCAATGTTCATGAGGGTTTTTTACTTAACTATCTATTTACTCTAGCAATCTACAGTAATTATACTAGGAAGAAAACTTTCAAATTGCAACCCCGATTATTTGATTTTCTTGTCAATTCAATTCTATTTAACACAAGATGAGAAGAGAAATGTGTAAGTGACAAATATTTACATGATTTCACAAAAGCTGAATTTTCTGTCAAAGACACATTCCATTCAATATACGGCATCCTCCTCTTAATTTTCCACTCACGTTTCTTAATGCCAATCCCATATCATTAATCATATAAACATTTCCATTTAAAATAATTTGCTGTCTCAGTATTACCTCCTACAACCAGTTTAGTTGAGTTTAGTTAAGGCTAATATAACGACTTCTACCAGAATGTCACTAAGAACTTTTGCAACGTTCAAAACTAACTTTAGAAAAATTGTCAATCACACAGGCTAAAACTCTTGATTTCAGGGTGGTGTAAGGAAAGGCTCTAAACCCTAAAAGTGCAATAATAAAATTTGTCCTAAAACTGTTGTCCCCGAATTAATTCATTCCTCCAAGAACAAGACTGATGACAAACTATAATACAACCACCTATTGCTGAAGCTCAGAGATGTCGTCGTCCTTGAGGTGGATGGAATAAAAATTTAAAAACTGTTGCTAAATGTATGAGATCATGATCATAATTGTGGACACTGCAACCCAACCAAGCGAAACAGCTTCAACCCAATTGCCTAATACGAGGAAGATAGAAAATTTGTACCTCACCCAATGTTCAAGTCACACCTTAGTGTTACCAGAACTGGCCATCAACCAGCCAGTTCAAACCAGTTTAACCAAAAGCCAGTCTGGTTTGGTAAAAAACAGCCTAGTACGCATCCAGTCAAACCAGTTCCACTGCTCAGTTATGCTCCATTCAGAATTAGCCTGTCTAGAAACCCCCAAAATGATTTTTTTTTGTGAGTTACGATCTAGAATCCTTATTGTTTGGTTTTCTATTTAACTTCTTCGAGGGATTACCTCTCGGGAAGCTCAGTGGATTATTTCCCAACATTTAGGATGGCACCCCTAATAAACGTGTTGGCATATATTAGTGGAACTCACCCAAGGGATTCAAACCAGGCCCCTCTAGCACAGAACCAGCAAAATGTTGCCAACCAACATAGGCAACAATAGGTTGAATTAATCCCTTGGAATCTCTAATCCAAAGAATACCTTGTAAAGAAACCCAAGAGATGATTCCCCACATCAATGTTGAAAAAATCAAAATCAGAAAAAATCAGTGAAAAAAATCAAACATAAAAAATACATAATATATTAATTTATTCAAAATTTTAAACATATAAAGCAACAACATCAAATAAAGACATTGGCACATAAATATGGAGAAAGAAATGATTATATATATATATATAAAATGATCCATCATAGTCAATACCGAATCCTGACATCTGATAGTTGTCCAATCAAGGACTCAAAAAATAGAGAACCAATACAAAGTGACATGACATATATAAATGTATCTCATCATTATAAGGTAGATGTACAATGGCAACAAAAGGAAAACTAGCAGCTCGCTAATGTGCTCTCCCCCTTTTATGGGAAAAGATGATGGGTTGTTTGCCAGACTTGCCCCTAACAGCAGAATGCCCTGGCACTGCAACAAGTATTTGACGGTCACTGGTGGGTGTAGAAATAGGCTCATCAGTATCTTTAAAAGGTAGTGTTGATACTTCCACATCCTCCTCCCACTCCTCCTCCTGCTCCTCCCCCTCCTTATCTTCCTCCTCCTCCTCCTCCTCTTGCTCCTCCTGTTGTTCTCCTTGTTCCTCATCTAACCATCTAGGTGCCTCCTCCAAGATAGGTTTCTCAGACTCCATCCTCCCCTTAAACAAGGGATCAATAATGTCTAAGGAAATGGCATCCACATCTGGTGTTCTATCGATTTTCCTCATCCATAGTCGGAGGTTGTAATGGACATACACCATGTCATTGAGACATGAGAATTCCTACTTGTAAGAGGGTCATAAAACATATAATGAGTCTTGAGGCTCATAGTACATTGGAGGGTCATAAATTACCATAGATGTAATTGCTTTGTTCAAGTTCGAAGTTCTAATTTGTTGCGTTTCATTGAGTGTATTTTTTCAAAAACACTCCAATTGCACCCACATCCCAAAGCACTATAGGGTTGACAGAGGATTCTGATGGCAAATTTCTGTAAATTTGGTGCCCTTGCACCATATCTTTTCCACCAAACCTCTACAAAAAAAGAAAAGAAACAAACTAAATTGCATTTAATTAAAATGAAAAATAGAAAATAAAGAAAACATAATTAAACTTTCAAATAAAACAAAAGTGAATTTAAAAAATTTGAAGGTATATTTTTTTAGTGACTTACATGACATCAAAGTGGTCCTTCCACTAATAGTATCATCAAAGAAAAATAGATCAGTACCCTTCTGATAGCTTTCTATCTCGCGATTGATTGTGTTGTGAGCCTTGGCATCAAGAACCATCCTATAAAGACAAGTATGCATCCCTTCCATCACCTCACCATCAAAACCAAAGTTGCATTTGTAGGAAAATGTGGGGTTGAGAAAAAGTGTTGCTGCATGAATGGGTCGATGAAGCATCCCGATCCACCGACGATTAATCAAATCCCACAACGTTATCAGTCTATTAAACCCAAGGGTACCCTTGCCTACGTAATAAGATCTAATAGTTTCTTTGGCCTATCAATGACCTCATACAGATAGATTGTTGCGGGCTTGTCACCATCAACCAATCTCAAAACCTTTCCTAAAGGTTTACTAACCGAGCACACTTATTCCACTCCTTCCCAGAAGTGGTCAGTGTCCACCAATTTAGCAACAAATCTTCCATCATATCTCTTGCTATGTGTACATGCACGCCACTCATCACAAACAAACATTTTCTTCAACTCAAGCTGACATTGAAGGAACGACTGACGAGTAAGGAAGTTGGTTGCAAAGCGCGTGATTGCATGATGCCGCAACTCCCTATTTTTGGTGCATTTCCTTATGAGGCTAAGAACAAAAGCATGGTTATATATGAACTCGAGAATGCTCCCAGCTTGATCAATCACCTCCTTGATGAAGGAAAGTTTCACCATATCCTCAAGTATCAAATCAATACAATGCAATGTACATGGAGTCCAAAATATTGAATGGTATTTGTCCATAATCATCCTACCAAAAAACACATAATTAGTTGCATTATCAGTTATTATTTGCACCACGTTGGGCAAATCGATCTCCTGGAGGAAACCATCCAACAACTTACATAGAAATGTTGCAACTTTTACATGTCCAGATGCATCCAATGATTTGATAAACATAGTACCTGTGGGACAATCTACCAAGAAATTTAGAAGCATCCTACCCTTCCTATCCATCCAACCATCAGACATGACTCTGCATCCAGTGACCTCCCATGATAGCTTCAACTCCGCCAATCTAGAGTTGATGTCCTTTTTTGCTTAAAGAAATGGCCCCACAACTCATCATATGTAGTGCTTTTATACCATGGGCCAACAACATCAATGGCATTACACATCGGCTACTAAAATGAATTGTCTTTTGTGATCGTATGCTCAGAGAGACTATTACAGGAGTACCAGTCCTTAGTAGTGAACATGATGACTTATGCAGAGGATGTGTACTAGGGAAGTACGCTAAAGCAGTTTTTTCCAAAAGTAACAATAGAGCAAAATGTGTATTAGGATTGATACACTCAGATATCTGCGGTCCTATGTCCACAAGAGCTCTTAGTGGTGGCGAATACTTCGTCACCTTTATCGATGATCACTCCAGAAAAACCTGGATCTATTTCTTAAAGACCAAGGATGAGGTCTTTGATCGTTTACAAGAGTTTAAAGCTCTTGTTGAAAATATGACAGGGAAAAAGATAAAGGTATTGCATTTAGATAATGGTGGAGAATATACGGACAAAGACTTCACAGATTTCTACGCAAAGGAGGGCATCAAAAGAGAGTGGACAACTCCATATAATCCAGAGCAGAATGGAGTAGCAGAACGAAAGAATAGAACTATTGTTGGGGAAGCCAAAGCTATGTTGTATGATCAGGATCTACCTAGGTATCTATGGGAAGAAGCTTGTAACACAGTAGTGTATATCCAGAACACAACTCCTCATAGAGAATTGGGGAAGAAAATGCCCAAAGGGGTCTTCACAGGGAAAAGCCAGAAGTCAGTCATCTCAGGATATTCGGAAGCATCGCTTATTGTCACATTCCAGACGAGAAGCGCAATAAACTAGATCAAACTGTAGAAAAGGGGTATCTCATAGGATACAACGAGACCTCAAAAGTATACAAAATCTACATTCCTAGCAATGGGAAGATTGTAGTGAGACGGGATGCAAAGTTCATGGAGGATAGAGCTTTTACGAAATCTCGTGAGATGCCTGGAGAAGATTAGTTAGGAGATGTTCCATTGGTCCAAGAGCAGCAGGGGCAGAAAGGAGGACAGGCAGGAGGACAGATACCTGGATTGAGTACAGTGACCAGTACTAGTATCTCCTCAGAAGGAGGAAATGCAGATAGTTCTCAGCAGATGGAATGTCGAGATCATGAGGAGGAGTTGTTTGAGTCTCCCACCACTAGTGGTAGAACCAACAGAGAAGTACGGCAGACACTGTGGGACGCAAAGGAGTTTGTTGGAGCTCCTAGAACCGAGAAAAGGTAGCATAGACAACCTAACAGATACCAGGCACTAGTAGCTCAGGTTGAAGAACCCTCTAGCTTTCATGAAGCTATTCAACACCAAGTATGGGTGGATGCCAAGGTAGAAGAATACAACTCAATCATGACGAATGATGTCTGGGAAGTAGTATCTAGACTAGAAGATAGATCAGTTGTAGGATCACGATGGATCTACAAGATCAAGTATGCTACAGATGGCAATAAAGAGAAGTACAAGGCAAGGTTCGTGGCAAAAGGGTATGCTCAGAAAAAAGGAATAAACTATGAAGAGACCTTTGTTGAAGTTTCTAACTCTACTTAGTTAGAAACCCTCCATGCACTTTATCTGATTTATCCCTACCTACTTGTTATGTTACTTAACAAGTTATTTACAATGTAAAAAATGAAAATAAACACTAGTGCATGTTCAACATATTACAGATCAACAACTGAAGGAAACAGAAACAATCACACCATATGACACCATTATTTTTGGACCAATGTCCCCGAAAAAACCCAATGTGGGAAAACCGATGCAGCTATCTATGGGTTTTCTTATTAAGCAATATCAGAGTACAATCTAGGTATCGAAACTGGCCTACCCAATAGAGAATTTCCTTGGCAGTAATACCTCTCAGTTTGAGACAAATCTCCTGGCTGAAACCCCGGATAAACTTCCGGCAGCTCCTGAGCACAAATTTGCCCCGGAAACCCCAACGTCAGCCTTCTCTGGACTGCGTCAGCCCCTCTCTGCCCAGCGCTGGCCCTGCGTCACCTCGGATGGGTCTGCGTCAGCCTTAGGAGGCCCTGCGTCAACCCTCTGGCCCTCTGCGTCAGCAACGCTAGCCTCTCTGAGGCTCTGCGCAGCCCTGGTTGGCTCTACGTCACTCTCCCCAGCTACTGCGCTACTCTCCTGGCACTATCTCTGCCTCTCTGTCTCTCTGTACTCAATGCCCCTCAACTGCAACTCCCGATCACTAATTCTATCTCTCTTAGCAAACCCCGCTCTAGAGAATAGAATGACTGATCACTCTCATGTACTCTCCAAGTGACCTTCAAGCCCCCACTTATACTTTTCTTGTTGACATATCAACGGTCGAGATTAAGTCCCTAATCAACGGCTCAGATTAGATCTAGCTTGATCCATGTCTTTTGGACCATTCTAACACAGTTTCATATTAATACACATTAATATTTTATTTTCCCTAAGTTTAAACTTAGGGACTTCATTAAAAATATTAATTATTTTAATATCTCCTGAACTGTTTAGAATCTGCCCAAACCCTTTCTAGGTATTGGAGATCTCATGTGCTCCAACCTCTCCACCAAATTTTGTGGCTAGAGCACATCCAATGCTACCCCAAATCAACAACCTTTGCCCCAGTTGCTCGTTACACCTCTATAAGATCCAATATATCCCTAGCAACTCAAATGGGATGGGAGATTTGTTGAAATTTCTAAGTATTACCCGTTAGAAATTTTATTTGTATTCTCTGGTTTATTTCTCCTACTTGTTAATTACTAACAAGTTATTTAAACACATAAATATCGAAATAAACACAATACAGTCTCAACCATCTACATATCAACAGCTGAAAAAAATAGCAAACACAAGTGACACTGTTATTTTTGGACAACTCGTCCATGGAAAAACCCAACTTGGGAAAACCGATGCAGCAATTTTGAGGGTTATTTTATTATGCAGTCTATCTGAGTACAATTGGGTGCCAAATCGGCTCACCCGACAGAGAAAATAATCCAACAGTAATGCCTCTCTATTCGAAAGTAGATATTCAGAAAATATGCCCCACGAAACCCTCTCCAACAACCTCTGAAGCTTAGTGTCAGCCCACCTGGCCTCAGCGTCAGCCCGGAACCCTCTACATCAACCCTCTGGGGCACTACCCAGCCTCTATAGCCCTCTGCGTCACTCCTATTGCCCTTTGCATGGATGACGCAGGCCCTTCTGGCCTCTGCGCAGTCCCTTCCAGCTCTACATGGCTCCCTCTGACTCAATGTCTGCCTCTCTCTGCTTCTGCGTTGGTCTCTTGGCACTATCTTTGCCTCTTTGTCCCGTACTCACTGCCCCTTGCTGCAAACTGATCACTGATTCGAATTTTCTTAGCAAACCCCGCTCTAGAAAATCAAATGACTGATCACTCTGGTGTGTTCTCCAACTGACCCTCAAGCCTCCTCTTATACTTTTCCTGTTGGTCCTTCAACAGCCGAGATTACATCTCTAATCAATGGCTAAGATTAGATTTGTCTTGATCCATGTCTTTTGGAACCTTCTAACCCAATTTTATATTAATACCCGATAATATTTTATTTTTCCTAAGTTTAGACTTAGGAACTCCACTAGAAATATTAATTATTTTAATATCTCCTAAACCGAGTAGAATCTGCCCAAACCATCTCTGGGTCTTGGAGATCTCATGTGCTTTAGCCTCTCCACCAATTTTCATGGCTATAGCACATCCGATGCTACCCCAAATCAACACTCCCTCTTAGCAAGGACCGTGCTCTAGTAATACTTCACATTGAGCATCACTTTGATTATACAGCACTGGTACCTGTGTTGATGCTAGGCCTCCCCGCCCAACATCCTCTGCACTGCTGCCCATGGCCCTGCCACTACCACTGCTGCATCTGTGTTGTTGCTGGTCCTTTCTCCCAACACTGCATCCACACTGCAACCCCCTCTCATCATGCTGCAACATGCTACTACACTGCAACTCAGTTACTGAGAATTAAGTAATTGATCCACCCAGCTAATGACATCCCTGTCAGGCTAGAAACACTCCCGATGCTGAAGCTCTCTCTACCGCTATCAAGTGCTCCCTCTACCACCTCTGCGCTGCTGCAACAACTCCCTGCCTCTCGCACCGTTGCAAACCTCTCTGTGCTATCCTGCACTGTTGCAACCTCCTTTGTGCCTCTCGCACTGTTGCAGCCTGCTAGTTTTGCGATGCCCGAACTACTGCACTGTAGCATTCTCTGTCACTTCATTCGCATCCGTTCCTTCCGACATCCGCTAGTCCTGCTACTTCTCACTTCGGGGCTCCCGTAGCAAGGATCTGATCCAAGAGTTTGGGTACCTCAAGGATCCTGCCCCTCATTGCCTGTAGTCTTCCTGACTACAGCTTGATGTCTCCCCACCTCTTCTCTAGAGGTACATGAGCACTCATGGCACAATCGTCATCCTCCTCTACCTCCTTTTCCGCCTTCGCTGGCGCTGCCTTGGAGTCAGACGCCTCTCCCTTATTCTTCTTCCTCGGACACTAGTTCGCATAATGCCCCAGTTCCCCACAGTTGAAGCACTTAATCTTGGAGAGGTCCTTTTTCTTCCTCTTCTCCTACTTCCCTGCAGATGCCAGAGCTACATCCTCTTCCTCTTCCTTCTTGATCCAGACTCCTTTGTTGCTACTTCCCGTCTTGGACAGCCGTCTGATCTCTTCTTGGTGAAGAGCTACCCACAATTCTTCCCAATCTGGAAGATTCGCTCTGCCCAGAATGCTCTGGACAAATGTCTCCCACTCCTCGGAGACTGCATTTAGAGCAGTCCCCATCATCAACTCTTGATCCAGCATGGCCCCCATGGAAGTCAGTTGGTCCCGAATCTCCTTCAATCTACCGAGCAAGTGATCTATCTGCTCCCCCTTATGCATTTGGTATGACCACAGTTGATTCTCAAGTAACATCTTCCTCTACACGAAAGCATGCTGGTACAACATCTTCAAGGCATCCCACATTTCCTTTGTCGTCTCCTTCTCAGCAATATGTTGAACCACATGATCCTTGACCTCATCAAGAATGATGCATTTCACCTTGGCCATTGCCTCCTCGTACTTTTCATTGCCAGCCGGGTCAACTGGGATAGCCATTGTTCTCAAGGCGAAGGCCTTAATGCGATGTCTATCTAGAATGGACAGGATCCTGGCCTTCCAGACCACAAAGTTGGACACTCTGTCCAGCCTGTCCTGATCCCTCAATCCATTCATGGCCATCTCTCTGCTCTTCCTTTCGACTCCTCCGAGTCTCTACTTCCCTCTGGAAGTTCTCTCTTCGACTCCCTCTGAGTCTCTACTTCTCGTCTAGAAGTTCTCCCTTCGACTCCCTCTGAGTCTTGATTTCCCTCCTGGAAATCCGCCTGCCAACTATCGAGCCGCACCTCTCTGATCTCCTATGCACCTGCAACACTGATCTGGATTTTTTGGCTATAAATCCGCCTACGTAGCAACTCCCTCTACCTTGGTTTTGCCCCATTAGATATTGTTCTGTCTCGACAGCAACAACACCACACCAACTTCACTCATCGCAATCTACCCACAGCTTCCTAAGCCCCAACAACCAAAGGACTAATCCTCTAAGCTCTGTGCAATCCCAGCATTGGCTGAAATTCTCCCCAAGTCAACTACATCAACCCTCCCGATCTCTGTGTGGCTCTTCATGAGCCCTTTTCCGCCCTCCTCAGCCTTTGCGCTGAACTCTCTTTGGCCCGAACTGATGACGCAATCCCTCTGCGTCAACCCTTCTCTACTGCTTTCTGCTAGGAACAACTTCTGTCACTCGGGACAGTTGTTTCTGCTGCAAATGCTCTGCTTCAGTTGGTGCCTTCAGCTCTCTTGTGATCTGCAACCACGCTCTGATACCATGTTGAAATTTCTAAGTATTACCTGTTAGAAATTTTATCTGTATTCTCTGGTTTATTTCTCCTACTTGTTAATTACGAACAAGTTATTTAAACACATAAATATCGAAATAAACACAATACATTTTCAACCATCTACAGATCAACAGCTGAAAGAAATAGAAAACACACAAGTGACACTGTTATTTTTGGACAACTTGTCCCCGGAAAAACCCAACTTAGGAAAACCAGTGCAGCAATTCTAAGGGTTATTTTATTATGTAGTCTATCTGAGTACATATGGGTGCCAAACCGGCTCACCCAACAGAGAAAATAATCTGGTAGTAATACCTCTCTATTTGGAAGCAGATATTCAGAAAATTTGCCCCACGAAACCCTCTCCAACAATCTCTGAAGCTCAGTGTCAGCCCACCTGGCCTCAGCGTCAGCGCGAAACCCTTTGCGTCAGCCCTCTAAGGCACTGTGCAGCCTCTATCGCCCTCTGCATTACTCCTGCTGCCCTCTGCGTGGATGACGCGGGCCCTTCTGGCCTCTACGCAGTCCCTTCTAGCTCTGCGTTGCTCCCTCTAGCTCAGTCGCTGCCTCTCTCTGCTTCTGCGCTGGTCTCTCGGCACTATCTTTGCCTCTTTGTCCCGTACTCACTGCCCCTCGCTGCAAACTAATCACTGATTCGACTTTTCTTAGAAAACCCCGCTCTAGAAAATCAAATCACTGATCACTCTGGTGTGTTCTCCAACTGACCCTCAAGCCTCCTCTTATATTTTTCCTGTTGGTCCTTTAACGACCGAGATTACATCTCTAATCAACGGCTAAGATTAGATTTGGCTTGATCCATGTCTTTTGGAACCTTCTAACCCAGTTTTATATTAATACCCATTAATATTTTATTTTTCCTAAGTTTAGACTTAGGAACTCCATTAAAAATATTAATTATTTTAATATCTCCTAAACCAAGTAGAATCTGCCCAAACCATTTTTAGCCTCTCCACCAATTTTCATGGCTAGAGCAAATCCGATGTTACCTCAAATCAACAAGATTCACCAGATGGATGTCAAGAAAACATTCTTGAACAGGGTGATAGAAGAGGAGGTGTATATAGAACAACGCGAAGGCTTCGAAACTCATGAGAAGAGAACTCATGTTTGCAGATTAAAGAAAGCCATGTATGAGCTCAAGCAGGCACCCAGAGCATGGTATGGTCAGATTGATAGTTACTTGTCGTAGTTGGGATTTGTCAAGAGTGATGTTGATCCCAATCTCTACTATTTGATGGTAGAGAATGAGCCACTTATTCTGGTATTATATGTAGATGACCTGTTCCTAACTGGGTCATCCAAGCTCATACAGGATTGTAAAAAGAATCTTGAAGCTGAATTCGACATGAAGGACATGGGGTTGATGCATTATTTTCTAGGGTTGGAAGCTTGGCAGAAGAATGGGTAGGTCTTCCTTGGACAAGGAAGATATGCTACAGAAATTCTAGAGAGATTCAAAAAGCAGGATTGTCGACCCATGGCTACTCCCATGATCACCAAGTGGAAGAAAATAGATGCATTAGGAGACAAGGAAGTAGACCCCACCTTGTACACACAGCTCATTGGGTCGCTCATGTATCTCGTCAACACTAGGCCGGACATCTGCTTTGTTGTCAACACTCTTAGTTAGTTCATGGTAGAACCAAAAAGGGTGCATTGGGCAACAGCTAGGCACATTCTTAGGTATGTGCGCAGAACAATCGAATATGGGTTGAAATACTCCCGAGGGGAGGATGTCAAATTGAATGGGTTCACAGATGCAGATTGGGTAGGTAATTCAGTAGACCGAAAAAGTAACTCGAGGTACTGCTTCAGTGTTGGATCAAGGATGATATCTTGGTGCAGCAAGAAGCAAAAATCGGTAGCTCTGAGCTCAACAGAAGCAGAATATAAGGCAGCCAACACAGCTACGTGCGAAGCTATATGGTTCAGAAAATTGCTTGTGAGTTTGTTCAGAAAAAGGATGGAGGCAACCAGGATTCATTGTGATAATCAGAGTTGTATCAAACTCTCTGAGAATCTAGTATTTCATGATCGATCAAAACACATAGATATCCGGTGTCACTTTATCAGAGACTGTGTTCAGTGTGGGGCAGTATAGCTACAGTATATCCCCACAGGAGAGCAAGTAGTTGATATACTCACAAAGGCTCTTGGAAGAGCTAAGTAACTCAGTTCAGAGAGCAGATGGGTATGATAGAAAATCCATTTCAGCAGTAGCAGTAGTTTGCAATGCAGGGACAGTTGGCAGTGGCAATGCCAGCAGCATGGATGCAGAAATTCAAAGTTGCAGTACAGATGCAGTGTTGACAGTGGCAGAGTCAGCAGTAGTACATATGAAACATTTACGCAGAGGTTGGTGGACAACACGTCAAACATCAAGCAGAGGGAGATGTTACAAAACAGTGTGATGCTTCAATTGAAGGCATTACTAGAGCACATTCCTCGCTAAGAGGGAGTGTTGATTTTTGGTAGCATTGGATGTGCTCTAAGTCTCAAAATTTGCAAGGAGACTTAGACACATGCATTCTCCAATACCCAGAAATCGTTTTGGGAAATTCCACCTGGAGACAGTTTTATTAAAATAATTAATTATTTTTAATGGGACCCTAAGTCTAAACTTAGGAAATTAAAATAATTAATGGGTATTAATCTAAACTGTGGGTGAAACTTCTAGAAGAAGGCGGAGATCAAGTCAATATGATCCTAGCCATTGATTAGAATCTAATCTGGGTCGTTGATTGATCAACGAGAGGATTATAAGAGGAGGCTTGATGGGCACTTGGAGAACACACCAGAGGTAGATACTCAGTTACCCGAGTAAGATCGATTTTCTCACTGGTTGAAGTTCGGCAAGAGAAAATCGAATCAGAGGGAGAGTTGCAGGTGAGAAAGGAAGAGAGGGCATCAGCATCTTTCAAGAGTGCAAGACAGCAAGACGCAGAGCAGGATCAGGATGACGCAGAAAGAGGCAACATTGAGGTAAATTGACGCAGAGCCTGCGTGAGCAGCTAGACGCTAGCCTAGTGGGAGAAGTTTGATGTTGAGGGACGCAGAAGGATTCTAGGGAAGAGGAGTACTTCACCTAGGTCAAAAATTTGTCAAGAAGCATCTGTAAAATTTCTCTCCTGTTTTGCCGGTTGTAAATTATACATGAGAATTTGTCGAAGAATAATAAAAAGACCCTTATCTATTGCACCGGTTTTCCCACATTGGGTTTTCCCGGGGACGATTGTCCAAAAATAACTGTGTCATTGTGATTGAATGTGTGCAAGTGCTTTTCCTTACATTTACTTTCTGCAATATTTTAATTGTGAAGGTTGCAGTAGAATATATTTCGATATTTGCTGTAAGAACACTATGAATAACTTATTTCTGATATAATAAGTAGAAGAAATAATATTAATCACTGCAATAGGATTTCTATTCAGAAATTTTCACAGTGTTCCCTAGGAGAATGTGTCAAGAGTGGTAAGACATAAAAAATAAAATATTACTCCACAACCAAATCAAAGATGTCCAACGAACCCAAGGGTGTGTGTCCTAAGGAAGTGTGCCAACCTCTCCAGGAAACAATATAATATTGTATGCCTTGAAAATTGTGCCAAAGAGGTGGGGTACACCATTACAAAGCCTCAACCAACTCCCACTCACCCCTTCAAGTGTGAAAGGTAAGCTAATGAAGTGGGGCACCTAAGCTATTAACCATAATCTAGATAAATTAGATTAATTTAGCCACTAAACAGTTAAATCAACCTCAATATGTATGCACAAAGTTTAATGTTGAAATAAAGCCATAGTCCGTCTCCAATAGTATCTAGCTAATTAAATCACCTAATTTAGCCATTGAACAGTTAAATCAGCCTCAATGTGTATGCACAAAGTTTAATGTTGAAATAAAACCAGTCCCTGTCCAACAGTTCTAGCTAATTAAATCGCCATGAGCATGTATGCCAATAAGAGGTGCACTCTCTAATAAAGTGGGAGAAGGGGCAATTATGGAGGCAAGAGTTACCCCTTTCCTCAGTCTTCTTTTCCACCACTCTAGTGCACCTTTTACATTAATGTCTTTTATTTTTTCTTGCATAGACTAGGCGGCTAGTTTGCTTAGCTACCAATACCCCTTAAAGATGTAACAGTTTATCATTCATCGGGGTTGAGACACTCAAAATTTCTTTTATTTAGATGGAGCATTATGTTAATTTTACTTAGGGCTATATTGCTCTTTGCTTTAGATAATTGCATTTTAAACTTTTTCATCATTTATATATCACATTCACCCCATAGCATCTTAACATCATTAGCAATTATGTAGAAAGAACAATAACATCAACATTGCAACAGAACATAAAGGAACAACAGAAGAATAGAATGCACAAAGGGGACACCGGGATTTTTGTCAAAGACCAAGGCAAAACCCCACAAAGGGGAAAACCCATCCAAATTTTTCTTCTATTAGATATTCATCAATTGTTCAGTTGAGATACAAAGTACAATGAGAATGAGATATCAACATCAATCACATCAGGCCTCCAAGGGCCAACTCAAGTGAGTTCACAACTTCGTTTGTGAACTGAATGAGAGAAGTCCAAGAGAGTTGTTATCATGTCACAATTCCACTTTTGCCATAGAGACATAATCACATCTATCATAGGAGCATTGTCATCACTATCATAGGAGCACTACCATCACTATCATAGCAACATTGTCATCATTGGGTAGTTGTTGGGTCATACTTCGCAGCTACTGTCAAGTCAATAACATTAGCCATATCACAAACATAAAGGTTACTATCATATCATATAGGTTTTTGTCATTAGGTCTCTGCCATATGTGTAGATCACTGAATCTTATGAAGATTACTGCCAAGAGTATACTACCATATGTTTGAGATCATAATTATATTAGGGTTATTGTTAGGATTACGAATCAAGATTAGATCATTGTCATGCCAACATTCATTGTAATACAAGGGCATTGCCATACAAGATCTATACCATCCAAGATTACTACTATGCTAAAAAAAATCATGGTCATACAATAGGATCACTATCACTAATATATATTACCATACATCTCTCTAAGAAATGTCGTCGTCCATATCATAACAGTCCATCAAGCCATATATATATATATATATATATATATTGGCCATAACAATTATTTGAACCATGACGTTGAGCCTACAGATGAGATATACAATTTAAGGAAATAACATAAAACAAGATGTGAGCTTCAAAGAAATTAGTTTGAGGCCATCAAAAGTAATGTCCCAGAGTCAAACAAAATGATGCCACAGTGGTCCGAGTAAAAAATAAAGGCAATGTCACGAGGAAGCAATTCAAAAAATGAGAGCGATGCCATATATATATATATATGGCATCGCTCTTATACACGCCATACAAACCATAAAATGATCGAACCATTATTGTATTGCTTTGGTCACAGCGAGCCACTGTATATAACACTTCGATCATAACAAGCCACTGTATATATAAAACTTTGGTCATAGCAAGCCACTGTATATATAACGCTTCGGTCATAGCGAGCCACTGTATATATAACGCTAATGAACCAGATACATAATATAATATGTGAGTCACAAAGATAGTCAATGAATCAAAAACAAAATATAATATTCGAGCCACTGAGGTAGCATCCAATGTGCCACAAAGAAAGTCAACGAGCCATGGAAATAATGCGAACTACTAAGATCATTGAACTTGTAGCCTTCACGTCACTGATACTAGGATTATTTATTCACATCACATAAGATTAGGGCTTCTCGTATTTAGCAGAAGAGAAACCATAAGAATGTCGATTAATCCATAGAGATAATTCATCCTTAGACGCCCAGAACTTCGACTAAGAAGAACCATCTATATGAGTTGTTTCTGCGTTAGAAATCGCCATAGAATATCATCGAATTGCACTTCAAAATGGAGGAATAGGAGAGCCAATATATAGATGTTTTTTCAAGCTAAAAAGGTACCTCCTGGAGGCAAGTCGACATGATCTTGAATTGGAGGGAAATACTTCAAATTTGAATTTGCTAATAATTTGTTTTCTTTAATCATTAATAATAATTCTTTTGACCAAATTGAATTCTTCTTTGGGGTGAGATGAGCTCCTTTAGCGGTCTAGGGTTTCCCAAGGGAAATTCATCCCGAAGTTGCCCACTTTTCTACACTCCCTCTCAACTAGGGAGGAATTTCCATTTTCATCATGCGTCTCGTCTTGGATGACATGTCTTAATATAGGAAGGTAAGCAATTGCATCATCATTACATCTCACCTTGTCTCATAGAAGAATATGAATGCACAATCAAAGAGTAAGGGAGGTCAATCCTCCAAACCCTACTAGTCTCCAAGTCAAATCTCATGACCTTTGTCTCAGCGATATCAACATGGCATCCATCTCACCACATCTCGTCTCATTTTTCTCATCTTTGATCATCAGTTGAACAATGATGTCTCTATCTAAAGAAGAAGAAGAATCATCATAGGGAAGCTCAAGCTAACACTCTCTATCCAATGACAATAGGCGAGATACAACTTACTAGGCAAGGATCACAACAATCTTCTTGTCCCATGACAACAGGCGAGATACTACTTGCCATGAGAAGTAAGGATCGCATCCATCCTATCGTCCAGTGACAATGGGCCAGGTACAACTTACCAAGAAAGGATCACAACCATCTTGTTGTCCAATGACAACAGGCAAGATACCACTTGCCATAAAAGGTAAGGATCACAACCATCCCACTGTCTGTCGATCATCCCACATTGACTCTCAAGAGTCATGTGGTGGAACATCGACATCCCATCACTTGAGCGAGATACCACTTGCCATGAAAGGTAAGGATCACAACCATCTCAAGTCATCTCAACCCACTAGCCAGATGAGGAGGAACAATCCCAACAAGCTCAGCTTGTGGGTGGGATGCATATTATCCCAACAAGCCAAGCTTGTGGGTAGGATGCATATTGGGGTATACTCTGTCTAGTCCAAAACATGATAGGGGGAGATACCCAACTTGCCATAAATGACAAGGATCACACACACCCTATGGTGACAATAGGCAAGATACTACTTACTGCAAGGGGTAAGGATCACAACCATCCTATTGTCTAGAGATCCCTCAACCTCAAGAGCTCTCTGGCTCAATTTCTCTCCCTGTGAGCTCAAACAAGGGAGAAGAGCATAGCTTAATGTCCTCGATCAGTCGTGACCCCTCCCTCTCATCAGTGCCTTCACTAGGCTTACGATTGTTAGTCTTGGCCATAGTGCATGACACCTAGAGAATATTGGGTCAACCATAAGCTTACATTTTACAACACAATGATCCAATTGTCAGCCTATTCATCAATCAAAATGTGATGGAGTCTCACAACTCCTCTCTGCACCATATCTCGGACATAGTGATATTGGATATTAATGTATCAAACTTGTCATGGAACACAGGATTCTTTACATGTCGGATCCTACAGTATGTCATAGTATATCATAATCATGCCCAATGTATTGTCAAACAGATTTCCAAAGCTTTCTCAATCATATTGACTCACAGCTAGTCATGCTAGTAGTAATGCATATTGCCACTCAAAGCAACAAATTTCAGTACCTGTCTCATCCAGGAAATCATGGCAGACCTCAAGCAGCACTCAGATGTGATCATCATTATTAATGTATCCATATACTCTCAAGTATCCAACAATGGGTCTCAAATCATAAATTACCAGCTCTGCAACATTCCAGTATACATATCCAAGTTTTATATGGCTCAAAGAACTAATGCAAATAAAAAATTCATCTAACTGTCAACTCATCGTGGGAATCCATCAGATTTGAATTTGAAGAGGAGGTTTTCTCAACTGCTTAGTGTAAATCATCATGCCAAGTCTTTGACAAGGAAGTCCTCATCATCTCTTCATTATACTTCTAATCTCAAGAATCAATTCCCTCTAGCACTGAATGCTGAGATGATCTTGACCCTGACAGAAATAAATTGTCAGCGTATAAAATTAAATATCAAATGCATACCTTCAATCATGAAGAGAGATCAAAGGTCGCATCAGATGTCCATTATTTTAAGCATGTCGAGCCCAGGGGACCTACTAGAGTTCATATGGAGCTTTCTTCAATTTGAAATCATGAGACTACTACTCATGCTCCTCAAAGTCCTGAGAAAGCTGCAAAAAATACGCTTCTTCCTCAAGCATATCATAGAGAAAGCTCACTCCACATACATCAAATGCATCAGGCAACAGGAGATAGGATCTCATCTTAGCCTTCTTTCTCTGAAAGCATATCGCAATTTGACCCATAACGTAGAAGCATCAGATATTGCTACATCGTAGTCATGTAGAATGGTCCTTGCATGAAGGACATATCGCTCTCAGCATTATATCAAACTATTGCACTCAATCTACTCCCTTTGAATGGGAAGTTTCTTCAATCATAGTTATCAACCATGGAGACTACAATCCTTCCTTTGAGGTCTTTAGCTCTAGTTCATTTCATAAGACATGGGATGGCTCTACATCTTCCTCGATCATTGATATAGAGGGCTTGATCCTTACATTCATCAGATGTACCTGTGACCCCAGAATAAGAGCAAGAGTAATAATGGCAAAGTAAATAATGAAAGTGTGCCCGGGGATGAGGCAGGATTCTCTTTCTTTTCTAGATGAAAGAGTGGCTCCTTCATTTTCTCACACTAGCTCCCTCTTTATCCTACCTTCAAGAGTCGCCATCTAATATAGTTTATAGGAGGCTCTCAGCTCCCTCTAAGTGCTAACCCTTCCGGCGATGCCCCACATCATGATGATCTTTAAGAAGGATCAACTTTCCTTATCCAAGACGTTAGTAAATAAGAATTCAAATTTCATGCAAGAGGAATAAACAAGAGTCCAAAAATGACAAATCTAAACAAGAGCAGAAAATACTTATCTTTAATGAAGCTTGAAGGAAGTTGTTAGCTCCCTCTGAATCCGGCCTAATGAGTCACCACTGTCCATCAACCATATGCAATCGACAGAAGAAATGCATCTTCTTGGGCACCACATGTATCCTTTATCTTCTTTTATTGGTAGCCAAGACCAACCATCAATGTATACGATGATCATTGAAACTACAACATACCCTTCTCCTAGGGTTTCTCTATCATGGGCTTCTCACCGATCATGTCATATCAAGAAGTTTCACTCTAGGGTTTCTCTGAATTTGAATAATTGAATGGCATATCATTTCAAGAACAATTATGAATCATACTAGGGTTTCAATGCTATAGAACCCAAGCCATATCCAAGGCCACTTCAAGGGTTTCTCCCAAACCCTAACCTTCTCTTGTAAGAACAAATCTTCCCTAGGGTTTCCTTCAAACCCTAGCATTCCTTTAGGTCTCTGGCAACTTCATTTTCTACCATCATCGGTGTCTGCAAGGGGTGATCTCAATGATTTCTCTTTAGCCCATCTCTAATACCATGTTAATTTTACTTAGGGCTATATTGTTCTTTGCTTTAGATAATTGCATTTTAAACTTTTTCATCATTTATATATCACATTCACCCCATAGCATCTTAACATCATTAGCAATTGTGTAGAAAGAAAAATAACATCAACATTGCAGCGAAACATAAAGGAACAACAAAAGAAAGGCATGCACAAAGGGGACACCGAGATTTTGGTTAGAGACCATAGCAAAACCCCACAAGGTGGAAAACCCATCCAAATTCTTCTTCTATTAGATATCCATCAATTGTTCAGCTGAGATACAAAGTACGATGAGAATGAGATATCACCATCAATCATGTCAAGCCTTCTAGGGCCAACCCAAGTTAGTTCACAACTCCATTTGTGAACTAAATGAGACAAGTTCAAGAGGGCTGCTATCATGCCACAATATCACTTTTGCCATAGAGACATAGTCACATCTGTCATAGGAGCATTGTCATCACTGTCATCACTATCATAGCAACATTGTCATCATTGAGTAACTATTGGGTCATACTTCGGAGTTATTGTCAATTCAATAACATTAGCCATATCACAGACATAAAGGTTACTATCATATCATATAGGTTTTTATCATGAGGTCTCTGCCATATGTTTGAGATCACAATTATATTAGGGTTACTATCAAGATTCTGAATCAAGATTAGATCAATGTCTTGTCAACATTCACTATAATACAAGGGCATTGCCATACAAGATTACTACTATGCTAAAAAAAGTTACAGTCATACAATAGGATCACTATCACCGATATATATTACCATACATTTCTCCCATAAGAAATGTTGTCGATCATATCATAATAGTCCATCAAGCCATATATATAGATACAGGCCATAGCAATTATTTGAACCATGACGTGGAGCCTACATATGATATATATGATTTAATGAAATTACATAAAACACGATGCGAGATTCAAAGCAATTAGTCTGAGGCCATAAAAAGCAATCTCCTAGAGTCACAAACAAAACGATGCCACAATCCTCCGAGTCAAAAATAAAGGCGATGTCACGAGGAAGCAATTCACAAAATGATCTCAATAGTTTGCATTATTTCCATGGTTCGTTGACTTTCTCTGTGGCGCGTTGGACACTACCTTAGTGGCTTGAATATTATATTCTATTTTTGATTCGTTGACTATCTCCATGACTTGCATATTATATTTTGTATCTGGTTCATTAGTGTTATATATACAATGGCTTGCTATGACCGAAGTGTTATATATACAATGGCTTGCTATGATGGTGCGTTATATACAATGGTTCGCTATGACCAAAGCAATACAAATCCCTTGAAAACTCACTAACTCGCCACTTGGAGCGAATATGGCCCATGTTGTAGAGGATAAGTTCTGCATACTACGACTAGCACCATTGACATAACCAACAAATGGTTCCAAAGATTCCGACATCTGCAACAAATGCAAAGCGGATTACTAACCACATAAAAACTCTAAAAGTCACACTGTGACACACACACGCAATATATATATATATAACGCATCATACGAACCATAGAACAATTGAGCCATTGTTGTATTGCTTTGGTCATAGCGAATCACTGTATATAACGCTCTGTCATAGCAAGCCATTGTATATATAACACTAATACCAAATACAAAATATAATATGCAAGTCATGGAGATAGTCAACGAATCAAAAATAGAATATAATATTCGAGCCACTAAGGTAGTGTCCAACATGCCACAGAGAAAGTAAACAAGCCATGGAAATAATGATAACTATTGAGATCATTGAACTTGTAGACTTCACATCACATACACTGGGGATAGTTTTTCGCATCATATAAGATTAGGGTTTCTCGTATTTAGCAGAAGAGAAACCATAAGAATGTTGATTAATCCATAGAGATAATTCATCCTAAGACACCCATAACTTTGACCAAGAAGAGCCATCTATACGAGTTATTTTTGCCTCAGAAATCACCATATAATATCATCGAATTGCACTTCAAAATGGAGGAATAGGAGAGCCAATATATAGATGTTTTGTCAAGCGAAAAAGGTACCTCTTGGAGGCAAGCCGACAAGATCTTGAATTGGAGGGAAATACTTCAAATTTGAAGTTGCTAATAATTTTTTTTCTTTAATCATTAGTAAAAATTCCTTTGACCAATTTGAATTTTTCTTTGGGGCGAGATGGGCTCCTTTAGGGGTCTAGGGTTTCCCAAGGGAAATTCATCCCAAAGCTGCCCACTTTTCAACACATTAAACATTGAGGAACTGGGTGATGGCTAATGAAGACATAGAGCTCATGCTAGGCTTTTGCACAGGTGCTAAATATATGTCCCAGCCATCTTTTTGCATTTTTCATTTTCCATCTATTGGCGCTTTTCGTGCTTTTATCTTTCTTTCAGTTGAATCAACCTCTTTGGACGATGTTTCTGGGTCCTAACTCAAAGATGTGGATATAGGGGGCCAATCCCAATGACCAGTGACAATCAACCCAAATAATGGAGAAGAATACAAGTAACAGATGAAAAGTAGTAAGTATGGATTACCTTGGGCATGCCATATCAATTAGTGCTTCTTATTTGCACCCCTCTTAAACCATGGAAACAAAGGCCTCGAGGGAGGTCACAATAGACTATGGTCAAGAATAACCATCCTAGGTGAAGTGTGGGAGCAGGGATACAATCAAGAGCAGTTAATCGTTTAGCTTGCCCTGTGATTCATATTAATATGCCCTTAACATTAAATGAAAGCAAATTATTACTAAATTAAACCAAAACTGTAACAGCCAACAAAGTCACTTTATAACCCCTCCTGCTTCTCCTAAGCAAGGAGAATGAAGGTCATGAGCAAAACTTAAAGGAAAGGGATAAAAATACTCAAGCAAGCCTTAGATTGCACATTCCTCATCAAGTCTATAAATCAAATTGTACTATTATAGTTGAAGATATGGTGCACAGTACCTCATCAAAGAAACACATCCATGGGTTGATAAATTAAAGTTGAGTTATTCAACAATCTAGTTGTAATTATTTGGCCCATGAAGAGGTTATGATGTCCATTATATATAAACCTCCACTCTTTGTAAATATTTTTCCACGGTTTAAGATATGTTTTAATAAATAAAAAATAAGCGTGCTTCTCAAGTTGGAAAATCCCAAATTTAAGGATTGTGACATATTGCATTGTGAACAATTACAGCATCTTTCTAGATTAGAATGGTTGTGGCATTGCATCCAAGATATTGCTATGTTTTCTCTGGAAATTGCCCTGTAATTTTGGGTTTGAGAGTTCCATTAGTACCGTATCTGGATTTAAAAGGCTGCAATTGGATGAGTTAGATTCTCAAGCCAAGGCTGAAAGCTTTTCGCACTTTAGAGATGCCAAAAATGTTTCAATTTCTGCTTACTCACAGAACATTACAGCTCTAGCTGCAATATGATAGATGTCATTATGATTGTATATTCTTCATTTTTACATATTTTTCTCCTCTTGCACACATTGCTTTATATGTAATATAAGCAGTATTTTCAAATACAAGAGAAAGCATGCTAAAGCAAATGAGAAAGTTAATATGTTAAAATTGCAGAATGTTCATAAGAAGGGGGAGGTTAGACATGCCTAATGGGGAGTACAGTAGAGGGCAGGTGGATATCCACACCAGAAGCAAATGTCGAATTTAGAGTGTCTTCTATCCTGATAATTTCTTTTGATGATTTACTTATTTTATACATTCTTATCCATGATTTCATCATTAGGCAAATTACACAAAAGACATCAACAGTATGATAAAAAGATCATGAAGAGACAGCCATACAAGAAACACAAGAGATTACCTTGGGAAAACCCACATGGGGAAACATGCAGCAACCTTTTCAATAGAGAAATCATCAATTCAACAGAGATACATCTTAGATAACACCTACATCAAACCTGGTCTAGGGTCCATCCTCGTAGTCAAGTCAATCTGGCCCATGGAAATAATCTGGTCTGTCCTTCTTCATTCAAAAGCTCATTCCTGAAATTTCATTGTACCTCAGAAATTTGGCCTAGCTGCCTCAGAATCTAGCCTCAAGAATTTGCTTTTTTCTTGCCTCCTTGCATTCCAAAACACATGATATGCCTCAGATGAATCTTTGTTGTCCCAGAATATACTTCAGATAGACCTTCTCTGTCTTCTTTATGCCTCAGACCTTCGACCTTGCCTCAGACTAGGCTCTTTTGCCTCAGATATATGTGTGCTTCTCTCTTGGCAACGAGCAGGAATGAATTGGTGTCTTTTTATAGCTTTTCTTGGAGGCAAATGGGTGTATCTTTTTCTGGATCTGACTTGAATTCTTGATGAGGCCGACTTGATAGGTAGGAGGCCAACATTAACTTTTCGAGACAAAAATTTTGTCTTTTACAATTCAAATCTTTTTCTTTTGAAAGTCCAAAAGGGACATGACTCAATAATATATTTCTTTTTGTTCTAGCATGAAGAACATGCTTATAAACTCATGAATGACTCAATTATACATTATGAAGACCGATCATAGTTACAAAAGTCAACACACCCTCTTAACTAGGGAGGTATTCATAATGACTATCTAGATGTTCTCATGTTCACAGAATTTCTCTATGAAAAAGTTATAACAAATCATCATCAACCTTGTCAGTATATCTAACATCATTAGCATCCACTAGTTGGAATCTCTAACACACTGTTAGCATCAACTAGTAGGCATCTTTGACATCAGCATCATCATCTACCATCAACATTCGCTAGTAGCCATATCGTAGTTGGTACCTAACCCAAGGTCTATCATCAATGCATCAAGGACCACTGTCCTAGAGTGATCGGTCGTCAAATCTCAAAGCCTCTCACTAAGCCAAAATGTTGAGATACTAACTCAACTAGCAGGCACTCACTCACCCCTCCTAGTGGACACTCTAGGCCTAGACCTCACTCCACCCTCCCTGGTGAGTGATCAGGTCCAAATTCTGAAAGACCTCACTCCACCCTTCCCTGGTGTATGATCGGTTCTAGATGCTAAAAGACCTCACTCCACCCTTCCCTAGTGTGTGATCGGGTTCAGATGTTGAAAGACCTCACTCATCCCTGTCCTGGCGAGTGATCAGGGCTTGATGTTGAGAGACCTCATTCAACCCTTCTTTGGTGATTGATCAGGTCTAAACCTTACTCAACCCTTCATTGGGAGTAATCGGGTCTCCTCATCGAGAGGCACTTACTCAACCCTACTTGGGAAGCACTTCGAGCCTCTCAAGCCATTCTCCCTATCAGGAGAATGTCCATCCATGCTGCTATTAAATCAACACTTCCTCTCAATGAGAGGGGTAATCTCCACAAGCCCTATCTTGTCTCTGAAGTACATGAAATTGTCTTTGGACAATGACTTCATCAAAATATCAATTATCTACTCATCAGTGGAGACGTAATCGAGCTTTACGACTCTCTTCATGTATGATGTATTGGTACTAGATCTCAAGGTGCCCTAACCTGTCATCATGTTGTCACATGCACCTGATCAACCAATCCTGCAAGTTGCAATCATACTGCATCATAACTCACCTTCAAGCTACAACATACTTGTCCTCTGAGTGCAATAGATGTTTGCTTCCTGCTCATCCATGAGATCAGAGCCCAATCAGAAGCGATATACAAAGTCATTTTGTCTTCAACACTCCTTGCTCAATGTTGAATTTGTGAATCCTTGCAACTTCCCAAAAACTGACTATGCCATGACCAACTGTACCATACTGGTACTTCAACATATGTTGAGCTACATGACTTGGCTCAACCATAAACCGATATGTATCCTTTACTTGATCCATCATCTTGGCTACTTTTCAAGCTACCCTAATTGGGTGTTCTTTAACAGATCCTGTCATTGCAACCTTGATTTGTCTAGTCAAGATCCTTCATCTTGAATTCTGAGGTCAACTTCCTCTAAAGCCAGAAACAAGGTTTCCTAGAGATGCCTGGACTTCTCCCTCTATAGAAAATTTTTTGGTCAATGCAACTCCCTCTGACAAAATATCCTTTGATAGTCTTCCTCTCTCTTACAGAGGTAATCCTTTGCTTTGACTTCTTTCCAGTCAATCATGCTTTGTTTTGGAAATCACCATTGACTTCTTTCAGGCATAGATAAAGGCATCCTTCCAGCTTGTTGATCTTCCTTCTCCCTCTGAGTGTAGATCTCATCTCTCATCACAAATCCATACTTCTAGGAGAGTCCTCTTGTCATGTCTTTGCTTTGTTCTTCTACCTGCTACCAAATCTTTGGCAACCTTCATTGTGTACCTGCAATCCTCACTAGGAGGTCATGGAAGAAAAATTACAACCAAACAAAAAATTCAAAGTCAAGAGACTTGTTGCCACACAATCTAGCAGGGGTCTTAAGAGGGGTACCTAAGGGACAACTACTAGACCAAATGACAACAATGGGACAAAGACCCACTGTCACCTCAGTCAGTGTCCCTTGCTCTTTACGGACTTTCACTGATGGGAGGAGTCCCAGTATGAAGGAAATCACTTATAATGATGAGATCAATGATAAGATATTGAGTGATTTCTAAGGCACATTCAAAGGAAAGGCTCAATTATGACTTGATGAAAGAAAATCTCTCCAAGAAAGACCTAAGAGGAAATTCAATACCTAGGGTTATGGATATTCAATGATGATGTCTATATCTAGGATCAAGACTTCCAAGGTGAGGGAAGATAGGGACTTTGCAAGATGATTCTTCTTCAAACTATAGTTTTTTCTCCACTAGAGAGACCTAGGTTTTTTTAATAATCATGGGACGAAGTCCTCCAATATGATCACTAGGTCAAGCAAGGGTAGAGAAAGGGTCAAGAATGATTGACTTCTTTGACTTTTATGTGCAAACGACCCTCAAGAAGCCCTCTCAATCTATGACACTGAAGATTAGCCTCCAAAGTCAAAGTTAGGGCTTGAGTTTTCCAACAAACTTATCATGGGAATTACTACAAAACTAGAGGGTCATTAGAGGAGACACCAGCACAGATGCCTATTTAGATGGATTTGAAAGATCACTCCTCTAATGCAATTCGCAGGCAGCCCTAGCTAAGTCATCTAGGAGAGGTGCCGAAAAAATAGGAGGAGAAAAAGAGAAAGAAAGTAAGGGTGATCACCATTTTTTCTTAGACCAATGTGTTACCCTTGGGCTATGGAGTCTATGAAGACCGACCATAGTTACAAAGATCTTGAAGATTTTGGACCTCCTGATATTTTCGGACGTATGATCCGCTGGGAATATCGACTAGGGTTTCATAGATGTTATGAATTTAAACAGTAGGGCAGATTTAGGCTAGCTTTTGAGGCTACTCTTCCCCCCAAGCTCTAATACCATGTTGAATTTTAGAGTGTCTTCTATCCTGATAAATTTTTTTGATGATTTACTTATTGTATACATTCTTATCCATGATTTCATCATTAAGCAAATTACACAGAAAATATCAACAATATGATAACAGATCATGAAGAGACAGTTGTACAATAAACACAAGGGATTACCCTAGGAAAACCCACATGGGGAAAAAACCAATGTTGCGAAAACTGTTATTGGGATTAATTCGGCGAGGGGAAAAAATCAGAAAAATCGTAAAAATCAGGAAATAATCGGGAAAAAATCGTAAAATACAAAAATATTCATTTTTTTCAATTTTTTTAATATCTAAAGCATCTACAACATAAAATAAATACATTGACACATAAATATGATAAAAGAACTAATATATAAGATGTGTAATATCATTTCTAGTGCTACATCACACATAACAGTGAATCATGTCCTGGATAGTCAATCCTGACTCCTGACTCCCAACTCAGCTTCAAAATATCAACAAAAAATATAATAATGTATCTCATATCATGAGTCATAATATCATATACAATGAAATGAACCAAATAACAAATACTACTGAATTTCTCTGCCCCTCTTGCGAGAAAATGCAATAGCTTTCCCTCTAGATGTAGATGTCGGTGGACTCTGTTGTGCTCTAGACACGGAAGAACTAGGAGCTACAGGAGGTAGACCACGTCCTCTACTGGTGACAGGGGTAGCCTGGGTAGGTTGTGTCACCTCCTCCTCCTGTTGCTCCTCCTCCTCCTTATCAAAAAATCGACAAACAAAAACAAAAACAAAAAATTCAAGATTTTTTCCCAAAAAATCACGATTTAATCCTGTTTTTTTCAAAATGAAAAAATCACTGAGTTAATCACGCGATATTATCGGAAAATGAAAAAATCGTGATTTTTCGATGTTATCGTGATTTTCGCAACACTGGAAAAGACCCAACAACCGTTTCAATAGAGAAATCTTCAATTCAGCATAGATACATCTAGATAACAACAAGGTCAAACCTGGTCTAGGGTCCATCCTCCTAGTCAAGTTAATCTGGCCCATGGAAACCTGCTCTAGTCTATCCTTCTTCTTCATTCAAAAGCTCATTCCTGCAATTTCACTGTAAATTCGCTTCTTTCTTGCCTTCTAGTATCCCCAAACACAAGATATGCCTCAGATGAATCTTTGCTGTCCCAGAAAATACTTCATATAGACCTTCGCTATCTTCTATATGCCTCAAACCTTTGACCATTCCTCAGACTAGGCTCTTTTGCCTCAGATATATGCAAGCTTATCAAGGACAAAGGAATTGATGCCTTCTTATAGCTTTTCTTGGAGGCGAATGGGTGTGTCTTTTGCTAGAGCCAACTTGAATCCTTGATGAGGCCGACTTGACTAGGAGGAGGCCAGCATTAATTTTTGGATCCAAAATTTTTTTTACAATTCAAATCTTTTTATTTTGAAAGTCCAAAAGGGACATGACTCAAAAATATTTTTGTTTTTGTTCTAGCATGAAGAATATGTTTACAAACACATGAATGACTCAATTATACATTATGAAGACTGACCATAGTTACAAAAATCATCAGCAAAAGCTAAAAAACCATTCGCTAGTGCATCAAGTTTATTCTCTGCTTTATTAGGTGTATGGTGTTCTGTAGGATAAAGTTTTATTGTACTTACCAAACTTCCTCATTTCCAACATAAATATTAAATTTGTGAAAGGAAGTAAAAAAATGAAATTTGAATTTGAACTCACAGTATTCCAACTTGGACTAAGCGCAGAAGCATTCAGAGAATACAAGTACCCTGCAGCCCAAATACATAAAAACAAATCACTTCTAAAACGTACTCTATTTTACACAGTAAAACCAAAATCCAATCCTTCTCAAACTGAAAGCACGGGACTTTCCCTTTTCAATAATATGACCTTCTATCAAATCAAAATGCTAGGTTAGGTCTGATCTCCCTTAGAAAAAAATTATGACTTTCCTACCAAATGATAATGTTACCTTAGTTGCAAAAGCAGATTTATAGACATTCTAAGATAGCATTAGACTTAAGAAATTAGTTAGGGCAAAAATCCAAAAACAATAACAGCACCCAGCTCTCGAGTACTACAAAGTTACAAACACAAATACAATGCCCATAAATGATAAAACATTCCAAAGTATTATCAACGTTCTAGGAAGACTTTAAGAGGGCCATATGAAAGCATCCTTGCATTAGACATGAATCAGATGTGATGTAATGATGAATAGTGTTCAGTTGAAGATAGTAGTCCAACCTTATTAAAATGTCTTTCAACAGTACTATGAAAACTAGTTACGTAATGTACATAAAATACATTATATAATAATCATTATGGTAAATTTGGGGTCTGAAATGGGCCTTATTACCCACCCTTTTCATTTGGGTACTAAAAAAAATTTCAACATAAATGCATGGAGTGGAATTCTTACTTTGAAGCCATATTGAAGACAGTGGCAATGACACCTCCCTATCCATACAAGTGTGACTAGGAAGTCACAAGGCAACTGCCTCTCATAACTGAATTTTTGGAGGTGACCTCCATCAGTTTCTTGAAGTGTTGATTTGGGGTAGCATCGGATGTGCTCTAGCCACGAAAAGTAGTGGAGAGGCTAAAGCACATAAGATCTCTAATATCCAAAAATGGTTTGGGCAGGATCTAACCAGTATGGGAGATATTAAAATAATTAATATTTTTAATGGAGTCCCTAAGTCTAAACTTAGGGAAAATAAAATATTAATGTGAATTAAAATAAAACTGAGTTAGAATGGTCCAAAATTCATGGATCAAGCCAGATCTAATCTTAGCCATTGATTAGGGACTTAATCTCGGCCGTTGAATTGTCAACGAGAGTAGTATAAGAGGAGGCTTGAGGATCACTTGGAGAACACACCGAGTTGATCAAGAATTCGATTTTCTGGGGCAGAGCTTGCTGAGGAAATCAAAGGAGTGATCAGAGTTGCAGCTGAGGGGTAGTGAATACAGAAGCAGAGAGGATACCAGAGCATCAACGCAGAAGCCGAGAGAGGGTTGACGCAGAGCCAGCTAGAGGCCATGCAGAAGCAACGAGAGGCCACGCAGAGGCATCCAAGAGCTGCGCAGTGCTAGAGAGAGCTAGCGTGGGTGACGTAGAGGCTCCAAAGGCTGACGCAAGGCTAGTTGGGGTGACGTTGGGCCAAAGAGGTTGACGCAGACCCTAGAGGTTGATGCTGGGAGATTTCGTGGGGCAGATTAGCGCTGAGAACTGTGGGATTGTACATCCAGGGTTTTTAGCCGGAATATCTGTCTCCGACTTAGAGGTACTACTGTCGAGAGCATTCTCTGTTGGGTGAGCCATTTCTGGCACCCAGATTGTATTCTGAAACTGCTTAATAATAAAACCCTCAAATAGCTGCACCGATTTTCCCGCATTGGATTTTACCGGGGACATTAGTCCAAAAGTAACGGTGTCACTTGTGTGCATGTTTTTTTCTTCAGTTGATGATCTGTATGTGTTGAGCATGTACTTGTATTTATTTTCAGTATTTACATAGTAAATAACTTATTAATTAACATAACAAGTAGGAAGAAATAAATCAGAAAGTACATGAAGGATTTCTAACAGATAGACTTAGAAATTCCAACATGGTATCAGAGGGTGGTTGCAGATCACAGGAGAACTGAGGGCATTAGCCGAGCTGAGTAGCAGCAGCAAAAACTGTTGTCCCGAGTGACAGAAGCTGTTCTTAGCAGAAAAGCAACAAGGAAGGGGTGACGCAGTGCCTATGTCATCAAGTTTGAGTCGAGAAAAGGATCAACGCATTGGCAGAAAAGAGCAGACCTGACCTACGCAGTGCCCGGTCATCTTTCTCAGTCAAGAAGGATTGACGGCCGTGGCCAGGAGGTGCAGATTTTGCTGGTGCTGGGATTGTACAGAGTCTAGAGGCTCTAACCTTTAGTTTGTTGGGGCATAAGAGGCTGTGGAGAAGTTGCAGAGTGACGCTGGTGGGGTACTGTGGTCAGAACAGTACCTAACAAGGCAAGATCAAGTAGGAGGGAGTTGCTACCGAGGATTTCTAGCTAAGAAATCCGGATCAATGGTGCAGCTGCACTAACGATCGGAGTAGGGGCATCTCGACATTGGCAGAGGGGTTTCTAGGAGGGAAATCGAGGCTCAGAGGGAGTCATGCCAAGAACTTCCAGGAGGGAAGTAGAGAGACTCGAAAGAGTCAAGAGAGGAGCAGCCAGACGGCAGTGAACGGGGTAAGAGATGAGGACAGACTGGACAGAGCCTCAAACTTCATAGTCTGGAAGGCCAGGATCTTGTCCGTTCTAAACAAGAATCGTCTCAAGGACTTCGCCTTGAAAACGATAGCGATCCCAATTGACCTGGCTGAGAACGATAAGTGCGAGGAGGCAATGGCAAGGGTCAAGAGAATCATCCTTGACGAGGTCAAGGACCATATAGTACCACATATTGCCGAAAGAACACGACAAATGCAATGTGGGAGGTGCTGACGAAATTGTATCATCATACTTCTGTGTAGAGGAAGATGCTACTAGAAAATCAGTTGCGGTCATATTAGATGCAGAAAGGAGAACAGATTGACATCTTCCTCGATCGACTGAAGGAGATCCGGGATCAGCTGACTTCCATAGGGCCCTAAACCGGATCAAGAACTAATGGTGAGGACCACATTGAACACAATCTCAGAGGACTGGGAGGTATTTGTCTAGAGCATACTAAGCAGATCGACCCTTCCAGATTGGGAGGAACTGTGGGTGACTCTTCGTCAGGAAGAGATCAGAAGGCTAACCAAGGCAGGAAGCAGCGGCAAGGGGGTCAGAATCAAGGAGGAAGAGGAGGATGTTGCCCTAGCATCTGAGGGAAAGCAGGAGAAACGAAAGAAGAAGGACCTCTCCAAGGTCAAATGCTTCCACTGTGGGGAACTGGGTCATTATGCGAGCCAGTGTCTGAGGAAGAAGAGCAAGGGAGAGGCTTTTAAGACCAAGGTTGCGCCAGCAAGGGCGGAGAAAGAAGTGGAGATAGATGATGACTGTGCCATGAGTGCTCATGCACCTCGTGAGAGGAAGTGGGGAGACATCGAGCTGTAGTCAGACGGACTACATGCGATGAGGGGCAGGATCCTCGAGGTACCCAACCTCTTGGATTATACCTTGCTACGTCAGCCCCAAAGAGGAGTAGCAGAACTGACGAAGATGTCAAAGTTGGGAGATCAGTTACTTACTTCTCAGTAGCTGAGTTACAGTGCAGCAGTTAGCAGTGGCAGTGCTATACGCAGCACGATGCAGCATGATGAGAGGAGTTGCAGTGCAGATGCAGCAGTGGCAGTGGTAGGGCCATGGGCAGTAGCACAGATGCAGAGGGAGTTTCCGTACAAATGCAGCAGTGGTTGTGGCAGGGCCATGGGTAGGAGTACATGATGCAACAGTGCAGAGGATGTTGGGTAACAGGCCTAGCATCAGCACAGGGACTGATGCCGAATGATCAAGGTGATGCTCAGTGAGAAGTATTATTAGAGCACAGTTCTCGCTAAGAGGGAGTGTTGATTTGGGGTAGCATCGAATGTGCTCTAGCCACGAAAATTGGTGGAGAAGCTAAAGCACATAAGATCTCCGATACCTAGAAATGGTTTGGGCAGAATCTAACCAGTTTGGGAGATATTAAAATAATTAATATTTTTAATGGAGTCCCTAAGTCTAAGGGAAAATAAAATATTAATGTGAAAATATAAAACTGAGTTAGAATGGTCCAAAAGTCATGGATCAAGCTAGATCTAATCTTAGTCGTTGATTAGGGACTTAATCTCGCCGTTGAATTGTCAATGAGAAAAGTATAAGAGGAGGCTTGAGGGTCACTTGGAGAACACACCAAGTTGATCAAGAATTCGATTTTCTGGGGCAAAGCTTGTTGAGGAAATCGAAGGAGTGATCAAAGTTGCAGCTGAGAGGCAGTGAATACAGAAGCAGGGAGCCATAGAGGGTACCAGGAGCATCAGCACAGAAGTCGAGAGAGGGTTGACGCAAAGCCAACTAGAGGCCACACAGAAGCAGCTAGAGGCCACGCAGAGGCAGCCAGGAGCTGCGCAGTGCCAGAAAGAGCCAGCATGGGTGACGCAGAGGCTGATGCAGAGCCTCCAGAGGCTAACGCAAGGCTAGTTGGGGTGACATTGGGCTAGAGAGGCTGACGCAGACCCTAGAGGCTAACGCTAGGAGATTTCGTGGGGCAGATGGAGTTGAGAGTTGTGGGATTGTACATCCGGGGTTTTTAACCGGAATATCTGTCTCCGATTGAGAGGTACTACTACCGAGAGCATCCTCTGTTGGGTGAGCCATTTCTGACACCCAGATTGTATTCTAAAACTGCTTAATAATAAAACCCTCAAATAGTTGCACTGGTTTCCCGCATTGGATTTTACCGGGGACATTAGTCCAAAAGTAACGGTGTCACTTGTGTGCTTGTTTTTTTTCTTCAGTTGATGATCTATATGTGTTGAGCATGTACTTGTATTTATTTTCAGTATTTACATGGTAAATAACTTGTTAATTAACAGAACAAGTAGGAAGAAATAAATCAGAAAGTACATGAAGGATTCTAACAGATAGACTTAGAAATTCCAACATGAAGAAAAGGGTGCATTGAGTACATTAGCTGTTGATTGCCATACCTGTATAATGATCCATGTATCATTATTCATCTGGGCTTCAAACTAAGAAATATCCTCATGGTCAATAACAAACATTTCAAGGTTGGAGATTTTGGTCTAAGCAAACTTATTTGGCCCAGGTTTTCAAAAATGGAAATATGATCTTTGAGTGTATTGATGTAGTGCACGCTTTGAATGAACTGTTGTCGCAAAATCTAGCAAGACTGGTGCAAAGTCTCACAGGGCAAGGGCTAGACCTTATGGCAACAAAGAGAAAGGGTTTCCATTGTGACCTCAGCAACCTTTCTCCTACTCTTTAGTGGATTTAAACTAGTGTTGCGAAAATCGCGATTTTACCACGATTTAATCGGAAAATCGCGATTTTTTGAGTTTGGCAATATTATCGCCCGATTTTTACGCTAAATTTTTTTCACAAAAAGTCGCGATTTTTTGGGAAAAAATCTTTGGGGAATTTTTTTTTTTTCGACGATGTTTTTGATGAGGAGGAGGAGCAATAGGAAGAGGAGGTGACACAACCTACCCGGGCTACCCCTATCACCAGTAGAGGACGTTGTCTACCTCTTGTAGCTCCTAGTTCTTCAGCTTCTAGAGCACAGCAGAGTCCACTGCCAACTCCACCGGCATCTACATCTAGAGGGGCAGAGAAAATCAGTAGTATTAGACTTTAGTTATTTGGTTCATTTCATTGTATATGACATTATGACTCATGATATGAGATACATTATTATACTTTTTGTTGATATTTTGAGGCTAAGTTGGGACTCAGGAGTCAGGACTTACTATTCAGGACATGATTCACTGTTATGTGTGATGTAGCACTAGAAATGATATAACACATCTTATATATTAGTTCTTTTATCATATTTATGTGTCAATGTATTTATTTTATGTTGTAGATGCTTTAGATATTAAAAAATTTGAAAAAAATGAATATTTTTGTATGTTACGGTTTTTTTCTTGATTTTTACCGATTTTTTTTCCGATTTTTTCCCCTCGCCAATAATATCCCGATAACGATTACTGCAACATTGATTTAAACCACAATGGAGGCTTCCCTAAATTGCCTATAAATATGTTCTGATGCTATGGCTCAAGGTGATGAATCAAAGGTCTATTGTTGAATAGAGTACCAGCAAGGCCTACGGTCGCCTATGTATTTTATACTAGGGTTCAAATACTCAATGCCTAGAACAAGAAAAGTCTGCTATAACGTAGGGCTTGTATAATATGCAATACTAATGCATTCAGTGTCATATAGCACCCTAAGAAAAGATCTTAGAATGATATTCAACAATAGGATTTTGGAAAAGTAATCTTGGTGTACTTCCAAAGAGCACACCCCATGCACACATCCTCATGCTCTATGCTGAACCCTGGAAAACCTATAACAAGCTCCCTCAGAGTCCTAAGAGCCCCACTATGCAAATGAGCCATCCTCCTATGCCACAACTCACACAACTCATTGTTGCTACTGCTATGAATCAAGGCATGAACTGGCAGAAATATGAGCTTGTATAGCTTACCCTATCTAAAACCAATCACTTTTGTTGATGTGATACTAGACCCCTTAGGATGAATGAGAACATATGCATCTTCGAACACCAGCTCAATTCCCTTATCCTCTAAGGTGGAAATTGATATCAAGTTCTTTGTCAACCCTGGGACATACAAGACATCCCTCACTATCATAGGATGTTGGAACTACCTCTAAAAAGAAATTGTCCTGTTGTTGCCTAGATTGTACAAGCATTGCGACAACCGCTCAGGGCTGGGGTTGTCACTCTGATCCCCGCCCACTCCGCTCTAGCTGTCTCCCAAAAACAAGCTACAATAGGTAGTCCCTATGGAATGAGGTGAAGGTAAACAAGTTGGGAACCAACTTGCTTGGGAGACACGGATGAGTGACCTAGCTACTTAGTCGAATTTTAGTAAGCTTTATGATTAGATTAGATTTTTAAGTATGATACCAATGCCTTATGGAGTCACAATTCTTGCTTATTATAAATCAAGACCAAGTCATCGGATGGAAACCCACTACTTAAATGATTTACTAACCTATATGATGTGCAAATCCTAGGATCTATGTGTAATGTGTTGGTTTGGGTAGCATCGGATGTTCTCTAGCCATGAAAATTGGTGGAGAGGCTAAAGCACATGAGGTCTACAAGACCCAGAAATGGTTTGGACAAATTGTCCCTGGTTTGGGAGATATTAAAATAATTAATATTTTTAATGGAGTTCCTAAGTCTAAAGTTAGAAAAAATAAAATATTAATGGATGTTAATATAAAACTGGGTTAGAAGGTTCCAAAAGTCATGGATCAAGCCAAATCTAATCATAGCCATTGATTAGAAATTTAATCTCGGCCGTTGATGGACCAACAAGAAAAGTATAAGAGGAGGCTTGAGGGTCAGTTGGAGAACACACCAGAGTGATCAATCATTCATTTTGCTAGAGCGGGGTTGCTAAGCAAAGTTGAATCAGTGATCAGCAGCGAGGGGCAGTGAGTACGAGGTAGAGAGGCAGAGACAATACTGAGAGACCAGCGCAGAAGGATAGAGAGTGAGAGTAGCAGCCAGTCGAGGCTACACAAAGCCTAGAAGAGACAGCGCAGAGGCCAGAGGGCTGCATCATCCACGCAGAGGCTACTGGAGTGACGCAAAGGGTCCCAGAGGTTGCGTAGTGCCTCCGAGGGCTGACGCAGAGGATCCTGGGGTTGACGCAGGTCAGCAGGAGGTTGACGAAAAGGCCAGAAGGGCTAGCGTTGAGCTTCAGTTGTGCCGGAGAGGGTTTTGTGGGACAGGTTTTCTGAATACCTGTTTCCAGATATAGAGGTATTGCTGCTGTGTATTTTTCTCTGTCGGGTGAGCTGGTTAGGCACCTAGTTGTACTCAGATAGACTGCATAATAATATAACCCTCTGAATAGTTGCACCATTTTTCCCGCATTGGGTTTTTCTAGGGACATCTATCCAAAAATAACGATGTCACTTGTGTGCTTGTTTTTATTTCAGTTGATGATCTGTAGATGTTGTGACTATATTGTGTTTATTTCGGTATTTAAATGCATTAAATAACTTGTTCGAATTTAAACAAGTAGAAGAAATAAACCAGCAGAATAAAAATTAATTTTCTAATGGATAGACTTAGAAAATTCAACATGGTATCAGAGGGTGGTTGTAGATCACAGGAGAATTGAAGGCATCAACTAAGTAGAGCATTTGCAGCAGAATCAACTGTCCCGAGAGACAGTAGCTAATCCTTGAAGAAGCGACAGAGGAAGGGTTGACGCATAGGGACTGGGTCATCAGTCTGGGCCAAAGAGAGGCCAACACAGAGGCTGAGGGCAGAGAGAGGCTCATGCAGAGCCACACAGAGGCCAGGAGGGCTGACGCAGTTGGCTGAGGGAGCTGATTTGCCAGTGTCGGGATTGCGCAGAGCCAAGAGGCTCAATCCTTCAATCGCTGGGGGGAATGAAGCTGTGGGCAGTTTGCGGGAGCGGTGCTGGTGGGGTACTGTGGTTAGAACAATACCTAACAACGCAACACCAAGGTAGAGGGAGTTGCTACCTAGGCAGATTTCTAGTCAAGAAATCTGGATCAGTGTTGCAGTTGCACAAACGATCGGAGAGGAGCAACTTGACAGTTGGCAAAAGGATTTCCAGGAGGGAAATCGAGACTCAGAGGGAGTCCAAAAGAGAACTTCCAAACAAGAAGTAGAGAGACTCAGCAGGAGTCGAACCGAGAACTTCCAAGCAGGAAGTAGAGAGACTCGGAGGAGTCGACAGAAGAGCAGTGGGATGGTCGTGAATGGGCTGAGAGATCAGGACAGGCTAGACGGAGCATCCAACTTTGTGGTCTGGAAGGCCAGGATCTTGTCGATTCTAGACAGACATCGTATCAAGGGCTTCCCCTGAGAGTGATGGCTATCCCAGTTGACCCAGTAGCTACTGAATGGTACGAGGAGGCAATGGCTAAGGCAAAGTGTATTATCCTTGATGGGTCAAGGATCATGTGGTCCCACATATTGTGGAGAAGGAAACAACAAAGGAGATGTGGGACACTTTGAAGACATTGTACCAACATACCTTCGTGCAGAGGAAGATGCTCTTGGAGAATCAGCTAAGGTCATACCAAATGCAGAAGGGAAACAGATAGATGTCTTCCTCGGTCGGTTGAAGGAGATCCGTGACCAACTAACTTCCATAGGGGCCATGCCGGATCAGGAGTTGATGGTAAGGACCGCACTTAACGCAGTCTCCGAGGATTGGGAGACATTTGTCCAAAGCATATTGGGCAGGACGAGTCTTCCGGATTGGGAAGAACTGTGGGCGGCCCTTCGTCAAGAAGAGATCAGAAGGCTGACCAAGGCAGGAAGTAGCAACAAAGGGGTCAAGATCAAGAAGGAAGAAGAAGAGGATGCGGCTCTAGCATCTGCAAGAAAGCAGTAGAAGAAGAAAAAGAAGGACCTCTCCAAGGTCAAGTGCTTGCATTGTGGGGAACTGGGTCACTATGTGAACCAATGTCCGAGGAAGAAGAGTAAGGGAGAGGCTTCTGACTCGAAGGCAGCGCCACTGAGGGCAGAGAAAGAAGTCGAGGAAGATGACGATTGTGCCACGAGTGCTCATGTGCCACTTGAGAAGAAGTGGGGAGACATCGAGCTATAGTCAAGAGGACTATAGGCAATGAGGGGCAGGATCCTTGAGGTACCCAACCTCTTGGATTATACCTTGCTACGGAAGCCCCGAAGAGGAGTAGCAGGATTGGTGGATGTAGATAGAGACGAATGTGGATGAAGCGGCAGAGAGTGCTACAGTGTAGGATTCCTCGGGCAGTGCAAGGCTAGCAGGTTGCAACAGTGCAAGAGGCACGAGAGTGTTGCACCAGTGTAGGAAGGCACAGAGAGGTGTGCAACGGTGCGAGATGCAGGGAGTTGTTGCAGTAGCGCAGAGGTCAATAGAGGGAGCACTTGTTGGCAGCAGAGGGAGCTTCAACATTGGGAGTGTTTCTAGCCTGACAGGATGTCAGAAGTTGTGTGGATCAGTTACTTCTCAGTAACCGAGTTGCAGTGTAGTAGCAATATGCAGTAGCACAATGCAACATGATGAGAGGGGGATGCAGTGCAGATGCAGTGTTGGGAGTATGGACCAGCAGCAGCACGAATGCAGAGGGAGTTGTTGTACGGATGCAGCAGTGGTAGTGGCAGGGCCATGGGCAGCAGTACAGGATGCAGCAGTGCAGAGGATGTTGGGTGGGGAGGCCTAGCATCAGCACAGGTACTGGTGCCGGATAATCAGTGTGATACTCAGTGAGGAGTATTACTAGAGCATAGTCCTCACTAAGAGGGAGTGTTGATTTGGGGTAGCATCGGATGTGCTCTAGCCATGAAAATTGGTGGAAAGGCTAAAGCACATGAGATCTCCAAGACCCAAAAATGGTTTGGACAGATTGTACCCAGTTTGACAGACATTAAAATAATTAATATTTATAATGGAGTTCCTAAGTCTAAACTTAGGAAAAATAAAATATTAATGGGCATTAATATAAAACTATGTTAGAAGGTTCCACACAGTGCATACTGAGCATCTGTCGACTCTCCGGCAGGTCTGCGGGTTGTTTCTCGGATGTGCCATGCTGAATTCTAAAAATGCTAGGACTTTGACTTATCCGAATATCGAGTTTCTCTCAGCCATCAAATGCATCAAATCTCTTCCTTTTTCTTCTCTCATTTCTTTCATGTGGGGCAGACCATGGAAGCTTAGCATCGTGTTTTTATTTTTTTCTTTGATTTCTTTGTTTCTTCTTAGCGGATCATGATGTTGGTGATGATGTGATTAATGTAGATCTGCTTGCCTGATGCTGAAGATGGCGGGAAAGAATGTCCAAGGCTTTTGTGACCTGTCTCCCCTCATTCTACACCTGAATAGGATATGTGACTACCTCATAACAAGATGGGTCTTGGATCAGCTAGTTGGAAAGACTATGCTCTATTGAAAGTTTTGGATTGAGCTACAACTTTTGTAATTTTTCCATTTCCTCCCATTTCCTTTGCATGGAACTCATTTCCTTGGCATGTCTTACTATTAATTTTGCCTGATTGATTCTTATCCTCACAAATTTGTCTTGAAGAGTGAAATGCTTAGCTCCCAAGGCTTTCATTTCTTGTGTATGATTGTGCTACATGGTCTTTATCTTATCAGAGTGGTTGACCTCCATGGCACTGATTACCTATAATTATCTTTCTTCCATTGTTCTTATTTGTTGTGTGTGATCATCCTTGGTCTCTATCATGTTTTAAAAACTGATCCTTTGTTATGATGCATAATTTCCATTACCTATAACCTATTCCCCGTGGAACTCATTTCTCTGGTGTGATCTGCTATTAACCTTGATTGACTAGATTGCATGTTTTTGATCATTTGAGCTAATTCCTTAACAAGATGCTTATCATGATCTTCCATAGGCAAGCAACGTGAGTCTTCAATAATATTGTTAATTTGGCCACTTGTCCCTACAATGCCACTACCCAGGATTCCTCTTGCAAAAGCACAAGTAGATTCATCATGAAAACTTTCACAAACTCTGCAATATGGCCAAGATTGATCATTATTATCCTGCATCTCATTCTCTTGAGGCTCCATATTAATTAGGTAATTTTGCATGACAGTGACTTGATTTGTATGCTCAACTTGCATACTTTTAATGCTTTGAGCTAGTTCTTTAATAGGATCACTTTCCTCTTCTTTAATATCTAGAATCCCAAATTTCTTGGATTCTTTCTTGTCATTTTCTAAATCCTCAGCTAAAGTCTGAGCAACCCTTACATTAGTGGGTTTCCCGTGCATCAACTCGTAAGAAGTGTCAATGTCAAATGCATCAATGTAATGGTCTAACAAAAGTTTGCCAGGAGGTTTGTAATCTTGAGATAATTCTCTTACAATGCCATTGAACCTCCTATTAAATTCTTTAATAGCCTCATCTTCATTCTTTTTCATACTGTAAATGGCACAAAGTAAACCCTTTTCATACTTCTTGTCTCCATATTCATTACTAAAGGCATTGATTATAACTTGCAGAGAATCAAAAGAATCATTAAGAAAATCATGAAACCAATCCATAGCATTATTTTCCAAGGAAAAGACAGAGTCACATCTTAATGTCTTCATGATTATAGTTAGTATTGTTACACCACTTAGCCACACAAAGATTAAATTTCTTGAAATGATCATTAGTGTTAATTGCACCATTGCCTTGTAAGGAAGGTAAATTATCAATGGTTTTCTCTGGAATATCATGGGGATAACCCTGAATGTTAGTAAAACTACAAGGAGCGAGCAAGTCATTCATGATGACTTGTTCACTAAAGGAAAAATGGATATCAGCGAGAGGTCCCTGATCAAGATAGGCAAGTAGTCTACAAGAAGAGGGCTTCTAGCAGAAAATGGAAGAAATGGAGTCGCCACTTGAACATGAATCTAACTCTAAAATCCAAAATGCAGAAAACCAAAAGTTAGTCAAGAAGAAGCAGATGGATATCAAGGGAGAGCTTCCTGTCTGAGAAAGATAAATTCTTACTAGAATGTAATTTGCTTAACCGAGCTCCAAGAGCAGGGTTAACCAAGTTACCACAATTTATTCTAATATAATCTTTTGTAAATGGAGGAATTAGTGGAGTCGCCACCCAAACAGGAAACTAACTCAAACTCAAATGTCCAGGTGTTAAAGGTGCGGATAGAGAAGTTTAAAGATTAGTGAGAAAAGATAAGGTGATGATAAGATGAAGGGATATAAGGAATGATGAGAAGATGAAGATGATTAAGATGAATGTCGCAAAGCCAAGGTCCAATAAATTGGTCCCCGACAATGCCGCCAAAAAATGTTGTCGCTCGGATTGTACAGGCACTGCAACAATGGCTCAGGGTGGGGGTTGTCACCCTAATCCCCACCCACTTTGTTCTAGTTGTCTCCCAACAGCAGGCTATGGGGGGGAGTCCCTATGGAAGAATAAACTTGTCCGGGAGACACCGTTGAGTGGCCTAGCTACTCAGTCAAATTTAACAAGGCTAAGGCTTTAATTAGATACAGAAATGAGACTAGTGCTTTATGGAGTCACAATTCTTGCTTATCACAAATCAAGACCAAGAAATCGGATGGACAACTGCTACTTAAATAATAGACTAACCTATATGAAATGCAAGACCTAAGATCTAAGTGTAATGCAAGGATCTTGGTTATTTTTAAGTTATATGCCTAGTCTAAATGGAACAGCTCTCTTAATTGTTTTGAGACCAGTCTTTAGAGTAGGTTGTGGGATGGAAGCCAACAGGAAGCAAGCAGAGGCTTGATTAACGATACCTCCCCCTATGTTCCAACCACCCAGTGCCTTCGGTATTGCAGAGACTGTGGCTCTGACGACTGCAATGTCACTATGTTAACCACTAAAAAAGGGCTGAATCCTCAAGCTAGATGAGAAAGGGTTGTCCTCGGAGTCTATCAACCAGGCTTAAGCATAAAAGTAAGTTATTAATGCAACTATACTTGGAACGAAATGCAAAAGTTAAGATTGTTTATGTGATTGAAGTACTTGATGTTGATTATTTTATAACAAAAGTACTTATTAATTCATTGAAAGGTAATTTTAAAGAAGACCAAGTGTTCAATGATACAAGTGTCAATAATAAACAAGAGATCTTTTCACAGTAATGATAACAATTAAGGAAATCTAGAGCACTTATCCACTCAACAATTAGCCAATGATTTCCAATACAAGATGCCAGTAACAATTACTTGAGACAACTAGAAATCTTCAAGATATTTCAACAAGATAAATGCCAATGATGATTTCACAACAAGATTATTTATTGCTCAATGCCAATTATCAAAAGATGATCAATTAGATTCGCAAAATACCAAAATGGCCAAAGATGCTTAACACTAAGAGAATTTATGATTAGAGTGCTTTAGTGAGTGTTTATTAGATATGAAACTTGAAACTTACGGATTAACTCAAAACAATAACTATGTTAGCACACTTAAGTCAATTTGCTACAAAACCATGAACATTAATCCAAAGATCTGATTTCACTTATATCCTTATTAAACTTTTAGGACAGCAGCAAGTAAACCAATCCAAATGCAAGAGATGGCAAGCACATAGTAACTAGATATGATCAATGAGATGCCTAATAACTTGTCAATGTAAAACACAAGTTAATTATCCTTCTTATGATGATTCACTCATTGCTATATCAGATCTCAAATACTTATTACAGCAGTAAGAAAAGTAAACCAACAACGAGTTATTAGTGCAATAACTTGTGCCAAAATGTGCATAAATGCTAGAGTAAGCTTGCCAAACTTAAAAATTTAATTTTTAGCCCTTTAAAATGCAATATTCAGAAAATATCAAATCTGATTTCACAGTTATGCAGAGATATTCTAGCAAGCTAAAAAGTAGATCTAGGTTAGCTATTCAATGCCCAAGTGCCCAAAAATTAGGAAAATTTTATTATGCAATTTTTGAGGAGTTTAGATCACTTAGATGTGTTTTTAGGGCTTTTATATCACTATTACAAAATAAATATTACAACTATAGCAAAACAATGAGAAAGTGAGGGTTTAGAAAGCAAACCCTAGGCCCAAGGCCTTGTAGATCACTTGCCCAAATTGCCCAAAAATTTTCCAATGGAGATGCCACCTGAAAACACAATTTTTGAGCCAATTTCTTCTTGCAAAACACACCAAGATTCAGTCCAGAAATTTTAGAGGCTAACCAAGGATGAAGGATGGCAAGCTAGAGAAAAAGACTGAAAGAGATAGCAGCTAGGGCCGAGATGCCAAGGAAGGCCTGAAAAGGGGTAGAAAAGATGTCACAAGAGGAGAGTGAAGGGAAGAGGAGGAGGAGAAAGCCCTAAAGGGGCTGCGGCCAGGCCTTAGAAACTTTACGGACCCACGGCAAGCCCTCTAGGGATGCCGTCTAGGGCTTAGGAGGGGGACCGAGGCCTTCTATGCCCATGTCCAGGCCAAAATTGGCCCTAAATCCCTACAGCGAGGGTTGAAGAGGAGGTTGAGGCCCCTCAAGGGTTATGGCCAGCCTCCTAGAGGCTAGAAAGGATGATGCAGGACTTCAGAGGGCTAACGCAGGGCCTTAGGAGAGATATGTTGGACTTGGAGAGGTTGGATCCGAGCCTGGGAGGCCTAAAACTTGAAACCCTTGCTTTAGAAAATTTTATTCACTTCAAATCTACAATTTTGCTTAATTTCTTCAATGGTTGGCCCTGAAGAAAAAAAATTAGAAACTAGATCTTACCCTCAAGAGCCTAGTTCTAGCTCTATTCCATCTCTTTCACTTGATCTCCCCTCCAAAAAAAGAGATTAAAATACCCAAAACCCCAATCTATATAAAAATTTCTCAAAACCTCAATTAGAAAAAATAGTTTACAAAACTATTATACAAAATTATTTACAAATATACAAATATCAAGGTTTTTTGAAAGAAAAATTGAGAAATAAATTTTTAGAATTTTTTTGATAAATGGCTAAGTGTATTTCCAAGAATAGATGCAAGCTATAGCTTTAGCGAAATTAAATAAACCATATAAATATCCGGAGTCCAAACAAGGTTAGCCTTCATCCATAGTTTGTGAACTTGGAGCCCAAGGAATGGGGAACTTGCAAACACTATATATTTTCCTCAAGAAAGCTTGTTAGACATATGGTGAATCAGATCGCCTAAGATAGACGCAAAGTCTACCAATAGAATGTTCTTATCCTCATCTAATGAAAAACAAACTTTAAAAATATTAAGCACAATATAAGAAAGCTCGTACCCAGTACGTACCACAAATCAATAGACAATAAACACCATGAATTGCACCCCAAAGTCTTTATTATGATTCAAATAATGTTCCCAGCGGGACAGTAGCGTTACATCAATTTTTCTGCAGGATTTCCTTATCCAAATATCTAATGGCTTTGACACACAAATGACTCTCTATATATAGATAAATCCTCTAAATGGAAAAATAAGGCTAGTTCGCTTGATCCTCGTCCAAATAATCTTGGTCATCAATAAATCCTTGATCAACTTTTAATTTCTATCATTGAAATAATTATTTTTTGAGGAATTTTCAAATTTCTCATTTAAGCCATTTTTTATTAACTCAAATTAATTAGTTCAAGCTAATTTCCTCAAAAAATTGACTTTGACTTAACCTCCAAGGTCCAAGAGTCCAATTTTTCTTGAAATTTCCACTATTCCCTTGGTGGGGGGCCTCCAAAAATTAATTCCTTCGAGACCCACGAATTTCTCCACTTGGAGAATTTAATTTATCTAGATATTTAATTTTGACTCTAACTAATTAAATTAATGGCTTAGGATTTTAATTTATTTTGCCAAAATTTTTAATTAATTGACACTTGAGGGGATTAATAATTTTTTCCACCCTCTAATATTTTAGCCATGGCGTCTAAGTATGAAGGACAATGCACTAAATTATTTTTTACATCATATAATTACATTTCAACCTTCAAAGGGGGAAACCCATTCGGTATAGACCTTCAAATTAGACACCCAATTCTGCGATACAATATGATCTAGTAGACCAAGAGATTTGTAATAAAACAATTTAGCCAATTAGCTTAAATTATTCTTAAATCACTTTTATATAAAACTGGACTAAAACACTATGAATCACCTAAGACTTTGACGAAGAATTCCACCCTAGCTTTGGAGTGAGGTTGGAGGGAAAAACTCTGCCGACCATCCATGTCTAGAAACACAAATGAGTCAGTGAGATAAAAAACCTCCTAGGATGAGATTTTCACCAAAATAATAGGCTTACTTAGGTTGTTGCATACAAACACGGTCTTACTAACATCATTTACATTAAAATTTGCAGAATAGGTTTACAATGACTCAATAAACTGTTGATTGATGATCTGATCCTTTGAGAAAAAAAATTGGCACATCTGCTTCCTTGGAATTTTGACAAAATGTGTGCAACAGGACCCTAGTGGTCAGGTGGACCTAGATGGGAAAAATGATGAAATAGTACTTGTAATATGCGAAAGGGAATGAAAAATGTGAAATGGGAAAATGGGACCGCACTACCAAAATCGGGGTTTCCCAAGTAGTGCCCTTCCTAAAGCCATAGGCCAATAGAGGAGATCCCACAGAACTATGATTGAAGATTAAGCCCCTCTTTAAGGTGAGGGAACAAAATTATAGTCAAAACTCTTCCTTCTTCCAAGTCACCCAATAATTTGTGCCCAATATGCCCAAGGAGAAACAAGCATAAGCACCTGATTGCACAATGTAAAACATACCTTTAGGATTGGATTGCCCACCTTCAAACATATGCTCTCGACAAATAGGCGAGGGGACATATGACTGGCTCAGGGAGCAGAGATCAAATGGCACAATATATTGGCTACATTGGTGGCTTTCAGGGGTTGTTGGTTGTCCGCTGAAGACAAATCAAGGAGAAAATTTCTCCTATGGGTTCACCCGCTTTTGATGGGTAACAGGGACCTTTGAACTTGTTGATCTAAAGATGATCTGAGGTTGTCATTGATGTCAACCCAAGCAGCACCAAGGATGACCCTGAACTTCCATGGCACATTGGGCATCATCATTCATGGTTTCTCGTCTCATAACCATTATAGGAATACTCTACTCAAAAATATCTTTCTATCGGTATATAGCTCTCCTCGTAATTCCTCACGATTTGTAAGTTATTCAAGATTGAAGTTAGTAACCCCAATTAGTGGGCTAAAACCCCATGGGGTTGTGGCATGGCATTTATCATTGATTTTGGTCATTGAATAGTCAATAATTAATAATTTTTTAAGCTCCTAAAATCCCTCCAACATTCTCTATAGAAGCCCCTCTCAACTCTATAAAAAGAAATCTCATATATCCTCCAAAATTAGCAATTGTGGCATTTTCGCTATAACTTTATTTCTGCGAAGTCTTAGATTCTGAAATTAAAACCCATTTGAGGCGAAATCCTGATGAATGTCGTGACTGAATTTCAGATCTTGGTTCACTATATTTTCGGAGATATGATCTGTGGAAGTTTGGATTTTTTGCAAGCTCCCGAATTTCATCTCAAAGAGGTGACCTTGGGAAAATCGTCATAACTCTCTCTCTGAGAAGCGGATTGGAATTCTGTAAAAAGTGGCAGATAGTGCACAGGCTGTAGTTTTCTATGTATAAATTTCAAAGCCGAAGGAGGAAACAGTGACACGTGGCACGCCGTACAAGTTCGCTCTACTGAATTAGTCCATAATTAGGTCATTGTGAGAGATTGGGCATAACTTTGCCTTGAAAAATCCAAATCGGGTCAAACCTGTGGCATTGGAAAGAAGACTCAGAGGGCTACTACAGGACCGAAGATCACATATTGGGGATCTGAAATCACAGAGATACATCAGATTCAATATCATGCTCCTAGAAGGCAAAAAAAAACTAGATCAAGTGCTATCAAGGGCTGCAAAGGACCAGACTTTCTAAGGCAGCAAAGAGCAAGGTGCAGCAAAATGATGTAGCAGAGGTAAGCTCCAGGTAAGTATCTTTTGTATATGCATGTTCATCTCTTAATTGCATTAGGTTCTTTGTATTCTAATTTGTTGTTTTTGTTTAGCACTGACATATGCTCTGCAGGATGAGGTAAGTTTTGCTATTATCATGTCATGGGTATTTCCTTGAAGACATTTTGCAAGTATTATATATTCATCAAGAGAAGACTCAATGCATAATCTAATGTTCTAAAGAGTGAGAAAGGGTAGCATGACAAGAGCAGCAATCAAGGTGCAAAACAGTAGCAAGAAGTTCACCACATGAAGTCTTCAAGTGGGCAGCACTGCATACAATCATTGTAAAAGTATCATTGTACAGAGTCATTGTAGAAGCATCATTGTAAAAGTTGTACAAGTTTCTATCTGCCAAGAGTTGAAGAGGCAGTGTCGGGAGGTCTAGGATCATCATTAGGTGGTTTGTGAAAATTCTATCACTGCAGCTACTGATTTACTTTTCCTACTTATTCCACAATAAGTTATTTATGAAATTACTTCAATAAACATTAAAATAAATACTGCTACAGATATCACACTGTAATACAGAAACAAACATATGCACAAGAATCAACACATTGACACAGTTATTTTGGACAACATTCCCCAAAAAAACCCAATGTGGGAAAATCGGTGCAGCAAGGGAGGTTTTTATTATTCAGCAATTCTTCAGTACAACAAGGTGCCAAACTGGCTTACCCACAGAGAGAAAAATTCTCCAGCACTTCTCCCAATCCCAGCGTCAGCCCGACTGACCTCTGCGTGGCTCTCAGACCCTCTGCATCAGCCCCTGCTTGACTGCGTCAACCCTGGACCTCTCTACGTCACCCACACAGGCCCAATTAATGACTGCACAGTCTCCTGCTGCCTCTGCGTCAGCCTGAAATGCCCTGCATCTGCCTCTCCTGCCTCTGCGCTGATCCCGTCTCTCTGTTCTGTACTTGCTTCCTCCTTACTGCTCACCATACCACTGGTTCAATTTCTCAGCTAACCTCGCTCTAGAAATTGAACTGACTAGTCTCCCTTAGTGTGTCCTCCAAGTGACCCTCAAGCCTCCTCTTATACTTTTCTCGTTGACACATCAACGACTGAGAAAAAGTCCCTAATCAACGGCTGAGATTAACTCTGGCTTGATCCATGACTTTTGGACCCTTCTAACACAGTTTTATATTAATTCACATTAATATCTTATTTTCGATTTTATCAAAAATATTAATTATTTTAATATCTCCCAAACTGTTTAGAATCTGCCCAAACCATTTATGGGTATTGGAGATCTCATGTGCTTTACCCTCTCCACCAATTTTCGTAGCTAGAGCACATCCGATGCTACCCCAAATCAACATGGTTGTGTCATATTTGGGGTTATGGTCTAGTGTGTCTTCTTCTTCTACATCATTCTATATCATTGTAAAGTGGACCATTTTCCCTGGTACAGGAGTCCATTCTTCTTTTATTCTTCTATAGGGTGGTAGGGTGGTGCTAGGTTGGTGCATGAAGTCACCAACAGGTTCAAGCCTGTGAAAACTTCAGGGTGGTAGGGTGGTGCTAGGGTGAGTTGTAGCTCATTGGGTGTTGGGGCATCCGTTCAGTTGACTACTGAAGAATCTCGGGTGTTGGAGCGTCCATCCAGTGGGAGCTGGAGAAGAATGCTTTTCTAGATTCTAGGAAGTTGGAGCTTTCTTTTCAATTGGAGTTGAAGATTAAAGAATTATTAGAAAAGCGTTCAGGTGGTTTTTGTCCTGGAGGGGGTTTCCACCTTAAAAACTGTGTGCATTTGTGTTCCTTTTGTTTACTGCTATCATTGTACAAACACTAATAATAATTGAAGATTAACTAATGCTCTGAAAGATTAATAATAAAACTAATTGAAAGGAATATTGATCCCCCCCTCCCTCTCAGTGTTTCCAACAGAACTCTCTCTCTTGAATTACGCCATAAAATCACCTAAAACCTTGATATTGCATTCTTGTCCTTAAGTGAATCTTGTGGTAGAACCATTAGGAAGTATTCAACCTAAATCATTTGGGTTACTTAGACCCTATGACCTACTAGGAAAGCCCCCTTCTAGAGATTATATCCAACCACAAAAATGAGGGGAGTAGTTGATGAGGTAACAGCGGTTAATTCCATTGTTGCTTTTAAGTGCTTTGCAATAATAGTACCTAATACTAGTAAGCATCCTTAATCTATGCTTTTAACCATAAATTAAGAAAAGAATAAAGAATGATAAGTATTATCTAGAGCAACTTCAATATATAAGCCATATAATATAGGGATCATTAAACCTCTATAAAATATAAAGCATCCTCCTAAAGGAAAACTAATTCATGGCCTTGAAATAATTGTTTTTTTGCAATCCATAAGAAAATTTTCCATTCAACTTCAGCCATCATAAAATCCTACTGAATTTAGAGAATGGTTAAGGAAATAAAAGGTTTTCAAGACTTTCAAGTGTAGAAAACAAGGAATACTACGTACAAGTCTTGACTAGTTCATTTTACCACTTTAAAAGGGAGCATTTTTAGCTAAAGCTTTGGCTATAAAACCACAAAACAAATGCATAGGACAAATAAGGAGAAAAAAATCAAGAAACAAGATGTTTTAACCAAATCTCACCTTCTCTTTCAACTGTAACTGCTAAAGAGTGGCGAAAAACATCGCTTTGTTGGACCTGCATGTAAAAGAGCACATAATGACATAAATTACACAATGTTTAAAGAGCTAAAACAAGTTAAGAAAATCCAGGCAGACTATACAGTATTATTAATTTTGACCACAAAAATCCTCAAATTCATAATTCATTCATCAATAGTTCAGGTCATAGAAATAACAAAAGCAAAGATTACAACATTTGGATATACTAAATGTGAGAAAGGTAGATGGTCGCCAATTTTAATTGCATGCCTTTGTTTTCAAATTTTGCATTCTTATCATTCCCTTGTTAATGAGTACACATTGATGAGCACTAGTCCTTACTAGATGTCCATGTAATCCATGAAACGTACAGTTTAGTCAATACACCTAACACAACGCATGGATCTCTAGCTAATAAAATATATATGAGTCCACTATAAGACAGAAATTTGCACGAATGGGATAACCATTTTAGATTAGTTGTGTTGAACATAACTTAAAACTATGATAGCCCTTAAGGGGGCATGCTAACTCCATCAGTAATGGATGCCACTCAGAGAGGAATGGGTTAAGTTTTGACATAGTAACCAAAGGCGACCTAAGGAAGGAAGTAGTGTTCCACGGGGATGCATCCCCCAAGGTGGGGTGCACGCATCTCACACTTCCCACGCATCTAGGATGGGGGGACGCTTGGGGAAACGTTTCCCCAGGTCCCCATTTTAGGGCGACATGGGGGGCAATGTTTCCTTGGTGTGGGGGACGTGTTTCCCTAAAAGGGGAAACTTAATATTCATCCTTAGGGCCATATTAATGCTATGTAATTAATGGTAATGTTAAATTCTTAAAGCAAGAGGGTGAAAATGAGATATAAAGGAGAATGTCATTTTTACTTACCATTTACGTTTTCTCCTTTATCTTTCATTTTCATCTTTTTACCGAAATTTTTAACATCACCAATAATTGACTCAGGTTATTTGAGAGTAATTCTAACCTCATTGGATTTCATATAAAGAAAATAGAACTTCAAATCCCACTCAAATCTATCAAACTTAATGGTTTTTAGGATTTCAAGATCAGGAGCATTGTAATGTTTCCATTGGATTCTATCATGTATGAGGGTCTAGAACTAGCATTTAATCAAGAACACCAAGCCCAAAATCACCCCTTTTGAGGGAGGGCACATCTCCCTCAATTTTGTCTAATAACCCTTGAAATTAAAAAAAAATTATAAAACAAAAAAACAAAAATTTGAAAAAATAAAATTAAAACTAAAAAGAGAAATACATAACAAATATCAAAACCTAAACTAGATTGAAAATCCCTAACTCACTCATTCAACTTACCAAGCTTACCTCTACTTGGCTTATCACATGGCACTATCTGACTTACTAGTTAATTGTTACCTCTCCTCCCCCATGGCACTCCTTCAATGCTCATTGTCCATTTTCTATTTTCAATTTTAGCTTTCGAACCTTGACTCTAGATATCAATGACCTTAGATTAATTCTTTGACTCGTCACTCTTTACTATTTTGAGTTTTGAGTTATACCAATTTACTATTCCAGCATTCAGACTTCAATATCTATTATAGTCTATTTTGCTTAGTACTAATGAGATTCTAGAATGATGAATGATGAGTTTAAATTTTAAATCAATTCAGAAATCTAGAATGATGAATGATGAATTTAATTTTTAAATCAATTTAGATTCTAGAATGATGAATTATTAATATGGATCAATGTATTTCATTATTGAATCTCGTGATGTATTGATGAATGATGAGTATGGATCAATTTATTTCATTATTTAATTCAATTATATATGGATCAATGTATTTATACTTTCATTATTGAATATGAATTTGAATTATATATCATATATTATAATTATTTATGTTAAAAAAAATGATATACCCCAACGTCCCCTTGTGCCCCCTAAATTTCACTAAAATTTGGGGGTACTCCCACACGTACCCCCTATGTGTCTCCCTGCACTAGCGTCCCCCCATCCCGGAGTCTTGGTAGAACATAAGAAGGAAGTGGTTGGTGAGGTAACCCAATACAACCACGGCACATTCTTAGCAATCAAAACCTAATATTTACACATTGGGACAAATAATCAAGCAGAATGGCAAGGTTAGCATGAGAGATTAAACTCTACTTGAACTTGGGTTATAATAAGGAAATATTTAAGGGAGATATAAAATTACTTTAGAAAACAAAATAGGGAACCTAAATGAGAATTGGATGACCTATTCATCTAGACCAAAGAGGTTATTGATAACTTGGCGAATATAAACTTTCAAAATGTAGAGTGAACAACCAATAGGGTGGTAATTTTTGCAACTAGGGTCAAATTCCACCTTGGAAGCTCAGAGGACCAAGATGATGATTGCATTAAATTCCTCTTTTTGAGAGGACCAAAGCCGACCTAAAGACCACCCTATTTGGACCAGTGAAAGTTGATTTTTGAATTATTTTATCCACTCGTGTAAAATGGAATGGGTCGGCCTGTAAAATTCCTACACTCTGAAGGAACCCCTACTGCAGCAAATCTGAATCTACTTCACTTGATTTTTTAACATACATTATCAAGTTATTCTTCTGAATACTGAAGTAAATTACTTCTGCAACCTAGACTAATTAAATACTTGATATCATGAAACAGAAAATAGAGCAAAGAATAAGATACATAGGACACACTTGTTTTTGGACACAATAGTCCCCGGAAAAACCTAATGCGGGAAAATCGATGCAATAGTGCTAAGGGTTTATTATTTTGCAGGAGAAATATCTGAATACAACTCTCGGATGCTCATCTAGAAATCCTTTACAGAGAAAATACTGGCGAAAATCTGAGTGAGTTTTACCTCACTTCACCAGCAGAATTCCGGCTGATCCAGCACAACACTGGCTAGCCCCGGCAATTTTTGCATTGGCTCTGCGTTAGCCCTGCGTCACCTTCTCTGCCCTCTACGTCAGCTCTCCCAGCTGTTCCGACAGTTTTGGTTGTTCCGGCAGTTCTGGATTCTGCATGACAGGCAACTTTTATGCATCAGCTCTCTCGGCTACTGCACTGCCTCTCTGCAAGCTCTCTCCGCCTCTCTGTTCTATATTTTTCGAAAAGTCCTTCTCCCAAATTCTCTCTGCCCCTCAGCTGCAAGATCTCCCCAATCGATTTTCCTCCTGAGAACTTCTCACCTCAGAAAATCGATTTCCTCAATCTCTTTGTGTGTGTTTCCAAATGAACCCCAAGCCTCCATTTTATACTTTTCCTGTTGAGTCTTCAACAGCTGAGATTAAGTCTCTAATCAATGGCTAAGATTAAAACATGACTTGATCCGATTTCTAGATCATTCTCACCCATATTTTGATTAATACCCATTAATATTTTAATTTTCCTAAGTTTAGACTTAGGAACTCCATTAAAAATATTAATTATTTTAATAAAATATAATACGGGAGGAATTTCACCAAACGGTTTTTGGGTTCTTTAGAACTCACGTGCCTTAGCCTCTCCACCAATTTTCAAGGCTAAAGCACTTCTGATGCTACCAAAAACTAACACTAAGCACATGTGAATTGGTTAGGTCGGCCTCAACCCCAAGTGGACCTTCATGGAAGCCTATAAATAGAAGAGACCTCAAGCTCATTTCCACACATTGATCAAGCCATCTTCTACTCTCTTCTTTTGTCTTGGTTCACACAAGTCTGACAGAGGATGTTCGTGCAAGAGTCTGAAATCACAAGGGTGAAGCTCGCACAGAACTAGGGTCTCTATTTCTCGGACACAGGCACATAACTGGGTATTTTCGTCCCTGGACATTGGCACACAGTGGCTAAAGGACCGTCCAGGAAGTCTTAGACGCTGGCACAGAAGCTTAAAGACAGCGTCCAAGGTTTCTGAAGCAGATCGGGAGCTTTGGTCCCCGAATGCGTGCACAGAGTGGTCAAGGGTGCGTCCGGGCAGTTCCAAGTGCTCGCACAGTAACTGGAAGGAAGCGTCTGGGGGTCTGAAGCAGTTATGTGAGTGTTTGACCCCGGACACACGCATGCAGTCTTGCTAGTAGCGTCCAGGTCAATCACAGACGCCCTCACACAGTGGTCAAGAGAGCGTCTGGGCAATCTCAAACGCACGCAGTCTTCCTGATTGAAAGTGTCCAGTGTTTTGATCTAGGGTTTGACAGTTGCCTTCAGTTGGCTTCAGTGGTCTGATGGATCAAGGGTTTCTCTCTGTTGTTCTGTAGATCTGCAATATGTTCTGTAAATCTCTGCTACAAGTTTATGTATTGGGCTCATTGTACTCTCTGCTAAAAACTTTTTATGACGATCTAATAAAGAAGAAGATTTGAAAGGGTTTTCCCCGTTGTGGGTTTTCCCCTAGTCTTGGACCAATCTGCTGTCTCTTATGCTTCTATTGTTTTCTTCTTTGTCATTGCATATATTGTTCTATCTTCAGTTACAGTTTATGATTGGTTACATTGCTAATAATTGGATGCATTGTTAAATGAAGAAGTAAATTGGGCTAAAGTAATTGATACATCATAGAACAATCTGAAAAATTAACATGGAATCAGAGCTAAGGTGAATGACAAGCCCAAAAGAAGATAAAAATTGAAGCCCTCATTATTAGAAAGAAGATTGCCTAGTCAAGGTCAAGATGTCTTCCTCTACCTTCAAGGAGCATGAAAAGTTGGGTGACGCATCAAACTTTGTTGCATGGAAAGTCAGGTTGGAGATCATAGCTAACAACAATGATGTGTTGGAATACATTCAAGGAAGGATGCTCGAGCCTCCAGAAAATGCTTTTGCTTCCCTCAAAAACAGGTACAAGAAAGGTGAGTCCAAAGCAAAGCAAATTATAGTTGATGGTTTACAAGATCATTTACTTGCATATGTTGGGAATTTAAGAAAGTCTAAAGACATGTATTACAAGATAGTCTACATGTATGAAATCCACAATTTGAATGAGATCATCACCTTGAAAGATTAACTCAAGGAAACCAAGATGAAAAAAGGAGAAGTTGTTCAATCCTACATTATGAGGATTTCTGGCCTTAGAGATCAATTGCAAAGAGTTGGAGAAAATGTACCTGACAGGGAATTAGTAGTTGTGACTCTTAGAGGTCTCCCTCCTATTTGGGAAACCTTCATTACTACAATAAGCAACAACAATTTCCTTCCGTCATTTGATGAAATTGTTGGGAAGCTTACTCAAGAAGAATCAAGGATGATAGGAAGAGGAAGGATTCAAAAGCATGAAGAGGGAGAGCCCACTGCATATATCACTCATGACAAAAAGAAGGGAAAAGGAGGTCCATCAAGGAAGCCTCCTTCTCAAAATGCAAAAGGAAGGAATGACAAAGCTTCATCTCATATTGAATGTTATAATTGCCACAAGAAAGGTCATTATGCCTGAGATTGTCTCGAGAAGAGAAAAAGGCCTCATTAAAACACTAGAAGCAACAACAATAATAAAAGAAGAAAAGACAATCAAAGGAATAACCACGATAGAAGATATGAAAGAAGAAGAAGAGATTCCTCAAGCGGCTGTGAAGAAGATCATCCTCCTTAGAAGAAGTCAAGAGTTCTTAGGTATCACAGTAATGCTGTAAATAAATCTGAATACATTCTTATTTCTACCCTTACTAGTTCTTCTCCACTGGATTCATGTGATAGTTGGTTGGTTGATAGTAGGGCCACTCATCATTTCTTTGGATACAAGGAAGTCCTCTCTAATCTAGTAGAGAGGGAGACTAAGCTGAAGATCATTCTTGGAGACAACTCCACTCATCCCGTGAAAGGCTTTGGGTCCGTCAAATTTCAGTTGAATTCTAGGGAATCAGTTCTGCTTGCATGATGTTATGTATGTGATAGGATTAATGAAGAATTTGGTATATATATTCGCATTGAAAGGTAAGGGGATGAGGGTTGCCTTCATCAAAGGAAAAGTTTTGACTTGGTTTGTTGATTCACCTATGAGAGATACATTCACATTAGTATCAAGATTTGAAGGACTCTATAGAGTCACTAGAAGGTCACTTCTAGCATTGGTTCATAATACCAATCATTTGAGTGAGTTGTGGCACCACATACTAGCTCATCTACACTATGATGCTCTTCCGAAATTGAAAAAATTGGTCTTAGGTATTCCTGATGTTCAAGCCCATCATGATGGAGTTTGTCTAGGTTGTGCAAGTGGAAAGAAAACGAGGGGACCATTCCCCTCTAGTGAGAACAAGACAAATGACATCCTCCATCTCATTCATTCCGATATATGTGGTATGATGTATGTGCATTCTATTGGTGGTCATCTCTACTACATCACCTTCATTGACGACTTCTCAAGAAAGACATGGATATACTACCTTAAGCACAAGGATGAAGCCTTTGAAATGTTCAAGGAATTCAAAGCCTTGATCGAAAATCAAATAGGGAAGAGAATCAAAGTATTCAGGTCCAACAATGGAGGGGAATACATGTCAAACGAATTCATATCATTTTGCAAGAAAGAAGGGATCAAGAAGGAAACAATTGTGCCATATACTCCTAAACATAATGGTTTAGTTGAAAGGAAGAATAGATCTATATTAGAAGTTGCTCGTGCCATGCTCCATGATCAAAAGCTGCCAAAGTTCCTTTGGGTTGAAGCCACACATGTTGTTGTATATGTTCAAGCATTAGAAAATAAGACCCTCGAAGAAATATTCACAGGTGTCAAGCCTGATATTAGCCATCTTCGTGTATTTGGATGCATCGTATATTTTCATGTGCCGAAGAACAAAAGGAACAAGTTGGAAGCTACCGGAAGAAAAAGTACGTTTGTGGGTTATTGTGAAAATTCTAAAGCATATAGAATATATATCCCTGGTCAAAGGAAGGTTGAAATTAGCAGGGACGTAACATTTGATGAAGATGCAGCTCTTGGAAAAGCGAGAGACCTTCCTCTGCCTCCTCCTCCCAAGAAGGAGAATGATGACTGGGATATTCTAGATGGTCCTTCCATGCCCGAGTCTGATATTGTTGATGATCCCATGGAGCCTATGGATCCTTTAGATCCTCTTTCAAGTGATCCTCCTACTAGGAAGAGCTCCGCAATACTCTACAAAATGTTGAAAGAAATGTTCCCATTCGTAGATCATTTAGAGAAAGGAAGCAACCATGCACACATCAGGGATATGTTGCAACCATGAGCACTATGATTCAAGCCGAACCATCCTCATTCGAAAAAGCTGTAAAAGAACAAGTTTGGAAGGATGCTATGGCCGAGGAATATGAATCAATTGCGAAAAATGATGTACGGGATGCTGATTTCTGGTAGCATCGGATGTGCTCTAAGTCTCAAATTTTGCAGGGAGACTTGGGCACATGTCTTCCAAAGAACCCAGAAAGAGTTTTGGGAAATTCCACCCAGAGACAGTTTTATTAAAAAAATTAATTATTTTTAATGGGTCCCTAAGTCTAAACTTAGGAAATTAAAATAATTAATGGGTATTAATCTAACTATGGGTGTAACTTCTAGAAGAAGACAAAGATCAAGGAGAAATGCTCTTAGCCATTGATTAGCTTCTAATCTGAGTCGTTGAATGTCAACAAGAAGATTATTTAAGGAGGCTTGAGGGTCATTTGGAAGACACACCGAGAGTTGATCAGTCAGATCGAATTGTTGAGCTAGAGAGCAGTGCAGTGATTTCGTGGTGATCACGTAGAGAGGGGCAGAGATAGTTTTGGCTGGAGGATCTTCTTCGGAGCCAAGAATACGCAGCAGAGAGGCAGAGAAAGATGCAAAGGAGGCAGTGCAGTGACCAATGGGGGTGACACAAAGCCAGCAAGGGCTCACATAGAGCAGTGCAGTGCTTCCAAGCAGAAGTTCGAGATTTTGCTGGGGGTTTGACGTTCTGATCCAGGATGGCTTAAGTCGAAGCTCCTAAGAGCAAATCGATCCAGCAAAGAGGTGACGCAGTGCCTCAAAATCAGTGACACAAGCCCATGCAGTGACTGCATAGGGGCAGTGACGCAAGACCATGCAATGACTGCATAGGGGCAGCGCAGAGGTAGTCGGGGACTTGTTGGTTCAGTTGCCGGATCAGCCAAGACTTGCAGTGTAGAGTGAGGTAATCTCACTAATTTCTTCTGCCGAGTGATATTCTTTGTACTAGATAGCCAGAAAGGCATCCAGAGTTTGTATTCAGAAATTACTACTGCATAATAATAAAACCCTCAGATCTGCTACACTGGTTTTCCCGCATTGGTTTTTTTCCGAGGACATTTGACCAAAAATAACGGTGTCCTGTGTGATGTTTTTCTCTTTTGCTCAGTTTTCTAGTTTCAGCACATTATTTTAAATAGTGAATGTTGCAGTTGTATTTACTTTGATATTTGTCGTAGAACATAGTAAATAACTTGTATGGATAAACATGTAGGAGAAGTAACATCAGTTTGCTGCGGTGGGGATTCCAAGTTTAGGAATTTTCACATGGCACCAGAGGTGCAGGTGAAGCAAGAACAGCAGTGCCAGAGAACCCAGCGCTAAGCAAAGAAGGAGGTCTAATAGCTACAGGAGGCAGCAGTTCGAATCCCCAGAGTGATTGCGCAATCCAAGCCAGGAGGGCTGAATTTTCGAGGAAAGTCTCTCTCTAAGTGATTCTACAAAGAGGAAGGGCTTCTAGACCAAAATTTTGCGGTGCCAAAGGGAGGAGCGCAAAGCCTTAGCATTGAGGAAAGAGTTGGTGGGACGCAGTTTTCCGTAGGCAATTTTGCTGGGTAGAAAATCGCCAGAAGAGAGAGAGGAAGCACAGTGAGAGAATTTTTCCTTAGGAGACTTCCCGCCAAGAAGTTCGTTTTCTTATTGGCTGAGCAACAGCAGTAAGAAACAGAGAGGAGCAATTCAACATTTTTGTGGTAGAGATGGCAGACAATGGGTTGAGAGATTAGGATGGGTTGGATGGTGCATCCAACTATGTTATCTGGAAGGCAAGGATGCCGTGCCTTCTAGATGAGCATTTTCTCAAGGTCTATGTCGACAGTGTGGTGGCTGATCCAGCAGATCCAAATTCTTTGAAGAAGTAAAGGGGAGAAATGGCGAAGGCCAAGAGGATGATCCTAGATGGAGTAAAGGATCATGTGGTATGTGACATGTCACATCGCTAGCAGAGGGACTGCTAAGCAGATGTGGGATGCCTTGGCAACATTGTATCAAGGATCTTCTAAGCAACGGAAGATGTACTTAGAGCAGAAATTGAGATTTACACAGATGCGGAAGGGGGAGCGCATTGATCCGTTCCTCACAAAGCTTTAGGAGACCCAGGACGAGTTAGCAGTTGTGGGGTCTACACCTCAAGGTTCTGAGATGGTGAGACTGGCCCTAAATTCAGTCTCATAAGAGTGGCAAGCCTTTGTCCAGAGCATCCTGGGCAGGGCATCTTTGCCAAACTAGGATAGTATGTGGGCAGCTCTCAAGCAAGAAGAGCTGAGGAGAGATCTAGTCAAGTGTAAGCTTGATGGAAGCAGTAGCAGTGGGTTGAAGCCCAAGGAGGAGGAAGAGAATGCAGCCCTTGCATCCAAGGGGCAGCAGGAGCAGCGGAGGCGAAAGAAGGACATCTCGAAGATCAAATGCTTCAGGTGTGGTAAATTGGGTCTCTACGCAACACAGTGTCCTCTCAAGAAGAAGGACAAAGATGAGAAGCAGGATCCGAAGGCTGCACTCGTGAAGATCAAGGCGAGAAGTTTTCCATGATAGCCGAGATACCTCCAGGAGGGAGGTGGGCTGATTTAGAGTTGTACTTCGAAAGAGCTACAGATGGGCTGGATCCTTGAGAAGTCCACCTCTCAGATCAATTCCCTGCTACGAGAGCCCAAATCAGAAGTAGCAGGATGGACCAGTGTCAGTTGGTGCAGAGGAGTGTTGGAGCTACAAATGCAGTGGCTAGAACGCCAAGTCTGAGCAGCGTAGTGCAGAGTTGCAGTAATGCAAGGAGGCACAATGCAGTAGCAGCAACAGCACAGGGGCTTCAGAGGGGTAGCGTGGGACTAGCAACAGTTATATCTTTAGCATCGAGATGCATCTATACTGAACACTTGTTCAAATTTTGGGATGTTTTTCATTGCAATGAAGATGAAGTGTTAGCAGTGGCAGCGCTAGCAACAACACAGATGCAGCATTTGAGAGGGAGTTGTAGTACGGATGCAGTGTTGACAGTGGCAAGGTCAGCAGCATCGCAGTAGTTGGTGGACAACATGTCAAACATCAGCAACGCAGTAGTTGGTGGATAGCATGTCAAACATCAGTAGCGCAGAGGACGATGTTATGAAGTCAGGGGGATGCTTCAATGAGAGGCACTGCTAGAGCACATTCCTCGCTAAGAGGGATTGTTTATTTTTGGTAGCACCGGATGTGCTCTAAGTCTCAAATTTTGCAGGGAGGCTTGGGCACATGTATTCCAAAGAAACTAGAAAGCGTTTTGGGAAATTCCACACGGAGACAGTTTTATTAAAATAATTAATTATTTTAAATGGGTCCCTAAGTCTAAACTTAGGAAATTAAAATAATTAAGGGTATTAATTAACTAAGTGGAAGATCAAAGAACGCATGTTTGTAGGTTGAAGAAGGCATTGTACGGTTTGAAGCAAGCTCCCCGAGCTTCGTATGCACGCATTGACAGTTACTTAATGAAGCTGGGATTGACAAGAAGCAATGTCGATCCCAACCTCTATTTCAAGGTAGTCCAAGGTATGCCATTGATTTTGGTTTTATATGTTGACGATCTATTCTTGATAGATAGTGAGCCTCTGATGATCGAGTGTAAGAGGAAGCTAGCCTCTGAATTCGAGATGAAGGACCTTGGTCTCATGCACTACTTTCTAGGTCTTAAGGTGTGGCAAAGGCCTGGTGAGATTTTCCTTTCACAAGGAAAATACGTTGTGAAGCTGCTCGAAAGATTTGGAATGACTAAATGCAAATTCATGGCCACACCGATGGAAATGAACTTCAAGAAGTTATGTGGAGAAGCTGCGGAACCCGATTTGGCAAATCTGTCTAAGTATAGACCACTGATTAGGGCTCTGAAGTTCCTTGTGAACACCCGTCTAAACATATGCTATGAAATAAACACATTGAGTCAATTCATGACCAAGCCCCTCCATGCACATTGGATCGCTGCCAAACACATATTGAGATATTTGCATGGGTCGATCACACTTGGTTTGAGATATTCTACTAGAGATGTTCAACTTCATGGATACACTAATGTTGACTGGGTAGGAAATGTTATCGTCGGATGGAGTACATCTGGATGTTGCTTTAGTCTTGGATCTGCCATGATATTCTAGATGAGCAAGAAACAAAAGTCAGTAGCATTGAGCACTGTCGAAGCAAAATACATTGCCGCTAGCATGGCTAGCTATGAAGTAGTTTGGTTGAGGAAGCTCTTTGGAGAGCTATTTGAGTAAGCCCTCGACACTACAGTGATATATTGCGACAACAAGAGTGGGATCTGTTTAGCAAAGAATCTCATGTTTCATGACAAGTCCAAGCACATTGAGATTCGATATCACTTTATTCGAGACATGGTGCAAAGAGGAGTTGTTAGACTCCATCACATATCAACAGATGAGCAGATTGCAAATATTCTCACCAAGGCATTACCGAAAGGAAAGTTCTTGGTCTTCAGAGAGCAGCTTGGACTGATGGATGTGGCCCCTCCGAATAAGGGGTAGCGTTGATCGAGGACACTGAGCCAACTCTTCCCACCCTGTTTGAGCTCCCAAGGTGAGGAATTGAGATAGAGGGCTCCTGGGGTTGAGGGATCTCTGGACAATAGGGTACTCCCCTATCTGTTACCCATAGGGTTGGAGATGTTGCTCCCATATCTTCATAGGGTCGGAGATGTTGCTCCCCTATCTAGTCTATGCAGAGTATACCCCAGTTGGCATTATACCCGCAAGCAAGGCTTGTTGGGAATACCGCTCCCCATTTGGCTAACAGGTTGAAAGTGTACTTCGGGTGTACAACCCAAGTTGATTATGATGCAGGTGTTCTACCACATGACTATTGAAGGCCATTGATGGGAAGAGCAGTAGGCAATAGGATTGGGTTGAGACTTGCACACCTTTTGAGATTCTGGGTTGAGAATGAGCTCCTCGATGAGATTCCAAGGTCGAAGATGTGCTCCCCTGTATGATGAGTTATCCTCTTGCTTAGTATGGGTGGAAGTTATTGCTCCTTGATTCTTCTTCTTTTAGATTTGAGGAAGTTTCAGTAGATAGAGTTGAGCAAAGACAACCAAAGCATGATGACAACATGACAAGATGATGTGATGATCAATAGATAGATATTGGCATATGGAATTCTTCCTAGTTGAGAGGGAGTGTTAATTTTGGCAAAGAGGGTCAAATTCCACCTTGGACAGCTCAGATGATTGAGATGATGATTGCATTAAATTCCTCTTTTCGAGGAGGACCATAATCGTCCTAAACATCACCCTATTTGGACCAGCAGAAGTTGATTTTTGAATTATTTTATCCGCTCATGTATAATGGAATGGGGCGGCCCTAAGCACATGTGAAATTGGTGAGGTCGGCCTCAACCCCAAGTGGACCCTCAAGGAAGCCTATAAATAGAAGAGACCTCAAACTCATTTCCACACATTGATCAAGCCATCTTCTACTCTCTTATTTTGTCTTGGTTCGCATAGGTTTGACGAAGGAAGTTTGCGCAAGGGTCTGAAATCACAGGGGTGAAGCTCCCACAGATCTAGGGTTTCTGTTTCTCAAACGCAGGCACGTAACTGGGTATTTTCGTCCCCAGAAGCTGGCACACAGTGGCTAAGGGATCATCCAGGAAATCTTAGACACTGGCACAGAAACCTGAAGACAACATCCATGGTTTCTGAAGCAAATCAGGAGGTTTTGGTCCCCAAACGCATGCAGAGAGTGGTCAAGGGTGCGTCCGGGAAGTTCCAGACACTTGCACAGTACTAGAAGGGAGCATCCGGGGGTTTGACGCAGTTTTGTGAGTGTTTGAACTCAGATGCACGCATGCAGTCTTCCTGGTAGCGTCCATGTCAGTCACAAACGCCCTCACACAGTGGTCAAGATAGCGTCTGAGCAGTCTCAGACGCACGCAGTCTGCCTTTCTGAGAGCGTCTAGGGTTTTGATCTAGGGTTTGACAATTGCCTTCAGTTGACTTCAGTGATTTGACGGATCAAGGGTTTCTCTCTATTGTTTTGTAGATTTGCAATTTGTTCTGTAAATTTATGCTGCAAATTTATGTATTAGGCTCATTGTACTCTGCTGAAAACTTTTTATCACAATCTAATAAAGAAGAATATTTGAAAGGGTCTCCCCCTTATGGGGTTTTTCCCTAGTCTTGGACCAATCTGTTATCTCTTATGGTTGTGATGTTATCTTCTTTGTCATTGCATCTATTGTTCTATCTTCGGTGACAGTTTATGATTGGTTACATTGCTAATAATTGGATGCATTGTTAAATGAGGAAGTAAATTGGGCTAAAGTAATTGATACAACATAGAACAATCTGAAAAATTAACATAGGGAGGAAGAATTCCCTAAAAATTTAGCAATGTGAGAAGAATTAATATTGCAGAGAATCTAGATCACTACATGAACAAGAGAAGTTGAGGAACATATAAAAATAAATAATGTTTCAAATTTATAACTTGTTTCTTAAATGATAGATTTTAGATTTTACAACAGTAGTTTAACATGGTTATATTTTCTTTTTTTCGTTTGCTAGTTTATGTGAGTCCTTAGATCACTGCATGACTAACATGTGGCTTGAGTAGCCATAACCCAGGGGCATCTAAGCCATCAAAATCACTCAGGGATCACACCCGACCTAGGCCATACCCACCCTTACCATGGCTATATTTTTTCCCACAGAGTTTCGAACTGGTGACCTTTACACCACAGAGTGCCTTAACATAACACTCTGTCACTGTCTATTCTACACCCCACGGGCTACCATGGTTATATTTTCATTTACTTTAAATTTTCAAAATAATTTTTTGTCGGACTAAGATAATTTGCAAAAATATTTGGAATGTGGAAACATCCAGAACAAAGATATAGATGTCTAGAACAACTAGAAGATTTGCAAATATTTGCATGAAATAGAAGGTTGGGGATTGTTACCCACCAAAGAGGGTAACCTCTATGAGAAAACTTTTCTCCTATTTGTTCAACTTGCCAACCAGTAGCTATATAATGATCTAAAGATAGCTATGCCTCATAACCTTCCACACATGCTCCAGTCAGTGCTTTCCATCATCTTGCCTACTTTCTAATGAAGTTGTGTCATCTATTATAAGGTACATTAACCCTTTTTTGTAATCCTAAGATATCATTTAATGTTAAGGACATTCTAATACGAATCACAAGTCGAGTTGGATTATTGATCGCTCTTGGTTGTATCCATGTTCCCACATTTCACCTTGGTGATTATCCCTTGCCTCTAGTCCAATGTGATCTTCCTTGAGGCCTTTCCCTTCCACTATCCAAGAGGGGCAAAAATAGGAGGCACTAATTAATTAGTGTGCCCATGATAATTCATAATTATCACTTTCCTTGTATCCCTTGTATCCGCCTCCATTCTTTAGGTTGATTGTTATCTGCCACCAATACTAGCTCCCTTCATCCTCATCTTTGAGTAAGGACCTAGAACTTTGTGCTTTAAGAAGTTGATGTAGCTAAAAAAGAGTTAAAAGCATATATAGTGACAAAAGAAAGAAAATGTTGAAATGCCAAAGAGGGCTAGGACAATGTTATAGTGTGTGGACAAAAGCCTAGCCTGAGCTCTGCCTCCCCCTCCAACCCCCAATTTTCCCTCACTCTTGGCCAAGAGTTGAAGGAATACCTCATCTTTCCACAAAAACAAAAAAAAAACGTAAATAATGAGCTAACCTCGTGATCAAAAAAACCTTGCATTGAAGTTTCTAAAGAATTAACAATGTTGTAATCCTCATAGAATGACATATCCCTATTAATGCAAGATGAACTTGTCAACAACAATCACCAATCACATCATAACACTAGCAGGCCTTGCACTAGAACATCACTAAAACCTGATCCTCAAGCTACTTTTGACACCGCTTGACAAAGGAACATTCCCAAAAAAGATGCTTCATTGTCTCCAACAGTGTTACTTGGGAGCGGGAGCAGGAGCGGGGAGCGGGAGCGGAAGCGGGAGCGGGAGCGACCATTTTCAGAAGCTCCGGTTTGGGAGCGAATCCCGGAGCGATTTTTTAAAAATATATATATTTTTTATATTTTTTAATTTTTGATACATATATGTCAACAAAAACATGTAGAATGATGAAATAGACATAAAAAACATAAAAAAACATAAATTGATCATTGAACCATATCACATCAATCATCTAGAAATTATAATCGTCATCAACCTTAGTAAAATAATAAATTAAAATAACATTCAATTCAATAAAATTTATCATCATTGATCACCAAAGTAACAAGTTGTACTTGTAAGCCAAGTTTAACCATTACAAGAAGTAATATCGAAGATATTTCTAAGTCCTAACTTCTAACTGTTAACATGATATGAAATGTTAAAAATTTATAAAATGAAACATGAATAATGAGATGAAATGAAACAACTTTAGTCTTTCACAAAGCATCATATTCATAATTCAAAATCATTACCAATGAGTTATAATTGCCAAGGCCCAACTTCAAACTTCAAATTTTCATTGTCACAGTGATATAATGTTTACAAAAAATATCATAATGTCATAATGATATGAAAGAGTCAAGAGTCAAGAGTCAAGGACTCAAAACTCAACACTGAACAGTTATGAAAACTAAAGTGACAAGTCTAATAGAAACTAAAAAAGACAAGTAAACTGTAAATCTACAAGTGGCCCTTGCCACGAGAGTCTCCAGGAGTATAAGTAGGTCTTGGCGGTCTTCTAGGAGTCTCCCGCCCAGACCGACGACCAGAACTAGAGCCTCCACGCGAGGGTGTCGATGGAGGTGGCGACAGCAATGGAACAAGACTCGGGCCCCGAGAACTGCTACTGGATGGTGGAGGTGGAGGTGGCATGGCTGCTGCAGCTGCTTCAGCTTCATCCCGTACAAGCTCATCTTCTAGTTCTTCCATATGTACAATGCCATCCTCCAAATTGTCGTTCTCAGGGTGATTGTCCCAAATTTTATATGTGGGATCTTCATTAGCCCGATCACAGTAATGGCTCAACAACCTCAAATTGTAGTGCACATAAACCAAGCTTTCTGCTCGGTTTTCGTTGAGCCTGTTTCTTTTCACATTATGTATATAACTGTAGGTGCTCCAACACCTCTCTGCAGAAGAAGAATTTACAACCTGTGCAAGAACTTTCAATGCCAATTTTCGCAAAAGTCCGTCGCCGCCATATGTTTCCCACCATGTGAGAGAATCAAATTTATCTTTGTCGTCCATTGCATGGAAGTTACCATACAAACCACTGCCAGTGAAGTATCTGCCTATTTCAAGGCGCACAGCTGCACATTCCTCCCTGTCAGGCACCAACTTTTCTAATGCATCCAGATATCCTTTAGTTACCTCTCGATCTAAATGGGGTTTGGTCCTAACACCACCCCCTGCTGCAGGTTTGCCCAACCAAGAATCTGAGTAGTATTTTGGCGTAAGGATATACGCCAAGCAATGTAGTGGAAGGTTAAGCCTTTTCCACCGTTCACACACACAATCGTGAATCAGATTGTACAAGTCGGGATCTCTGTTATTAACAATGTCTTTTATTTCCCCCAACATGGTATCCATTTGCTCATACACCTCGCCAATCACTGGTTTGTCTGTATCTGCAAACCGAATCATGTTATAAATTGGCTTGGTGAAATCCAATACCTGTCTCACAGTTGTCCAAAACTGCCCATCAATAGCGGCCTCCTCCACCGTTTCAAAACCTGCAATGTCAGCTACATTTGTAGCCCTTTCCTTTAACACCTGCCAATTTGGACTTGATACCATGCTAGCTAAACCCTCTCTTACCTTCAAAAGGCGCCTGAAGGTGAGGTAATAGCTACCAAATCTAGTCCTCGCAATCTTCAGCAACTCCAATCTCGAGTGACTGCGGAAAAGGCCATGGGTATTGCTATGATTTGTAATAAATTTTATCATTTTTTTTCCTCTCTTGTACAAATCACCAATCCATTGGTATTGTTCATTTTTGTTTTTGACAATATCATGCAACAGAAGGTTCAATGTGTGAACCAAACATCCAGACCAAAATATGTTCGGGTATCTATCCTCAATAATTGCTCCCGCTGCCTTACAATTAGGAGCATTATCAGTGATGACTTGGATGACATTGTATGGGCCAATACGCTCAATTGTTTCAAGCAATGCTTCTGCAATGTTGATAGCGGTCTTGAACTTGTCTGAGTAATCATGTGCAGCTAGAAAAATGGGACCACTTCGGGACACAGCGAGAACACTTATCAATGGCTTGCCTTTTACATTTGTCCATCCATCAGATACAATGGACACCCCATTGTCAGTCCAAGAACTTGTCATTTTATTCAAAGAATGTGATATTTTTGCTTTTTCATGATCAAGGCCAACTGTTCTTGCCTTGTCATACCCAGGGCTCTTGTATCCTTTAGGGGCATCATTTATGGCAGAAACCATTTCGTGCCAATAAGGTGAGCGTAGAACATTGAATGGTATCCCATTTGCATAGAGGAACCTGTAAATTTTTGAATCCACATCATTCCTACACCCCTCATCAAGGAAATCTGATATGGTTCTACGGCGTAAAGATGATGACCCTGAGCCTCCATGTCCATATCCACTGCCTTGGGAGGATGCTGAAGGAGTTCCTTGTGAGCTTTCAAAGAAACCCCTTGATCTTTTTGCTTTGTATTGGGCGTCCTCCTCTTCCTTTATGTATTTGGCTCTATCTGCTGTTGACACCGCGTCGCAAGTTCTGATTCCTATTTGTTTCTCTCCATCCCATGCCCTTTTCCCGCAAAGGTGTCTTCTCAAACGAGTGTATGAGCCTGTGAAATCAGTGTTGCAATGGGGGCAATGAAATTTAGTGGTTCCACCCCCTCTCCCTGTTTCAGGCCTCTGAACATATTTCCACAATGGAGTTTGGTCTTGTTTAGTTTTTTGACCCTCATGTTCACCCTCCTCCACATCCTCCTCACTGGGGTTTTCACCTATTTGACTTCCTCCGGCTTCTTCATCCACCTCTTCAGTTTCAGGCCCCCTCCGTTTCCTACTCTCCACCACCATAATAACCAGAAAAGGGACCAGGAAGAGGAAAATGCCAATAAAAATCCCCAGGTCCATCGTGTTTGATGTTTGTAGGGTTTGAGTCTTGAATCTGCAAATTAATTTAGTTTATTGGGATTAATTCATTTAATTTATTAATTTAATTTAAATTAATGATCTTTAAACTCAAACAGGTAAATTAAACTAACCAAACTAACCACCTAACCAGCTAAACTAACTAAATGATTAAGTTACTTACCTCTGCAAGCTTGCTCCTCGCTCCTTGGCACTTGCTCCTCGCTCCTCAGCTCTGGCTCCTTGCTCCTCAGCTCTTGCTCCTTGCTCCTTTGCTCTCAAACTCAAGCTCAATCTCATTGAAATGATTTTGTTTTGGCCCATTGGGCTTATAAACCCAAAAAAATTAGTTAAATTTTTTGTTTTTTTTTCGGGTCCGCGGAATTTTTTTCCGCCGAACCGCTCCCGGTTCACTAAAATTCGCTCCCGGAGCGTTTTTTAATGCCCGGGAGCGATCAGGGAGCGATCGCTCCCCGATCGCTCCCGGGCATTAAAAAGCGCTCCGGGAGCGCGGGAGCGATCGCTCCCTGAAGCGCTCCCTCACAGACCAGGGAGCGCAAATTTTTTTACGGGAGCGATTTGGGGAGCGCGCTCCCGACCCGCTCCCGAGCCGCTCCCGCCCGGAGCGCGCTTCGGGAGCGGGTTCAAAGGGGGGGGGGGGGGGCGCTCCCTCGCATCACTGGTCTCCAAGCAATGGAAAATCAAACAAAGGTCATTAGAGAGTCCACTCTTCGCCAACCTTGCCTTGCATGAAAGCCCCTAATATATAACCAACCTAGTAAAAATTCTCAGACTTAGAAGAAAACCAAATCAACCAAACACTTTGAAGTCTACAAACCTATCCATCTTTCCAGTGTATTTTTTCAATCTTTATAATTTTTTCCATTTTTTAATTTTTTTTTTTAAATGTATTTTAATGTTGTTGTTTTTTAATTATAATCATTTAAAAAAAAATCCATTTTTTTTCCTTTTGTTTGGGTGGAGGGGTGTAATGAAAAGAAGGATGTGTAAGTATGGTCTTTCTTAAATCATTTTTTCTTATTTCTAAAAAATATGATTTTCCTTGTTTTGGATTTGGTTCCTTTCATTTTTTATTTTTCTATGATTTTCAAAATATTGCACTATTAAGCCTAAAAAAAAGGGTGCTACTAATAGCACCTCTTTTTGAGGGAGGAGTTAATTTTGCGATTCTTCTTGCAAGTATATTGGTTGACAAGGCTATCATTTTAAAAATGTTGTAACTTTTTGCCCTAAAAAAAGTGGGAGAGCTATCGAGAACACTGTTTTTCAATTCAAAGGTTGATTTTAAGATTTTGGTTGCAATGATAAAGGTTGTTGAGTCCATGGTTTCAAAGAGATTGCAAATTTAACCTCGAAAAAAATGTTGTTGGTAGCACCACTTTTGATTTTGGGGTTGATTTTAAGATAACATTGCAATGTTGTTGAGGTTGTTGATGCAAAAAATGGCATTTTAAACCTTGAAAAGAATAGAGTGCTACTACTAGCACCACTTTATGAAATGGGGGTAAAAATACCAACTCAATGTAACCTATAAAAAAATGAGAACACATACTTTTATTTTGCAATAATTAACCACATCTAAAACTCACATTGATTAAGATCTTGGTGAGATATTCTTTAGATATGTTAAATATTCTTAAAATAATGAATATGGAATATTTTACATTATCACTATTTCTGATGATTAAAAACTAAAACGTGATTAAAGACATTAATGGGGACTTTGTTGGTAAACAATCACCATAGAATATGATAAGTATTTTAGATTATTGATACATTTCAGCAAAAAAATAAATAAATAATAATAATATAATTTAATTATTTTGAGTCTTTTGAAAGAAAAGATAGAAACACCTTTTTCGCACTTTTTAAGTATATCTCACTATAAGCTCACTAAAAATATCAAGTATGAAGACTCATTACATATAGAATAAATTTTGCATCCAACGAGTACCCATACTTCATACTTTTAGTGACTTTAGAAAGCGATAACTTATAAGCCTTAACTTTGCTTTTTACCCTTAAAAAAGACTAATCCAAGTTTTGTCCAAATAGATACATTTTTCTTGAGAATTATCTCAAATTTGCTCTAATGTACATGTGTGGAAGTATGGATTCTAATATCATATAACTATGAAGGTTATATAATGGAATTGTTGTTTAGAATTATTATATTGTTTAATTATATTCGTAAAATTTTCTATTTGTTTAGTTTTTTTTGTAAGCTTCGTAAATAACATTCTATTACTGATAACTGATATTACATGGTAACTTCCTTTTACCAGAAAACTTTGGGATCCCATATTCCCAACAGTGAAGACAAAATTCACCATTCCTATCAGTAAAGACCTTAGATACCAAAATTAACTTCCCAGAGGCTTGTTCAAAAACTTACAAAGGATCAAGCTAGGGAGACATGGCTTGTTTAAAGATATTATGAGCATGGCTATGCCCGCTACCCATATATAGTTACATTGCATGAGTGTATTCTGAGTAAACCATACAAAAAAACTAGTGTTTGAAAATGGCATACTAAGAAACCATGATGACAAAACAAGCACATAAAAACTAGGAGTAACCTGTTTGTGAAAGGAGATGCAAAAAACCATGAGAAATTATTAATCCGATATGACAACTGGATAGAGTGGGTTGGAATTTCCTTGGGGCGAGATACCTGCTGGAGCATTGATGATTGTTGGTGCTTCATGCTACATATCAGATCCAGAATCTGAGTCAGACACCACAAAACGCTCTACCCGTGTTAATCTGGCCACGATGTCATCCAGATTATATCTAATGTCCTGGAGAATTCGCTTGATTTCCTCCTGACCTGCAAATAACTGATAATTGTTGACTTGTTTATCACGGATGACCATGTGAAGCAAGGTTTCTAGCTAACAATGCACAAACACTGAGTGAAGGAAATGGAGCCTCCTCTTTTTGAATTTGTCTGGGTCAAGAGTACACCTAATGGTACTGTCATTGATCTCAGATTCAGAAAAATATAGCCAGTCCCCAAACTAACTTGCCTCTAAGTGAAGAATTTCATTCTTCACATCAGGGGGAACCGAATCAAAGTGATAAGCCATTGAGTCTCAACTAAAGAGACGCAGACGACAAGAGGAAGATGCGCTTGAAGCGCCACCACGACAGTTGGCTAGATGTTGCCTGGAGGCCATGTATTGGCAAGGAGTAGGACTATGGACAAAGGAAGGAGGGGCGAACAGGAGATAGCGACGGTCAACAAGCAATGTTACAAAAGCGGTGGGAATAAGGAGAGTGAGGACATCATCGACCATAAAAAGGAAGAGTAACCCATAATTTCGAAGAGTCTGTCCCAAAATAGTGAAACTCAATATGGCTTGCGTATTCAACCTCCAAAGGAGAAGATTTTGCAGAGGAAAAAAACGAATTGATGCCAGGAAACTCAGGTTAGCTTTGACCAGAACCCGACCTGTGAGTATATCAAAACCATATCAAAAATGTACCAGGGTACCAGACGCCACAGACCAATACAAGACCGTTGAAGGAAATTCCTATGGAGTCAATGATTTGGGGTGACAAAGTGGGTAACACAACGACTAACTCAAAAGAGGGACTCGACACTGTGTTGTGTGTTGATTTTTGGTAGCATCGGATGTACTCTAAACCTCAAAATTTGTAGGGAGGCTTGGACACATGTGTTCCACAATACTTAGAAATTGTTTTGGGAAATTCCACCCAGAGATAGTTTTATTAAAATAATTAATTATTTTTAATGGGTGCCTAAGTCTAAACTTAGGAAATTAAAATAATTAAAGGGTATTAATCAAATTGTGGGTGAAACTTCTAGAAGAAGACGAGGATCAAGCCAAAATGATCTGAACCATTGATTAGAATCTAATATGGGCCGTTGGTTCTCAACGAGAAGATTATAAGAGGAGGCTTGATGGGCATTTGGAAAACAAATCAGTGAGAGATCAAGAGATTGAATTTCTTAGAGAGGGCAACACAGCAATTGCTAGAGAATCGATTGAAGTGATTTCTAGCAGTGAGGGGCAGGGATTGTTCCGGTTGGAGAATTTCCTGATCTGGGAATACATCGAAGAGGAGGCAGAGAGAGATCCGGAAGAGGCAGCGTAAGCTGACGCAAAAGCAGCACAGAGCCTGAAAGGAGATCCGTAATTTTGCTGGAGAAGTCGAGTTCTGGAGCCAGAAGTCAGGGTGTGAGACGGGGAGGGCAGAAGTCAAAGTCTCAGAGGCAAATCGATCTACCAAAAGAGTGGCATAGTCCCCAGAAGCTGACGCAGGGCCTACGCAGAGGCAACAAGGGACTAGCCATTTTGTGGCTGGATCAGTCAGGATCACCAATGATAGTGTGAGGTATATCTCACTCATCTCTCTGTCAGTCATATTCTCTGTATTGGATAGCCAACAAGGCATCCAAAGATTGTATTCAGAAAAAACTATTTCTTAATAATACAAACCCTCAACTTTTGCACCGATTTTCCCACATTGGGTTTTTCTGGGGACATTGGTCCAAAAATAATGGTGTCACTTGTGTGTTATTTCTTTCTTGCTCAGATTATTTTTTCCGCATATTTAATTAGTGGAAGTTGCAGTGTATTGGTTTCGATATTTACCATAGAACACAGTGAATAATTTGCTCAGTTATTTGACAAATAGAACTTAATCAATTGTTGCAGTAGAAATTTGGGTCTTCCAAATTTTCACATGGTATCGGACCACATGTGAAGCAAGAGAGCAGAGTCGGAAGAGCCTAGCACTGAAGAGAAGGAGAGAAGTCGAAGTGTTGCGTAGGCAGCAAATCAAATCCCTTGAGGGATTGTGCAATCCAGGCGAGGAGGGCAAAATTCTCGAGGAAGGTCTCTCTCTGAGTGAGTCGACAGAGAGGTAAGACTTTCAGGTCAAAGTTTGCCAGTGTCAGAGGGAGCAACACAAAAGCATCAGCGCATAGCAGTTTTCTGGTGAAACGCAGTTTTCTGCAGCAGTTGCTAGGGCAGAATAGCGTCAGAAGGAAGAAGAAGACACTATTGAGGGAATTTCTTCCTCAGAGAATTCCTAGCCAGGGAATTCGATTTCTCTATTGTTGAGCAGCAGCAGAGAGAAGCAAATCTACTAACTCTAGTAGGGAGTGCGTAGGCCAGCCTAGCAGCTGCGCAGAGGAGAAGAGGAGGAATTCAACATTTTTTAGAGATGGCTTCAGATGGGCAGGATCAATGGAAGAGCAACAGATTAGATCCAGTTGTTGCAGATTTCTCACATGGATCAGTATCCTTGCTACGGGAGCCCAACAGAATCAGTAGCAAGAGGATCACAGTGTCAATAAACGCAGCTAGTCATTCAAATGGTAGTTGCATAGATAGTTGCAGTCAGTTTCTAGAAGCCAGTTGTAGAACTAGTTGTCGTGACACAGGCAATGTGAATTGCCCAGTGGTAGTATGCAAGTGCAGTTCCAGCCAGAAGATTCCCAGCACAGAGTTTCCCAGTCCAGTTTCCAATGCAAGAGGACTATGTGAGTTGCCAAGAGAGAGTAGAGAGATTTCCCATTGGGAGATCGAGACTCAGAGGGAGTCTAGTTTTAGAGGAGCAACCCTATGGAAGCTAGTACTTCAAGATATGGGGAGATCAGAGTCATTATTGCAGTAGATGCAGCAGCACTGCAAAAACATCAGCAGAGCAGTAACTACAGCAGTATGACTAGATCAAATTTCGCGATGATAACAGCCTTACCTCCAGGAGTGAGGTGGGGTGATTTGATTTTATAGCCCCAGAGAGCTACAAGATGGGCAGGATCCTTGAGGAGTCCACCTCTTGGATCAATACCTTACTACAGGAGCCCATATCAGAAGTAGTAGGATGGACCGGGTCAGTTGATGCAGAGGAGTGTCAGAGTGACAGTTGTAGTGGCTAGGAGTGCCAGAATCAGAGCAGCACAGAGCTAGTGTTGGCATCAATGCAGTTGGCACAGAGCAAAGTCAGCAACATTGCAGTGGCTTCAATGACAGCACAGAGACTAGCAGCAGTCAGAACTCTAGCAGCAGATGCATCATACTGACACTTGTTCAGTAATTTTGGATTCTTTTTTGTTGCTGACGCAGTAGCAGCAGCAGTTGGAGAAAGGTTGCAGTGCAGATGCAATGTTGGCAGTGGCAATGCCAATAGCAGCACAGATGCAGAACTTATGAGGGTTGTAGTACAAATACAATGTTGGCAGTGACAATGTCAGCAGCAGTACAAATGCAGCCTTTGCGCAGTTGTTGGTGGGCAGCAATGTCAGACATCAGTAGCACAGAGGGAGATGTCACAGAGAAGGTTGATGCTTCAGCAGGTTGCATTACTAGAGCACATTCCTGGCTAAGAGGGAGCGTTGATTTCTGGTAGCATTGGATGTGCTCTGTTGACCACTACGTGTCAACTTCCCATAGCAAGTACACCCCCTTTTCTTCGCAAAAGGGATAGCGCTTGATCGACATGTTCGTGCCATTCGACAATCATCGTCGACCTGATCATGTTATGTTGTAAACCCAATCTGCATGTGTAAATTGTAAATAATCTTAGCAGATCTGAGTCATGTATGTAGATTGCCTAGGTGGACCTAATTTTCTAGTGATAATCTACGTTCCAAAAGGTTTTTTGTCTCACCGATCTATGATCGACAGAGTTTTCCTTCAGCCTAACCCCAAAGCCGGAATGAATTTTGTCATTAGAATCTTAGCGGAATCCTAGTGTGTTGATCTGCTAGATTATATTTGGTCACAAAACTGGGTGGTCTATGAGGGTTTATGTCAAATGGGTTTTCCCCCTTGAGATGTAAAATTGTAAAAGTCATGATGTAAAGTGTCTTAAGGGTTAGAAAATGTTTTAATCCCCTCATAAGTCCTAAGTCCTAGGTCCTAGGTAATTTTTCCAAAGGCTAAGTTCGAGGATCCAAAAAAATAAAAATTAAAGAAATAAAAAATAAAAAATAAATAAAAATAATAAAAAAATAAAATAAAATAAAATTTAAAAAATAAATAAAAAATTTAAAAAATAATAAAATAATAATAAGTCAAATTTTTGAGTAAATAAATGCAGAATTTTAATTTTTTAATATATTAAAATGCATTTAAAAATTCGACGGATGAGATTAAAAGAAATCTTGATCCTCATCGCTGGTCGAGATCATTTTGACATGGATCACTCGAACTAGCCGTTGAGAATTTTTCATTTAAATAGGGTGTTAGGGGTCATTTGAAATCAGATTGGATCTTAGAGTCTTGTGCTGAAGAAAGCTCTCTTGTAGTCATTTTTTGTGCAATAAAGAAAGACTTAAGGGTTAAAAAAAAAAAAAAAAAAAAATCTTTTAGGATTTAGTTTAGCGTATGTTCCTTTTTTTTTGTTTGTAAAGTATGTTAATATATTAAAAAAAATAAACAAATAAAAATTCAATTTGTTATGTAGTTTTAGAATTTAGGCTTTATTTTTGGTTTTTTGTTTAATTTAATTTAATTTTTAATTTAGTCAGTTTTGTTTAAAGTTAGATTTTAATCACAAAAAATAAAAAATAAAAAATAAAATCATAAAAGCATAAAAAATATATATAATCTTTAGGCTTCTTTTTTTTTAGATTTTTTAGATCTAAGTTTCATTTATTTAGCCTTTAGCTTTTTGCTTAGACTAGTTTTGTTTTTATTTGAAAATATAAAAAAAATAAAAAAATATTTTGCCAGATTCAGTCTTGGCTCAGGGATTTGTCATGTTTGCAATATATCTTTTCTCCTGAGGCTAAAATTTTGATGTGGGATTAATATTTATCATTTTGATGTGGCTAAACATGCTTAAATGTTCATTTGAAGATTAGCTATATGAAATTGATAACTAGTTAGCATTTAAAATTACGTGGTTATTTAAAGCATTTAATCTTTCGTATTTTAATTGCTGGAATATCGTTAAGCCATTGAGCATTTATCGATTATCTCGCATTTGGTAAAAGTTAACCTTTGTTTGAGTTATTTGATGGTAAATGATTGTTAATGAGTTCATATTTCTGCAAGCATTTGATAAATAATCATTCAGTCATTAACTCCATAAGGCATTGGTCTATTAACTTAATAAAATCAATTAAGTGCTTGTTTTCCCTCGTGTCTCCCAACCCAACTGGTCCACAGTTGGTCATCCATTGTCCCATAGGGTCTACCCCCCTTAGCCGCGGGAGACAGGCTTAAATGGAGAGATCGGGGATCAGGGTGACAGCCCCCAGTCTGAGCATTGTCGTGACAATCTGTGCAACAACATTTTTTTGGCGTCGTTGCCGGGGATAGAGTTTTTTTGTCCTTGGTCCTTTCCTTTCGAGCTTTTCCGTGTTTCACTTCATGTCCGGGTGGCGACTCCACTTCATATATTATCTACAAGAGTGTATACTAGAAGACATCCAAGTAGTCTGTGCAATCCTGCTCCTGATCCTTAAAGGGCCCTCAGGGTACGATTACACAAACTCTCTTCTCGTGCACTTCTTGTTAATCTCATACAAGAAGCCCTCTCTGACATCCATTTGCTTTTTACTAGTCAAGTTAGGCGCAACATCATGGATATATACGCCCCTTGCGATTTTCCTAACATTCCAGGGTATCCCAATGATCTTCCATCACTTGGGATAGATAAGTTGCCTAACTTTCAGGGAGATAATGCGGTTAGTGCTAATTCGCATTTGAGAGATTTTAGTATATGGATGGCTAAGTACGCAAGATCTGCTGATTTCGATCATGAGGATGTTAGAATGACTCTTTTCATCTTAACTTTAGGGGGCGATGCCTATGATTGGTTTGCAGAAAAGCCTCAGAATTCATTTAATTCCTTACAATCGATCATTGATGCCTTTAAGGAAAAGTATGGAGATAAGAGAGAAGGAAGACACCTCGTAAAAGCTATTAGCATAATAAAAAAGAGAGAGAATGAAACTGTTGAAGAATTTAACAAAAGGTTTAATGGTATTGTTAGAGAATTACCGCAAGACTATAAACCTACAGACAAATCTCTCCGAGATTTTTACATTGATGCCTTTAGTCCTGAGCCATCTTATGAATTAAGGCGTGCTAGGCTTAATGATTATAGAGATTGCCAAGCCTTAGCTATAGAGCTTGAAAAGGACAAGGCAGCATCTGGGAAGTCTGAGATCCCAGGTTTCGATAGGGCTGCTACGAAACTAAAAGAACCTAAAGGAAAAGCAGTTCAAGAACCTGAAAGCGAGCTTGTTCAGAAATTGCTCCAAAAGATTGAAACCATGGAAATTAATCATAATAAGGAGATAGCTACTTTGCAGAATAGGTTGATCCAAATGGAAAGAGCGCAAACGCAAAATTTCCAACCTCGAAATAATAATAATAGAAATAACAATTGGCAAAAGAAGGGTCAATCTAGTGAGCAGAGACCTCCTAATCCGTTAACTAATTTGGTTGATAATGCTCCTCCTTACTGTCGGGTTTGTGATGCTCTTCATGAAGAGGCCACTTGTCCCATCGTTAGAAGGATCTTAGATAACGGGATGTTTGGGGCAGGTGATCAAATAAATGTAGTGGGTAACAAGTTTCCTTTGTCTATGGATGATTGGATAGAGGTCAAGGAAAATAGTCGTGACGTTATGAATCCTTCATCAGCTTTTAGTATAAATAACCTTGAAAATGAAGATGACATTTTGGCTAGGTTGTATGGTGAGCAAATCATGGAAATTGCTAGAGATAAAGGTTTAACCTATCAGAGAAGGGATAAAGATCAGAGCGGGAATCAAATTCCTCCTCGAACTTTTAACCCTGATTTAAACTCTGGATTAGATGTCGATTTGGGAAGTTGGCTTAACAATGCGAAAATCTGGGTTCATGTCTCTGAAATTGCTAAAATCCCTTCCCAAAGAGACAAGTTACTAAAAGCTATTCAAGGTCCTCAAGTAAATACTTCTCAACAGAAGACTCGAGAAGTTGACTATCACGATGCTCCCATATATTTGCAAAGCTTAGATGCGGATAACAAAGATCACCAACCTTTCTTTATCACCTTGTTAGTTAATGGATATAAATTGAATAATTGCATGTTGGATTCAGGTGCATCAGCTTGTGTAATGACTAAAAGGGTCATGGAACAGCTTAACTTAAGAGTTTTTAGACCCTACTATAATATATGTGCCATGGATTCTAGGAAAATTGAAGTGCATGGTTTGATCAAAGATTTGCAAGTTCATCTATCAGTTTACCCAGACATCATGATCGTTATGGATATTGTTGTGGTGGATGTGCCTGATGCCTAGGGTATGCTTTTATCCAAAAAGTAGGCCTCTGATCTAGGAGGAAGATTCAAATGAATTGATCATATGCTATGATTCCTTCTCCTAGGGGTGATGGTTTTGTAAGACTAAATAGAGAGCCCGAAAGAAAATTTCATGTTGAAGATCCTAAGAGACCTCACAACGAGATAATCAAAGAGCAATCTGACATTGGGAACTATGCCATCATGTCTACTTTCATAATTCCTCCCGATGATAAGATTAAGGATCTCAATGATAGAGTTTGGTACATGTACTTCGATGGTGCATCGTCTAGGCATGGTAAAGGTGCTAGAATAGTGCTTAAATCTCCCCTTGATCACATTTTCAAGTTTTCCTATCGATTAGAATTTGAAGCAACCAACAATGTCGCTGAATATGAGGCTGTATTCTTGGGTCTTGAATCGGCAAAATCTTTGAAGATTAAGTTGCTTAGCATTAAGGGGGATTCTGATTTAATTATCATGCAGCTTAAAAATGTTTGGTGGGATACTATGGAGCACTTTGATGCCCTTGACCTCAAAGGTATCCCAAGAGAGCAAAATAGTTTGGCAGATGAACTTGCCGTAGCTGCTACTACTTTCCAGTTATCTAATGAGCTAATTAAGGATAAGATCAAAATGGAAGTAATATTTAGACCATCTGTTCCAGATAACTCAGAGCATTGGCAAGTCTTTAATGATGAAAAACAGGTCATCCATTTTCTTAATAGTCTAGATGAGTTTGAAGATTTCCGGATAGATTCTGAGGAGGATGGATCTTTAAAACATGAGCATATCATAAATCCTACTCCTAGGAATTTGGTTGCCTTAGAGCAACATTTTGATTGGCATGATGCCACGAAATTGAGAGAAGAAAATAAGATGGACCCAGGCAAATATCTCGAGATAAACATTGGTACTTCTGAAAACCCAAAGATTGTTAAAATTGGTAAAGGTACTAGTGTGGAGGAAAGAAAAAAGTTAACTAATTTACTTCGCAAATATCGAGATGTTTTAGCTTTTTCTTATGATGAATTAAAGGGCTATAGGGAAGATGTCATGGAACATACTATCCCCTTAAAATATGAAAACGCTAAACCCTTTCGCCAGAAACTTAGGAAAATTAATCCTAAATTAGCCCCTTTGGTTCAGAAAGAGCTTGCGAAAATGCTTGTAGCAGGAATTATCGCTCAAACAAGGCATTCGACATGGTGTTCAAATCTGGTGATTGTTAGGAAAAAGAATGGTACGATAAGGCTTTGTGTCGATTTTCGAAACCTTAATCTAGCATGCAAGAAAGATAATTACCCTTTGCCAAACATGGAGACTTTGTTGCAAAGAGTAACCGGTTATGGAATGATATCGTTGCTAGATGGTTTTTCTGGCTACAATCAGGTATGGGTTAAAAAGGAAGATCGTCATAAAACCACATTCACCACGCCATGGGGTACCTTTGAATACATCAGAATGCCGTTTGGATTAACCAACGCTGGGGCTACATTCCAAAGGGCTATGGATTATGCCTTCAAGGGGTTAATCGGGAAATTTATTGAGATTTACCAAGATTATCTTACTGTTTTTTCTAAAGATGGTATCAGTCATGTAAATCATCTTAGGCAGGTATTTGATAAATGTAGAGAATACGGGATTTCTTTGAATCCAGCTAAGTCTATTTTTGGAGTAACAAAAGGGAAATTACTTGGCCATATCTTTCTAAGGATGGAATCAATATTGATCCTGAAAGAATTGAAGCAATCCAAAAGATTCCTCTTCCTCATAATCTTAAATCCCTTCAGTCTTTCCTTGGAAAGACAAATTTTCTTAGAAGGTTTATTCCAAATTATGCAGAAATAGCTAAGCCTATTCAAAGTCTTCTAAAGAAAGATGCAAAATTTGTTTGGCAAGAAGACGGCAAAAGGCTTTTCAAGAAATCAAATGTGCTATTGCAAGAGCTCCTGTCTTAGTCCCGATTATTCCAAGGATTTCATGATTTTTTCTTTCGCTTCTGAAGATACCATTGTGGTGTCCTGTTACAGAAGAATAAAGATGGTCATGAGCAGCCTATTGCTTTCATGAGTAGAGCACTTCAAAATTCTGAATTGAAGTACAATACCATGGAAAAGCAGGCTTATGCCTTGGTCAAGTCTCTTAAGCACTTCAAAACTTATGTGGGTTATTCTAAAATCATTGCTTTCGTCCCACATTCTACTGTTAAAGATATATTAACTCAAACCGATTGCTTAGGGACTCGCGCTAGGTGGGTTACTAAAATACAAGAATATGATCTAGAGATCAGACCCACCAAGCTAGTCAAAGGCCAAGGTTTGGCTCAAATGTTGACTAAAGGTAACGAAAAGCCTATTCAAAGTCTTCTAAAGAAAGATGCAAAATTTGTTTGGCAAGAAGACAGCAAAAGGCTTTTCAAGAAATCAAATGTGCTATTGCAAGAGCTCCTGTCTTAGTTAGTCCCGATTATTCCAAGGATTTCATGATTTTTTCTTTCGCTTCCGAAGATACCATTGCTGGTGTCCTGTTATAGAAGAATAAAGATGGTCATGAGCAGCCTATTGCTTTCATGAGTAGAGCACTTCAAAATTCCGAATTGAAGTACAATACCATGGAAAAGCAGGCTTATGCCTTGGTCAAGTCTCTTAAGCACTTCAAAAGTTATGTGAGTTATTCTAAAATCCTTGCTTTCGTCCCACATTCTGTTGTTAAAGATATATTAACTCAAACCGATTGCTTAGGGACTCACGCTAGGTGGGTTACTAAAATACAAGAACATGATCTAGAGATCAGACCCACCAAGCTAGTCAAAGGCCAAGGTTTGGCTCAAATGTTGACTGAAGGTAACGAAAAGACTCTTGGTTTATTTTGTCTTAGCGATCTATCTTCGCCTGAGTTGCAAAGATTAGGAGAGCATGAGTGGTACAAGGACATAGTTTATTACTTGATGAATCTTGCATGTCCTAACCATTTAGTTGCTCATAAGAGAAGGGCTCTTAGACTAAAAGCCACTAAGTATTGCCTTATGAAGGATGGCCTTGGATGGAGAAATCCTTGAGGGCATAGTGCTTAGGTGTGTTGATGACATTGAGTCCAAGAAATTAATCTCTGAGTTTCATTCAGGATTTTGCGGTGGTCATTATGTTGCTAGAACTACCGCCCACAAAATCCTGAGAACGGGTTATTATTGGCCTTCAATTTTTTCTGATGTGCATAAGTTTGTTAGAACTTGTCAAGCCTGTCAACTTTTCACTGGGAAACAGAAGCTTGCTGCCCTGCCCCTACAACCTGTCATTGTAGAGGCACCTTTTCAGCATTGGGGTCTGGACTTCATAGGGAAGTTCCATGAAAACTCTAGCAATGGCTACTCATGGATTTTGACTGCTACGGATTATTTCACTAAATGGGTTGAATCCATTCCTGCTAAGAATGCCACTGAAAAGGTTATTATGAATTTCATTGAAAATAATATCATTACTAGATTTGGTGTCCCTGCTAAGATCACTACTGACAATGCTAAAGCTTTTAGTTCCTCAGAGTTTTCATCTTTTTGTTTCAAGTATGGCATTGTCTTATCTCATTCGTCAAATTACTATCCTTAGGGTAATGGTCTGGCCGAATCAAGTAACAAGAATCTCATAACCATTATCAAGAAGATAGCAAAATCAAGTATGCTTTATGGGCAGATAGAATCACTAAGAAGAAAGCTACTGGTAAATCTCCCTTTGAATTAGTTTATGGCTTGGATGTAACCTTACCTGTGCACCTGAAATTTCCAGCTTATCAACTCCTTCAGAATTTTTCTACTAATAAAGATGTTGCTCAGAATAGAATAGATCAGATTGTGGAGTTAGATGAAGCTCGTAGGACAACTTTTGATGCTATATGTAAAAAACAATCTAACATTAAGAAAAGCTTTGATAAATTCTCTCGATCTAGATCTTTGCAGGTGGGAGATATGGTACTTCATTGGGACCGCAAGAATGAAAAACCAAGAAAATATAAGAAGTTCGACAGTTTGTGGCTAGGACCATACATCATTCGAGATATAGCTAGACCAAACTCATTCCACTTGAGCAGATTGGATGGCGAACCACTTGATCTACCTGCGAATGGCCAAATGCTCAAGTTGTTCTTCAAAGATGATATCTGATGCCATGGGGCATCCTTTGTATTGTATTTCTAACCCTACTCCATGTTATTTCAGCATTTTATTTTTGTTTTAGGATTAGATTTACTTTCCTTGTTAATAAATGAAGAGCTTATACCTTTCATGTGCTTAAATGTTATATGATGATTTTTGGATGGACGCTACTTATTTCTGTTGTGTGTTGCGTTGATGCAGATTCTGGATTCTCACATTCCTGCAGTGCAGCAACGTGTCCCCAAGTAGACCCGATGTTGACCACTATGTGTCAACTTCCCATAGCAAGTACACCCCCTTTTCTTCGCAAAAGGGATAGCGCTTGATCGACATGTCTGTGCCATTCGACAGTCATCGTCGACCTGATCATGTTATGTTGTAAACCCAGTTTGCATGTGTAAATTGTAAATAATCTTAGCAGATCTGAGTCATGTATGTAAATCGCCTAGGTGGACCTAATTTTCTAGTGATAATCTATGTTCTGGAAGGCTTTTTGTCTCATCGATCTATGATCGACAGAGTTTTCCTTCAGCCTAACCCCAAAGCGGGAATGAATTTTGTCATTAGAATCTTAGGGGAATCCTAGTGTGTTGATCTGCTAGATTATATTTGTTCGCAGAACTGAGTGGTCTATGTCAAATGGGTTTTCCCCCTTGAGATGTAAAATTGTAAAAGTCATGATGTAAAATGTCTTAAGGGTTAGAAAATGTTTTAATCCCCTCATAAATCCTAAGTCCTAGGTCCTAAGTAATTTTTCCAAAGACTAAGTTCGAGGATCCAAAAAATAAAAATTAAAGAAATAAAAAAATAAAAAATAAATAAAAATAATAATAATTTAAAAATTTAAAAATAATAAAATAAAATAAAATTTAAAAAATAAATAAAAATTTAAAATAATAATAAGTCAAATTTTTGAGTAAATAAATGCAGAATTTTAATTTTTTAATATATTAAAATGCATTTAAAAATTCGACGGATGAGATTAAAAGAAATCTTGATCCTCATCGACGGTCGAGATCATTTTGACATGGATCACTCGAACTAGCCATTGGGAATTTTTCTTTTAAATAGGGTGTTAGGGGTCATTTGAGATCAGATTGGATCTTAGAGTCTTGTGCTGAAGAAAGCTCTCTTGTAGTCATTTTTTGTGCAATAAAGAAAGACTTTCGGGTTATATATATATATATATATATATATATATATATATAGATATATATATACATATTCTTTTAGGATTTAGTCTAGCGTATGTTCCCTTTTTTTTGTTTGTAGAGTATGTTAATATCTAAAAAAATAAATAAATAAAAAATCAATTTGTTATGTAGTTTTAGAATTTAGGCTTTATTTTTGGTTTTTTGTTTAATTTAATTTAATTTTTAATTTAGTCAGTTTTGTTTAAAGTTAGATTTTAATCACAAAAAATAAAAAATAAAAATCATAAAAGCATAAAAAAAATATATAATAATCTTTAGGCTTTTTTTTTTAGATTGTTTAGATCTAAGCTTCATTTATTTAGCCTTTAGCTTTTTGCTTAGACTAGTTTTGTTTTTATTTGAAAATAAAAATAAAAAATAAAAAAAAAATATTTTGGAAATATTTTGCCAGATTTAGTTTTGGCTCATGGATTTGTCATGTTGGAAATATATCTTTTCTCCTAAGGTTAAAATTTTGATGTAGGATTAATATTTATCATTTTTATGTGGCTAAACATGCTTAAATATTCATTTGAAGATTAGCTATATGAAATTGATAACTAGTTAGAATTTAAAATTACGTGGTTATTTAAAGCATTTAATCTTTCTATTTTAATTGCTGGAATATCGTTAAGCCATTGAGCATTTATCGATTATCTCGCATTTGGTAAAGTTAACCTTTGTTTGAGTTATTTGATGGTAAATGATTGTTAATGAGTTCATATTTCTGCAAGCATTTGATAAATAATCATTTAGTCATTAACTCCATAAGGCATTGGTCTATTAACTTAATAAAATCAATTAAGTGCTTGTTTTCCCTCGTGTCTCCCAACCCAACTGGTCCACAGTTGGTCATCCATTGTCCCATAGGGTCTACCCCCTTAACCGCGAGAGACAGGCTTAAACGGAGAGATCGGGGATCAGGGTGACAGCCCCCAGTCTGAGCGTTGTCGTGACAATCTGTGCGACAACATGCTCTAAGCCTCAAAATTTGCAGGGAGGCTTGGACACATGTATTCCATAATACCCAAAAATAGTTTTGGGAAATTCCACCTAGAGACAGATTTATTAAAATAATGAATTATTTTTAATGGGTGCCTAAGGCTAAACTTAGGAAATTAAAATATTTAAAGGGTAGCAATCAAAATGTGGGTGAAACTTCTAGAAGAAGATGAAGATCAAGCCAAAATGATCTGAGCCATTGATTAGAATCTAATCTAGGCCATTGGTTCTCAACGAGAAGATTATAAGAGGAGGATTGATGGGCATTTGGAAAACACTTCAGTGAGAGATCAAGATATCAAATTTCTCAGAGAGGGCAGCACAGCAGTTGCTAGAGAATCAATTGAAGTGATTTCTTGCAGTGAGGGGCAGGGATAGTTCCTGTTGGAGAATTACCTGATCCCGGAATACATCGCAGAGGAGGTAGAGGGAGATTCGGAAGAGGTAGTGCAGAGGCTACGTTGGGCATCATAGTCTAACGTAGAAGCAGCGCAGAGCCTGAGAGGAGATCCATATTTTCGCTGGAGAAGTCGAGTTCTGGAGCCAGAAGCCGGGTGTGAGGCCAGGAGGGCAGAAGTCGAAGTCTCAGAGGGAAATCAATCTGCATAAGTAGTGACGCAATCCCCAGAAGCTCTGACGCAGGGCCTACGCAATGACTGCGCAAATGCAGCAAGGGACTAGCCATTATGTGGTTGGATCAGTCAGGATCACCAGTGATAGTGTGAGGTATATCTCACTCATCTCTCTGTCAGTCATATTCTCTGTATTGGATAGCCAGCAAGGCATCCAAAGATTGTATTCAGAAAAACTACTGTTTACTAATACAAACCCCTAGCTGCTACATTGGTTTTCCCACATTGGCTTTTCCGGGGACGTTGGTCCAAAAAGAACGGTGTCACTTGTGTGTTATTTATTTCTTGCTCAGATTCTTGTTTCTGCATATTTAAGTAGTGGAGGCTACAGTGTATTGGTTTCAATATTTACCATAGAACACAGTAAATAATTTGTTCAGTAATTTAACAAATAGAAGAAACTTAATCAGTCATTTTAGTGGAAATTTGAGTCTTCCAAATTTTCACATTGTGAAGAAACAACAGAAAGAACATTGTCACTTACAAGGGCCAAAGAGACTACAAAAGAGAAATGATGCACATAAACCAGTAGATTAGAGACAAGAAACAAATTGTGATGCTAGGTAATGCATAGACAGACTTTCCTTCAAAGCTTTAACCTCCCACCTTGGCATCAAGGAGCGTTACGATAGTTGGAAACCCTCTGTTTTCAAACAAACAATGCTTAAAATCTGCCACCCTGATAGAAGGCCCATATATTTATAAAGAGTAGAAAACGTAAGGGGATCAAATGGGTGGGAGAGAAAGCTTGAATGTGCAAAAACCAATGAGAGACAAGTGTGTCATGGCACAGATGTTTAAAGTCATTAAAAATCCAAATCATGTACTCCTAGGTCCGATGTGCCTTGCTTATGTCAAAGTCATTATGCTTTGTAACCAATCCTCCCTGGGATAGTGAATCCATAACAAACTGTGATGGATGGAAGTAGTAAACGAAGGGAATGTCGTATTGAGACCCCTCTACCACCAAATGCCCGCATTTAAAGTGACATGACAAGGGTAGGTGAGCGTGAGGTTGAGGGCGGTGAGGACGCCATGCCTGGATGGGATCAGGACAGGTGGAGAGCTTGGCTCTCATTCCCATGTGGCATGTTTGCCTTCTCCTTCACCATTCTGGTTGCGAGCATGCCAGTCATATTACCTGTCGCGCCCGAGACCCTTAATACCACCCCCATCGCGGATATTTGTTTAGTTTTATCTTTAAGTTAAATATACCAAATATTAGTTGTAATGTAAAAAAAAATTAATTGATATTCAAGGAAGTATTATATAAATTAACATGTTTGAACACTATATCATTTATTGTGCATCAATAAGTGAAATGAATTTCATTTATTGAATATCCAATATAAAAAGGATAATAGTTTAAACTCCATACAAGACTAGTAATATATAAATTTTGAATAACAAACAAATAGATGATTGATTAGAATGGCGTGACAATATATATACACATTAATGGGTCATTAGATGAAAGGTTATTATTATTATTATTATTATTATTATTATTATTATTATTATTATCGTGTGCGCGTGTATATATATACACGATGAACATTGCCTATCCCTTCAAGTATGCTTTGCTCTCAAAACATAAAAAAGTCATGCTTTTGTTGAAATTTATAATTCTTCTCATAATTCTTGATTCTTGAGTTGGTGATGGTTGAGGAAATGAGACAATATGATCTTCTAACCATTGAATGGAATGTCGTATTGTGATAGGGTGCATTTATAGAATTCCCAAGATGAACTTTTATTTCAAGATTAACTTGTATTAGAATTAATATTTTTTAAGATATAGGTCCGCTTCTATTGTTCATAAAGATGATGTATTGATTGGTTAAAATATTGATTCCTATAATTAGAATGTCAGTAAAGTGTAATTGCAACATGATATTTCCTTATCACACTCGTAGTGTTTCCCTGATTTCACTTTTGGTATCGTCTTCTTCATATTACTTATGTCATTTTGTTGATCATTGAATTTTTATTAGTAAGGATATGTGCATATTTCATTGTTTGTACTTGGACATTTGAAGATATACTTATTTTCATTGGATTTGCATATTTTTGAACTATGATGTCAATTGGATCTTGTATTGGTTCCTTCTCTATCACTTTGATTTTTATGTCTATAGACTTTTCTAGTTCAATAGATTGGCCATTGTTTCTTTACTGATCAATTCTTTCTAGTAAGTTGCTCTAACTTCCCTATAGTGACTTCTTATTGTTCCTTAGCTTCTTCATTCGTGTAAGCAAACTTTAAAGTTCTCCATCATTCTCCAACTTGTTGACTTGATTTCTAAGGTATTAATTCTCTAGTTTCTCACCCTTTAACCTTTTGATTTGCTCAAACAATCTTTGATCTAAGCTACTTCATGAGAATTATCCCCATCTTTTTCTAATAATTCATCACTAAATATATTCTCAAGAGCTTAATATTTTCTCATTGTTTAGCCAATTCATCCTCTAATTTTTTAATTTGTGATTGCTTTTGTGTGTCACTTAAGTAAAAACTCTATCACAATATGAACCAATCATCACTTTGATTTCTACAAGTCTTCAAACATTTCATCTCCTTTTCACATAAGAAACATTTCACCAAAAAGATAGTTTTATTTGTGCACCTCATAGTTTACAACTGCTTATTCAATAATTAATTAGTATAATAATACAAAAGTGTAAAAAAAATTAAGAATTTCAATAATTTTATTTTCATAGTCCAAAACCACTTGATATCCCTTAATACTTCACTTACAAAACCAATCCATACTATGTGCTTATTACGTTTGTCAAAGTGAGCCCTAATTCTTTTAATATTCTCCTTTTAGCTAGTTTTTTTCTTAATGTTTTCCTTTATAACTTCCATGAATGCTATCACCAGAATTGTGAGGCTTGTTCAAGCCTAGACACCCTTTGGAACAATTTTAAACCCTCATAGATGCCTCCAACACTAAACCCCTCCCCATGAAATTTGATCTAATGGTTTGATAGGGACTAAACCCCACACAAACCAATTGATCTACACCCCATAGGTATGTAAGTTCGTTTTTCCTTCTTACCATAGAATTTCTCAATAACCTGATAAAGACTAAACCCCACACAAACCCACTCATCTAGTCCTCATGAGCATGTACTCATTTTTATTTTTTACCATATACCTTTTTAACATGACTTCATCTGTATAGCTAAACCTTGCACCTCGACCCATATAGCTAAGCCTTACATCGTTTCACCAATAGACCATTCGCCTCAACTTTTACGAAGTGATTCTCTCCTATGTAGCTTGAACTTTTGAATTTCCTTTTAATATAGTTTCCCTTTAGCCAAGTATGGATTCTGTGCTTTAGTTTCCACTGCAACTGTACCGAGCAATGCAACTTCTCCTGCAGCTATAATTTTGTTTGACTCGGTGTGATGAGTGGAGAATGGATTTTCCAAACGACTGACACTAATTTATTCGTGAGTATTGGGGTTTGGTATGGATGAGGGTTAATAAAAATTGCACACATGCACGCGACCCGTGAGAGATTACTATTTAACTTTTATTCCTAGATGATTCCTATGACCCTGCAGTAACATGTTCATAAATGATACAATACCATATCCAACCTAACATTTATTGCTATATTGTGCGATCATATATTATATAGGAAAGCAAAACA